>AP027105.1:50984509-51306593 GCA_028142955.1 Pinctada fucata
AACATAAATAACTACGGGGGGAAATATAGTTCATTGAAAGAGTTATGAAAACAATTAAACTAAGTAAAACCTGTGATGTGATGTTTATTGTTATTTGCTCTGCATTTTCATTTATTTTCTTTTAAAAAAGAATATCAATCCATGTGAATATAAATCTGACCAAAAATAGCCCTTGTGACAAATCATACCCTTTGATTTCATGAATTGATGTCAGAATTCATACAAATCATAAACAAAGTTGAAAAATATGGAACGCTTCACGAATTTGCGTGTCATCCTTGCGCAGGGGCCATGCTAATCTTCTCTGTATCGTTCCAATTTTAATATATGTACCGCCGAAGCAAGTACAATAGTACACTGGTACATACTCATATATATACAGTCATGTCATTTTATTATATTCTCATGTATTCAATACATTTGCATAAACTGGTGTTGTACAAATAAGGTACACTGTACGACAGAGATGCGCCAAATTTCTATAAAGTTCTACTTACAAGTATCAGACATTAATATCCGTCTTTTAGGGCGTAATGCTCTTTCAATATTCATTTAGGTAATCTAAGCAGATCGAACAAACACTTAGTCCTTGTACATCACGTTTTATGATATTAATACGCCAGGAAATAGTTCCCTTCGTAACCATTAAACCATTTCATTTAAGAAGCAATCTACTTCGCCATTTCATTATTTGATAAATTCTAATGTAGATTTACTGATTTACGTCGTCTGTTTCTTCCATTATTCTTGAATTATGTAAATTTGACGGAACTTGTTTCCCCTATTACAGCCTGTCGCGTAGCTGCAATGTAATGTTTCAACAGAAAATATTTCAAATATGTACATAGTATTTAGCTAATCAAAATCACAACTACTCGAGAAATGGACTGCTGTATGGTTAAACACAAGTACTGTATGATTCAGGATGGTCGTCTAAGACAGTCATGTGGAACCAAGCTGCTGCGTAGCAACAATACTGTTTCAAGGAACAAGATAACCACGCACCAGAAACACTTGCTGTTGTTAAAGTAACATAATCGTGAGAATACACTAATTTAATTGTTAGTATAGTACAAAAGCTAAGGTTTTGTTCAATCTTAATCCAAAATGACAACAGGTTAATTAAAACACAGTTGAAGATTTATTTCAACATCAAAGGCTTTGCTGACATCTGCAGGAAAGTCTAGATTTAAGAAATCTACGGTCGTGCAAGTACATATACTCTTTTTAGATTTAGAATTAATATTTATTACGGAATTCCTTTTTTGTTTGAAGAGGTTACATATGCCAACCATAACAAACTCGAATAGCTAACCTTAAACTCAATTTCCTAATTACCATTCATTGCAGAAAAAGATCGAAAAATATTTTTAAATTAGCCACCTAGAGAAGCAAAGCATTCTAGCAATCGAACAAACAGCATTGTTTCAGGATTCAGAAATCCTGCGAGAGCCTATTTATTATTACTACAAATTCCCTGTAAGAACCAAAGCAAATCAGTGGAAATGGTTTTCATAAATTCTTGATTTTTTTTAATGGAAGTTGTGTTTGAAACCACAAATAAAGTCCATTTTACGAAACAGAAGTCTGGAATTTTGAGTATCCAGAAAATGCTAAAACGAGGTATATCCACAAGACTCGTTTCCATGGTAATAGCTTTTCTAGTCAAGTTTAAAAGTTAAATATCATTGAATTTTCCTTCAATATCTTTCAAAGTACATGTGTATACATGTAATAAGAGGGCTGATTGATATGTTGTGTGCCTCGTATGTAAGGATTTGAATTGTATCAGACATTTTGCATTATTTTCTACATACTCCCCTGCACTATCTATACACTGTTGTCACCGTTGTTTAAGGGCAGCCGCATCACTACCACTTTTGTGAGTGCTGTTGGGATTATTGTCAGGATCTTCTTTAACTCATTTTAAAGAACTCCTTATCTTGACTGGTCAGAAAGCCATCCACTGCAAGTATGACGTCATCATCGGACAGAAATTGGATGCCAGAAATAGCTGCTTTCAGTTTTGTCATAGATGAAAGTCTGATGGAGCAAGATCAGGTGAATAAGACTCAATCAAATTAAAGCCACAATCATGAATGACAGCTATGGCAGTGACAGACTTGAGAAGAGGAGCATTGTCCTGATGGTACGACATTCTTTAACTACTGATATTTCCGGGGCGCTTAAGTTTAATATTTTCCCGTAACTGCATTAGAAGTGAAGCATAGTATATTGTATGTGCCATTGATTGTTTCTCCTTTTTGGAGATAATCTATCAGCAGAATACCTTTTGCAACCCAGAAAACCGAGGCTCACAACATATCAATCATCCCTCGTATATACGAAAAAGTAAAATTTTCTGCATCCGTTATTCTATAAGTAAATTTGCTCATAAAGTCGGCAAAAGGGCCCCCTTTTAGACTAAAGAAGAGGTCCATGGGGGCATAACGCTCGCTTAATACTCACGTGCATTGATGTAAGAAAGACAACTCTTGAAAATTAAAAATGAAAAATACCCTTATTTATTTGGAAAGTAATTCAGTGCATAAACCATATATTTATTGATAAATAAATACAAAAATGAGCAAATTCCGACATGCCTCCAAAGCGCCAAAAAATAATAATTCGTAAAACAAAGGAGGGGATCTCCAACAACACCAGGTTGTAGCACCCACAGCAAAACGCCCAATGCAAAAACACAAAGTAGACAAGCACAGAAAGAGACGCGTAAGGGACAAGGAACGTCAACGCACAACACAGAAACATCAAACACAAAGGACTACACATAAACCAACGAGACCAATGGGCAACCGGTGCCGACTTAGGACGGCCATCTGCCACGGAAATAGCAGATGGTATGGTTATCCTGGATTACGTGCGCACAACCCTCCCACTTTTCCATTTACCCAGAGGTCTCGAAGAACGTACAATTGTGGTGTAAAACAACCTCCTCACTGTCAGATGACCACACACAAACAAGACCGAAAAACGCAGGGGCCCCAGAAACACAGATGAATATGTAAATGGATATAAAAAGAGGGCGTACGTAAAACAATCCGTGCTCTGCCGCCGCGAGCTCATGTATGTTATCACCCGAGGAGTCCGACTGACATTCAGAGAGGACAGGTGGTGGGGGCCCTGTCTTCTCTATAGAGGTTTGGACAGGGCCCGTCATGGAGTCCCGTCGTCACAGTCAGTCAGAGTGCAAGTTTTAAGAATGCGCTTGTACAAGACTGTAGATTGGTCAAGTACCAAGCCTAGTGTCCGTCTGGTGACATTAGGATCATACCCACGGTATAAAAGGCGTTTGATGATTCTGACGCATTTTTGACGTAAGACATTTTTCTAGATCATCTTGATGCTTTTGGTATGTCGATATGTGATTCGGTTCTAAAGAATATTATTGTGAAAGAAGGGTAACCGTGACCTACCTTTGCCTGTGATGGCTCGGCTATCTGACAAAAACAACAACATTTGTAGGGAACCATAAATACCTTATTCTTACCAAGTTAAACCAGAATTCCTTACTTTGGTTCTGGAGAACCAAGATATGAAAAGCTTTCTGACAGACAGACGATTGACGATACGCTATGAGAACAGCTCTCTTGAGTTCAGGCTTCATAGAAAAGTTGTCGTAGTAACCATTTGGGAAAATTTGGGAAATATAGGAAAACAGAACATGGTCGCACAAACCTTTATGTTGTTTTTAATGGCAAAAATGATAAATCATCAACTAAATTTTGACTCTTGTTTATACAAAATTTTGAATCGATATGAGTTTGATTACTAGATGAACTGTAAAAAAGATCATTTAATTATCTAAAATCATAAGTTGTAAAATTAAAAGTTGTTAATATCAATTAGCTGAGGCAATATTTTAAATGGCAATATTACATTTAAATATAGCGTAATAGGCCATTTAAAGCGCTTTAAGACACTACTCCTTTTCAAAACAACCAGAAATGTTATTTCATGTCCAAAAATAGTCATTTTTTAATTCATTGCATCAAATATACCAAGTAAGTGAAAATGACATTGAGTCTACAAGAAATATTGAACATTAGAGAGAATCAGTATTAATACGATGCATGACGACAGGACGTTGCCAGAGGACGCAACGCCATGTAACCAATCAATGTTGCTCTTCATTATGTCTTCAATTTGTGCGGTGCCGCACAAAATTAATGAGCTTGAAATCAAAGAAACTACATAGACAAATAATTCAGCATCCTATTTGGACATAATGTTGTCCTACGACACTGATGGTCACAAGAACACCTCATTTTATGACAAACGTGACGACTTTAATTTCAGCATTACAAACTTTCGTTATCTGAGTAGCAACATCCCTTCATCGCCTGCTTATGGCGTGTTCATATCTCAGTTGATACGCTTTGCCAGAGTAAGTACCAAATATTCGGATTTTGTTCTGAGAGCTAGGCGTCTTTCAGATAAGCTTCTCAGTCAGGGATATGTTTGTGGCCGACTAACATCGTCACTGAGGAAGTTTTACGGTCGATATGGGGAACTCGTCATACACTATGATGTCTCACTCTCAAGAATGGTGGATGATATTCTGCCATAGACCATTTGTACTCTATGTTCTCTGAAATCCAAGTAAACGAATGTACCTAACTGAAGCGGCAGGTGTTGCATGCAAGCAGGAGACGCTTACTCTTCCTGGGCACCTGGTCTACTCCCATATCGGGAGTTCGCTTCTCTTCATATGGTGGAGGTTTTTGTTTGTTTGCTTTGGTTCCTGTTTTATCCTGATTTTGTATGCCTTCGGTTTCTGATTTTCCGAATTATCGAGTTTGTGCTATATACAGGGATATGGTCATTATCCATATTTGTCATTGCTATAGAATTAACTCTCTGCTTATTACTAGTAGTCTAAAATTTTGTATAAGTTAAAAATATCTTAACAAATAGAATGCTCTTCCGGTATGCTAGAACATGGACTGATAATTTTGATTTTTATAGTAGGAATTTACAAATTACGAAGAAACTTTCAGACCAGGGTTTTCGCTTTCACAAACTAGTAAAGAATTTCTGGAATTTTGACAAAAATATAAGTCAACTTCTTTTGAAATTTGGATCTGTACAAGCAACAGAGTATATTACTTTGGGTATTCCACAACCTGCATTTTATAGTGACATAATTGATAAAATAAGAAGGATCAACGGTGGACAGAATAACCATCAAGATTGTGTTAGAATTATAAAACGCATTTTATACCGTTGATATGATCCCTCTTTAACCAGACGGACACTTCGCTTGGTACTGGACCAATCTACAGCCTTGTACCAGCGCATTCTTAAGAATTGCACTCTGACTGACTGTGACGACAGGACTCCATGACGGGTCATGTCCAAACCTCTTTATAGAAGACAGGATCCCGACCACCTGCCCTCTCTGAGTCTCAGTCGGACTCCTCGGGTGATAAAATGCATGAGCCCGTTACAGCCGATAGAGCACGGACTATTTCGTATGCCTTCTGTTTTTTATATCCATTTACAATTCCATTTGTGTGTGTCTTGGACCCCTACGTCATGCTGTCTGTTCATATGTATACAGTGAGGAGCTTTTTTACACCAAAATTGTGCATACATCAAATTTGTGCAGTCTTCGAGACAACTGGGTAATCGGAAAATGGAAGGGCTGTGCGCACGTAATCCGGATTACCACACCTTCTGCTAATTGCATGGCAGATGGCCGTCCAAAGTCGGCACCGGAAGCAAATGGTGTGGTTATCCGTATTACATACGCAAAACCCTCCCACTTTTCCGGTTACCTTCAAAACCCAGGCGAGAGTTTTACAGTTTGTTGCATTTTTTGTCCAAAGAACGAAGAGAAACACAATGAAATGCGTCATAAACGCAAAACGGATACACAAAATAAAGCTCGAATGCAAAAGGAAGACATCGAAATGAAAGTGCTTTTTATTTTCTGCTCAGATGAAGCCGATTTGTTCGGTCCTTAATTTGTACTTATAAATTATTTGTACATACCATTACGCTAAAGACGTGCTCTCAATTAATACATGTATCATATTATCTGAACATATACACAAACACTTCAATACACACTTTCCAACACCTCAACACAACCAAGGAACAAAGTTTAAGTTTAAACAGAACTGAGCTAGCCCCCAGAGACAGAGCAAATAGGAACGCCATCTTCATGAACTTCATCATCGCTGATTTTTCTTACGTTGTGTAGAATTTTTCTAGTCTCTCTCCTTTGTGTAAAATGTGTGTAAATTCTTGTCAATATTGGCCACGTAACTGTTATCATTTTTGTGCGAATAGCACATAGCGATTGCCTGATTTCTTCACTCATGGAGGCCCCGTCTACTGAGTATGTATAAACGATGTTACTCTGTTTACATGTACCTTGGGATTGCGTCAGCGTCATGATCGGTATAAAGTCTGATCACTGTCTGAATTATATCTATATGAATCGAGCTGTCGTGTTATGTACATGCATGACATAATGAAAAATTGCATCTGTATGTACTGAGATAAACACAGGCTGTGTGTTGGAAACCCCTTTCCATTACCAGGTGATTATCTGTTTTAGTGGACAATATATAAATGAAACGGTGCTATCGATAAAGATATTAAGTTGAATCATTGAAACGTAAAACTAACTTCAAGTAGGCTTATTTTGCCCCGCTTTACAAAATAAAATCTGTATACGACGGAAAAATTAGGAACTTCCACCATGAAATATAAATAAATATATTAACAATCATGAAAAATAAAAGATCAAAACATCCCCGTTTAGGATGTATCATGTTTTTATATACTAGAAAAGAAGTGAATTTTTCTTCAAATTTTTAGCGCATACCTAACATTGAACATGAAAGGTTAAAGAGAGAGTGGGGATCAAATTAGAAAATAAGATTCGTCTTCTTTCCTTGTACATGTATATGGAATCATCAATCGATAGTCATATTGGATTGTTATATTCTTTAGGGGGGGGGGAGGGGTAGATTTAATGTGATGTTATTTAATTTCCATGTTCACTGTCAGACATCATCTTTCAATTCATTACGACAACATTATGCATTTGCATTTTAGTTCTGTCTTTATATGTCCATAAACTGGCTTACGAAGGTTTTCAGGAACAAATATAACTTTGAAAACACAATATTTTGTCATACATTGTAAGTGATATTATTCTGGCTATTCGCACTCAGTACCTTTAGTGCTTTGATTTAGTATTTGGCATCGTGAGAGTGAACCTCGTGAAATACTCGTACTTTATTGCAACAAGGGATTTATTTGTATTTCTTTGTGAAGTTTCTGGTAAACAAAATTGGGGAACCTCATTTGGATGATGGGGAGGGGAGTGTGACGGTTCTGGTATGGAGAACAGTTAGCTCATTCGGTAAGAACGTCTGCCCAGATAGCAGAAAGACTTGGGTTCGATTCACATACCAGCCACATTTTCCATTCCACCTGTCACAAATAACTTAGCCTCTAATGAAATGTCTTCACCAGTTCATTTGATAGCAGCGAGTAGCAAATTCTAACTTTCCTTTGTCATCGTTGTCATCAATAAAAGAGATCAGCACAAAACAAGAATTTCAAAAAACATTTCGTTATGGTTGAAGTATCAACATCGGCACTTACATCACTAATGAGAATTTAGTATTCGAAACACGTGTCTGGTACATGGAAATTGGTTTGGAATTTTCTTCAGGAAGGCAAAGAGTTGGAACCCTTCGATATTATTGCATTGTTCAGGCATTACATAGCATCTTAACATAGCGAACTTATTTAACCAGTACTTCTGTAGCGTTTCTGATAACGTTGACGACAACCACGAATTACCGACGTTCGACCAACGAACGGACGCGGAAATACATGACGTGCACATAACTGTTGGAGAAGTTATTGATCAAATAAAAGTCCTTGATCCAAAAAAAGCGTGTGGTCCTGAGTCTTTCAGTCATATCTTACTTAGAAATACATGTTTCTCTATTGCCTTTCCATTAACTGAAATTTTCAATCGATCCTTACAGGCTGGTACATATCCCTCTCAGTGGAAACACGCCCATGTATTGCCTATATTTAAAAAAGGTGACAAGTCTGTTCCAAATAATTATCGCCCAATATCCCTTCTTAGCTGCATTGGAAAGCTTTTTGAACGAGTAATGTTTAGACATATCTACAATCATTTACATGAAAACGACCTACTTTATGATCTACAAGCTGGCTTCAGACCTGGACATTCGACAGTATCTCAACTTATAGAAATCTATCACCAAATCTGTCTAGCTATTGATAATCGTGACTTCTCTTGCCTTCTGCGACATTAGTAAGGCCTTTGATTGGGTATGGATCAAAGGTCTTATTCATAAACTCGATAAATACGGCATCAAAGGTCAACTGTTGTCCTGGCTAAGTGACTATCTCACGGACAGGACTCAACAAGTGAAACTTAAGAATTCAGTATCCTCTCAAGGTATAATCAATTCTGGTGTTCCTCAGGGTTCAGTCCTAGGTCCCCTATTATTTCTGATTTACATAAATGACTTACCAGACGGACTGAAAGGACTTACACGACTATTCGCGGGCGATACTTCTAATGCCCATACCTCCAGTGACATCACTCAAATTCAAAACGATAATAATGAGGATCTTAAACAAATCATAAAGTGGGCAAAATCTTGGCTGGTTGACTTCAATCCTCATAAAACTAAAATTATGATTTTTGGCTCACGTAATTATAGTGACTCTACAATTGACTTCAACTTTGACGGACAGACAATTCACCCTACAAAAGAACATGTACATCTAGGCATTACCTTTTCAGATGACGCTAAATGGTCAAAGCATGTCGACTACATAATTTCTCGAGTGTCCAAACAAATATCTGTCCTCAGAAAGCTTAAGTATCAATTGTCACGTACATTTTTATCTAATATCTATACCACTTTTATCAGCCCCACTTTCGAATACGCATGTGAAGTTTGGGATAATCTTACTGTTTATGATTCGGATAGACTCGAAAAATTCCAACTGGAAGCTGGGCGTATTGTCACTGGCCTTCCATCTTATGGCCGTCATACCTAGCTCTAACCCCCCTCCCTCCCCCTTAAGATTTCTTGCACTCTATCTTGTTATCACATGATATATTATATATTACAGACAGTACTTTCGCTCTACGATAATATATGTTTGAATATAATTATCTAATTTATTACACTTAAATGACGCATGTGTATTATAATGTTCATAAAATTTTGTATCTTGTAATGTAGGAAAGGTGTTTGACTAAGTTCTAGAACTTGTTCACCGATCCATTGCTAATTTGGAGCAATAAATATGTTTAAACTAAACTAACATAGCATCATGCGTAAAATATTTAAACCGATAGTGGAATGGCAGTAGGTTGGATATCCATCTGTTTGACAATGTGTTAGAACTGAAAATAAAACAGAATACCGAAAATTCACCCACTTGGCTAAGATGAGATAAGGTAATAAGTAAAGGCAAGAGTAGTTTGACTTATGACTGTGTCCAAAAATCACTTTGGCTGGAAGCATCACTGATGAGGATTTAATATCCAAAACACGTGTCTTGTGCATAATAAATTGGTTTGAAATTTTCTTCGGGAGAGAATTGGAAATTTTCCGTATTATTCTTAACAAAGATTTAGCTAGAATATCTTATTTAGATTAAAATAAAACAACAAATAGTTTTCTTGAAAGCTTTACTATCTGAATTATCCATTTATCCATCGATTGGCTGAATCATATTGAGTTTTGTAGCAAACATTTAAGAGACACATTCGTAAATTGAAGGTCTGTGTTGCAGGTTGTATTGTCAATAAAAAATTAAATTTACGTCCATGAAATTTCATCTTTTTGTTGAATTCTCTCAACCACTCTGGTCACCCATGCTTTTTCACTGAATTTCTAAGACACTGCAAGCGATCTTAGTTTTAGTCTTCTTAAAAATCTCGGGAATCTTGATTTACCGGTTTTCAATGACCTGAAATTTTCATCTTCCAAACAAGCTCTCAACGCAATTGTTATATGTTCCCTTGGCATCTTTTCTCTGACGCAGTCTTTTCATCTACTTTTAATTTACTATTAAATATTTAACGATATTGTCGAAGGGTTCCAACTCTATACCTTCTTAAAGAAAATTCCAAACCAATTTCGATGCACCAGACACGTGTTTCGAATATTAAATTCTCATCAGTGATGCTTCCAGTGGAGCCACCAAAAATAATTTCAGTAGCGCCCTCTTTAATTTTTTGAAGTTAGATTTGTACATTTACATTACAGAGAGTGCGCGGCTCCAAATTTCCTGCAGGGTCGATTCAGTAGCATATCCAAATAAAATCTATGCTCAAAATAGCATTGGAGGGATGGTGCTAAGATGTTAAACGCCTCCTTTAGTTTCGATGATATTTATCGGTAAAATGGCTAGTTTCCGCAAAAAGAAATATGTATGATGTCACGTTGATAAAAAGCCAAAACAAAGCTTCTTTCAGGTGACAGAGCTGGAAAGAAGTAGTTAATACACTTGACAAACATCAGGTCACGGGGAACGATTTCAACTGCTCCACCCTGCAACGTGAAATGAGTCCTGTCTTTCAATGGTAATCCAGTTTTATCCGTCTTAAATATATCTTTTGTTATATTTTTTGCATCATGAATGCAACTTGGCTCTCCATTCATTATCACATGTCATGTTAACATCATCTTAAAATAATTTTCTCAAAGGATGTTATTGGTTGAAATGAAACTTTCACAAGAAGGGTAATCGGCTTGGTACGTGACAAATCTACAACCTTATACTATCGCATTCTTAAGACTTGCACTCTGACTGACTGTGACAACACTCCATAACGGGCCCTGTTCAAACCTCTTTAGAGAAGACAGGGCTCCTACCAACTGTCCTCTATGAATGTCAGTCGGACTCCTCGGGTGATAACATGCATGAGCTCGCTACAGTCGGTAGAATACGGCCAGTTTTTTGTATGCCCTTTGCTTTTATGTTGCTTGGATTCCTACGTTTAGCTGCCTTGTTTGTGTGGTCATCTTACAGTGAGGAGGTTTGTGAGTTTTTCGATATCTTTGGGTAACCGGAAAATTGGGGAGGGTGTACGTACGTAATCCGGATAATTACACCACGTCCTAAGTCGGCACCGGTTGCCCATTGGTCTCGTTGGTTTATGTGTGTTTTTTTGTGTTTGGTGTTTTGATGTCGTGTTTGCTGTTCCTTGTCCCTTTTGTGTCTCTTGCTGTGTATGTCTTCTCTTTGTTTTTCTTAAGTTTCGATGTTGGTGCTGCAACCGGATCTTGTTGGAAATCCCGTCCTTTATTTCTATCCAACCCTCATCCCTTGCCATAGTATATTTATATCGCAATTGATATCTATGAAGCCGGGCTTCCACTGTCGCGAAAGTATAGGAGAATGAGCTACGATTGGAGGCGAATGAACAATCGTGTCACATTCTTGTCTGTTCTCATGAAGTTTTTCTTGGCGCGATAGGCACACGATAGCGCCGCGATTGTAACAAGAATATGCTACGCGTCCGATAGAGCTGCGATGCAGGAAATTAAGACAAGACTTCAAACCGAAAGCACTGCGATCATGAAAAGAATGTGACAAGAGCAAAACCAAAATCATTTGACATATCCAGGAGCATCAATACCTTTATTGACTTTGACCTCTGTTCAGGTTGTTTTCTCTTGAAAGGCATTGTCAAAGTTTTCACAATATTGATCCGCACACTTTTACATCAACTCTGAGATAATTCTTCCCTGTCAGTGTCGAGTGTTTATGTAGTACTATCGTGGCTGATTCGCGTTTTTTCCTCATTCGCGCCACATTCTTGGTGCTTTCGCATTACATTTGTGTCAGATTCTTTCTCGTCGGGGCTCTGTCGGGGCTCTATCGTGGCTCATTCTCCTCCACCTTGGCAACAAAAATGCACGCGAATGTGACGAGAACGCGCTGCTTATGGAGGAGAATGCAACGCGAATGCGCTATGCATGTGCCGTGAGTAAGAGGTGAAAATGAATGCAGACGCGAATATTTTAAACAGTTTAAAACATTCGCGTCGGTGCCGCGAACAGAGGAGAATGCAGGAGAAGGTGACACGATTGTGACACGATGAGACAAGAATACGCTACGATTAAACAAAATCAAGTAATCGTAGCTCTATCGCCTCTGCATTCGCGACAGTGGAACCCCGGCTTAAAAACAAGGACTTTAATCTGAGGCAAGGTATTTTGCTGAGAAACTAATTAATGGAGTGTGTAATGTAACGGCTAAGTTTGTCTCTACTTCAAGAGATTTTGGAAGAAGAGGAATAGAATATCACGTTGTAACGCTGTAGGAATATAAGGACATGCTAGGTCAGAACAAGTTACGAATTTGATAAATTCACAGATTCGACTTTCCTGCATGGCTGTTGCGACTTATTTTGCTAGATTGCAGCGGCAACTTACTTTAGCCAGTCACATCATCTTATCTGATTTGAAGAAAGTTCTAATGTCGTTTATGATTCCTTTTCATGTTCCAGGTTTTTATATTATGGTTGAGTATGGTTTTCATGTTCCAGGTTTTTTTATTATGGTTGAGTATGGTTTTCAGATGATGATTTTGTGTTTGACTTTTAACTAATTCCTATTCCGTTGTCCATAATATGCCGAGTTGGAAAAAAACATAACATAATTATGAAAATCTGGTATGAAAAGAAGATTATCTGATGAGCACACATTGGAACTCAATATAGCAGAGGTAAAACAACATCTAGATTAAAAGGTTTTGTTGTTTGTTCCTTGGTTGATTTGAGAGCATGAGCGCTCACGTGGGCCGAACATGGAATTTTTTCGTACTCCCTATATTTTTGCTATCCATGTATATGTTTATCTCTTTGTTACTTGGGCCCCTAGCTTTTACTGCATTGTTTGTGTAGTCATCTTACTGTAAGAAGGTTTAGTACACAACAAATGCGCATATTTTGATACAACTGGGTACCCAGGCAAGTAGGAGGATTGTGCCAACACCATTTCCTACAAACGTGGCAGATAACCGTCCCAATTCGTTACCGATTGCTCTATTGATCCCGTTGGTTTTTGTGTAGTCATTTGTGTTTAGTGTTGGTGATGTCGTGTTTGTGTTGAATGTAGATTTTGCATCTCGTTTTGTTCTTGTCTACTCTGTGTTTTCACACAATGGTGTTTCGATGTTTAGCTATGGGTGCTGCAACCAAGTCTTGTACAATATCCATGTGTTTCTCCTTTATTCTTTCCATCTCCATCTTGAGGTGCCCTTTTTAGAGTTGACTGGTTCATTCGGATTACCTCTTATTTCCACATTTGGCATAATATAGCAAATACATTCTGAGGCCATGGATCCAGCAACAAGAATGAGAAATCGGTGAATATGACATTATTAAAAAAAAACAGCAACAGATTAACGAATACAATTTTACTTTACCTTTTATGATGCAATGGGTTCAGACAAAGGGATGGGATTGCAAATATGACCAAAATGAATATCGCAGTGGTATTCAAAAGGATAAGTCGAACTGTTACCACCTAACTGTAAGAGCATCTTATCAATTAGACGGTCCTTTACCTAAAAAATGTGTATTGGATACATCTCTAACAGCCAGATAATAAACTTGTGAAAATGCTATGCTGTGTGAATCAAAATACTCCAACCGAACAGTGTTATTTTTCTATAATATGTAATAGCAGGTGGAAACTTTGAAAAATCCAGGTAAGTTGAGTATTGGATTAAGAGAAAGTCAGTTGATTATGTGTTTCTTTTCCGATGTTTTAACTGAGGAACCTACAAAATAAATGCAAGATTGTAAGCAGTATATTTTTAAAGATGCATATTCATCTATAACAAATGGAGCGTTGGACAATTTGTAAATTAAGATTCTTTTAATATATGATTATTGTTATCTTGATTTTGATGAAATTAAATTAAATTTCAATTGTTTTATTTGTAGTCGCGATAAGAACTGATTCTTTTTTGGAACAAAAATATTAGTCAGTAATGCAAATGTGTATTGATATACAGACCTGGTAATTGAAAAATTACAAAAAAGAGAGATTGCCAACTTCATATTTCAAGGATTTCTTTTGGGTTTTTTTTATTTCTAAACGACAGCAATATCATCTTTCGACCTCGGATTTTCCCGCTTCCTTTATGTTTTGGTCAATATATTGCTGTTAAAATCAGCCAATCTTTGTCCAACACCTTTCATTGCGCTACTTTTCACTACGATTTATCTAAATTGGTCAACAATTTTCAATTAATTTTTACATTATATCTATGCAGTGATTTAATTTAGGTTTCAGGATTCCATAAATCGGTGACCCAATTAGTTCTCATTACCCATTTGATACCTCAAGGATAAATAAACTCAATAGATAAAAACGGAGATATTAATGAGTGTTTGTATAAATACGTATTTTTTCCCTTTACCTTTCTTTGTGATCCGATACACATGTACAATGGCAAATACAACTGCTATCAAAGCCAAGAATGACACTATGGACACAGGGATTATCAAACTCAAATTAACAGATGAATGGGACCGAGGCTCCTCGTCTACAAAAAATGCACCACAGGTTGTAATCAAATAACATATATAATCAGAGTGAGGAAAGAATAATAGATCAATATATCAAATTATCGACAAAGACATAGTCTGAATTTGATAAATTACATCCATATTACAAAAAAATCGTTTAGTGTCCATGATTATGCCTTTTTGGGACTTCTGTTGTGATTTCTGTTCAATACGCTTCGATATTCGCGCAATGAAAAGAAAGAAAATGGTCACTCCTACACATTGCATATTCATGAATTGAACATTAATGTGGTAACCACGGAATTCTTTAAAGTGTCGATAAGGTTAGCACCATTAATTGCTCTACTACTTTAATGATATAACAATCAACACAGAATATTACTTTAAGAATTTCACGGCCTTCCTTTTATGGTTACATAATAAACGAAATAAGAATAATCAAAGGTAGGCAGAATCTCCATCGAGTCTGCGTCAGAATCATCAATCGCTATTCATACTGTCGGCACGGTACTTGACTAATTCATAGCCTTGTACAAGCGCATTCCAAGGAATTGAAATCTGTCTGTGATGAAAGGACTCCTTTGCGGACCCTGAGCAAATCTCGTTAGAAATAATAGAACAAGATCACCTGTCCTCTGTGAATGTCTGTCAGACTCCTATGATGATAGCATTCATTAGCTTACTCAAGCCGGTAGAGCACTGGCTGTTTATCTTATGTCTATTTTTTCCCATATACATATGCATCTGTGTAACTAGGGCCCCAACGTATTTCTGTTTTGTTTGTGTGGTCATCTTACAGTGAGGAGGCTAGTATGTACAACAATTTGTACCTTCTTCGATACCTCTGGGTATCTGGAAAAGTGTAAGGATTGTAATCCAAATAACAACACTATTTGCTACTAACGTTGCAGATTATGCCGTCCTTACTCGACACCGATTGCCCATTGGTGGCATTGGTTTATGTGTTGTCGTTTGCGTTTGGATATTTTATGTCTTATTTGGTGCTCTTTGTCCCCTTTTAATCTCTTGTGCTTGTCTATACTGTGTTTTCACATGGGGTGTATCAGTGTTTTGTACCACAACTGAATCTTGTTGAAGATACCATCCTTTCTTTTATCACGTTTAATCTAGTTTCAGGAAAATATTGCTAACATACCTTTTGTGACGAAATAAATCTCCTCCGAAAATTGACTAGTGCCATAAATATTTTTACTGACTAAAGAAATTATATAGGACGTGCTGCTGTTAAGATGGGCAACCTCCTTCTCCACATACTGAAAACCTGCAGAGTTTGTCTGAACATACACTTGAGCTATATCCATAGTTTTATTTCCTATCCATCTCACAATATGTACTATTTGTGGAAGCCCGTAGTCATAACCCGTCGACCAGCCTAATTCAATACTATGGTCGTTCACCTTCATTACTTTCATACCGGTTGGTCTTCCAGGAGGACCTAAAGCATCATGTGGACAGTATTTCAGCGATAAAAATATTTTTAAATGCTGGTATTAAAGAACCATACTGACTTAACTTTAAAATAAGATTTTAAATGCATTACACAATGATTCCCCATTTAAGACAATATAAAGTAAACACAAGTCTAGAAGCACCGAAGGTAGCTTGCAATGATTTTGATTAGGGACGCTTGGCTCGAGTCACTGTTTGATATCGGTTTGATATATAGGATTACTATAAAGTACGAATTATTTATTTGATATAGATTTGATATAAAGTATGAACTATCTATTTCTTATAAGTTTGATATAAAGTAAAAATTATTGAGCGTCGTGCTTATTCTTCGATTGGATCTGCATGAAGAACACGAATATAAAAAAAACCCTCCCTTTGAGCTTCTGTTGCATGACGAGCAATTTTATGCAGTATTAATTACCGGTATCTAATCACATATATAAACAAGGATTCAATATTATGCATACCTTGAGCAATAAGTTGATACTTCGTTGTGAAATGTCCATATTCATTGGTCATAGTCAAGTAATAGTCTCCAAAATCCGAGAGGGATGTTTCATTGAAAAATATTGCTGAGACAAGTGGAGTCAGTAGAGTTGAGCGGTGAGTAATACTCTCGTTGTTATGATACCAGACAAATTGTGGGTAAGGATAGCCTGCACTATACATTTGTAATGAAGTGTTCGCTCCAAGGGCCGCATAAACTGTGTATGTGTTGTACTTATTTATGTTTGGTCTAGGTGAACCTGCAGTTGTATAAGATTATAAAGTTGCTAAAGTACTTTCTCTGAAATTGTTATCTATTTCACAGTTGAAAAATCCAATTTGAAAAACATTCTTAAGAGATAACAACATATTCCCGATTTGCTGCAAAAAAACTATGGTACACCAGACATACATGTTCCGGTTAATAAATCCTCATCAGTGGTAAATAAAGACAAATTGAATCAGAGTAGTCACAAAAATAGGTAAACTGAGTGCATTTTTTATTCAATTTGTGCATGCTCATAAATAATGTGATAGTTTCGGATGAATTGAAGAGTGTACTTTTTCATATGTTCGAACCGATACAATACACAGTAAACATTCAGTCAATATTTTGTAATATTTTTATGCTGTTGTTACCGAAGAATATTGTTTGATGAAAATATTATTTTTAAAATGCAACACACAAGAATAAAATGTCTTCGGAAGGCTTTGTTCATAGATCGCAATTTTATTTGATTGATCAATAACTTATATTACACATAACAGTACACAATAAATAATGCTTGTCCCTAAATAAATTAATAATAAAGCAGTCTTTTAAAATTCAGCCATTTCACAATACTTACAGAGAACTGTTACAAATCCAGATCTTGTGAAATTCTTCTTGTTTAGCTTGTTGTAACCAGTGACCATAAAATGTCCCATATCGAAACAGTATGCTTTGAAGTTAAGAGAAAAATTAGAAGGCAAGTTGGCTCTCATAAATGTTGAACCAGTATCATTGTTCAGTAACATATAGGTAGGGGCAGGATTTCCCTCCACAACTGCATCGATTGTAAAGGTGTCATTTTCCATCAGTCTAGAATTTGAAATGAAAAATTCTTGTGCTTCTCCTGGATCTGAAAACAAAAAAGTCAAAGCAACTGTTTGCAAAATATTTTCTAAGTGTAAATAAAGCATGTCCATTTATCGTTTTGTTTAGTTCTAGACTCTCTTATGCTAGCAAAGAATCATATAAAAATCATTCCAAGGAATGCATGTGTCGCCTGCGAAAGATAGCGACACTCAGGAATTACTTTCATAGGGTGTAGCATCCAAGTGTGACAGACAGACTGACAGATGGAACAGTGATCCCTAAGTGTCGCTATGCTTCGCAGGCGACATAAAAATTTGTCACATCTAAAAGAAGCTGCTATCCTCTCTAGAATATAATTGGTCTTGCAAATGATTGTGATAAATTCGAGTTCGTTTATAAATGCCATATTCCTCTCGATGATTGTTCTGTCTCTAAACACATTCGTAAAGAGGACCTAAGTAGTCACATTTGAGTCATATCTATGATGATCGCAACGTAGTCTGTCTATTGGTCGCTTAAATGTTAAACGTCTTCAAATTCGGTGTCATCATTTAAGACCAGATGAATTTGCAGCATGGACGTTTCGGGTACTTCCCTCGTCAGTGATCCTCCATCTTAACAAGGCAATATGGCCAAAGGGTGTGAAAGTTATTATGTCCAAAAATACCAAAAGACGTAGCAGGATAGTTGGGATATGATGCAACCATGTTTTCAAGAAATTTTGATAACAGAAATTTTCGAATGCGTTGAAGAAACGATCAACCGAAGTTGATCGAACTTGGCAGCATGTACCCTCGGGGACTCCAGGTCCACCAGCAGTGACACCCATTAAGTGGTACAAATGTCTTAATAGCATCATTTGAGAACATTTGATAATGTTTGATTTTGACAGTTATCACCAATTTAATGATGTCGAAGGGTTCCAACTCTATACCTTCTTGAAGAAAATTCCAAACCAATTTCCATGCACCAGACACGTGTTTCGAATATTAAATTCTCATCAGTGATGCTTTCATCGGAGCAACCAAAAATAATTTCAGTAGCACCCTCTTCAATTTTTTGAATTTATATTTGAACATTTACATTTCAGAGAGTGCGCGGCTCCAAATTTCCTGAAGGGTCGATTCAGTAGCATATCCAAATAAAATCTATGTTCAAAATAGCATGGTGCTAAGATGTTAAATTTCTTTAATTTCGATGATATTTCATTTATTTAATTCACGGGCGGAACTTTAAAAAAGTACCTTGCTACCGCTTGACAAGCCTCTTGTTGTCGCAAATTAATTTACACACGGACCGCCAGATACGTTATCCGGAAACCACATTGCTTCTCAATTTTGTGGTCTGATTTCCAAAATATATTGAATATAAACAAAAATCTACAAGACATCTTGAGCAGTTTCAATTTTTTTATAGGGGATATATCTGATGAAGAAATCACTTTACACAACAACTGTACTCTTAAAAATGGATGGAGATCAAAGTGTAAGAGAGTAGCAGCTTTTTGACGGAGTGGTGATTGAAAAAAGATAAGATTTTTGGGTTTTGATATTGAGAATGTTGCTTAGTTTAGGTTTAGGGTACTGCGTACTTGATATGATTTCATTGAAAAAGAAATCTGAAAGGTTGCTAAAGGTGTTTACAAATCGAAGTTTTAGAAGGAAAGACGATGAAGACTACCAGAACGAATTCAAGGTTTCCAGCAAGTGGAAAAATATGTCAAGTTTATGATGGGATAATTTGCTTAGCAAAAGGTATCATCTGCCCGGCAAGAATAGGAAAATGAATATCAACTTAGAAAATCAAATTCATTTCATCATTTATAGAACAGCTTTGTTAAAACGATACAGTGAGTTCAACGGATTGCCCCTGAAATCGTGTCTGTGTCGATTTCATCCGAGTGGACTCAAAGTCATGTGAAACCCGAAGCTTGCCGAGGATTTTGTGCTATTTTGTGAACTTGAGAGTGGAGTCGATGTATCTTTCATAGCTGACCATGAATGCGTATTTTTGTTTTACCTTCATCCGGTTCATTTTTGGGCATAACAACTGTCATACTCTTTGGCCATTTTACATTGTTTAGATTGAGGATCACTGACGATGGTTAAGTACCCGAAACGCGCATGTCTGTTCCATGCTGCATATTTATCTGTTCTTAAATGATGCTATTAAATTTGAAGACTTGAAAATTTGTACCATTTGGTGAGGGTCACTGGAGGTGGACTAGGACCTCGAGGGCACATGTAGCTAAGTTCGATCAACTTCGGTTGATCGATTCTTTAAGGCATTCGAAAATTTCTGGTATCAACATTTCTTGAAATTTCTAAAACGTGGCTCCTGTAGGATCATATCCCTTCCATCCTGCTTTTTCTTTCGGTACATTTTTGGACAAAATAACTTTCACACTCTTTGGCCATATTGAATTGTCTAGATTGAGAATCACTGACGAGGGTTAAGTATCCGAAACCTGCATGTCTGGTCCATACTGCAATTGTATATGTTCTTAAATGTTACTTTTGAAACTGAAGACGTTTAAAATTAGACCCAAAGTAAAAATTCGAAGAATAAAAAAGTAAGTGGAAAAAAATATCAAGATGATACAATCGCAAAAATGTTGCGATAATCGAATTCAACGCCCCCTGAAATTGGTTTATTGTGGCTGGAAGATAAAGTATAAGAAGGTAGCCAATATATTATGTTTTACGCACGCGATGGTAACATACTATTCCATTTGCCTTTTTAAAGGAACGTGCTTACCTATTTTTCATACATATTGTGAATGAAGTTTTGAGTAAATTTCAAAGTAATATGGACAACATAAATTGTTATTGTATTAAGTTCTTACCTATCAATTTTTAACTTGAACCACATTCTAATTATGACACGTCAATGCAGAATTTGCATGCGTTTCATAAACGATAGTTCTCAAAATAAATACAACTTACATTGTACATCGAGAAAAACATGATCAACGACTGTTGCATTGGTTTCAGCACTGAGGTTCTGAGCATGGCATAAATACGTTCCTCCATCAAGTCTACTGACCACATTAAATCTCAGTACAATGCCATCCTGGTGAAAGGTAGAATGACTCTTATTTTTCGTCCACCAGACCTTTATATTTGGAGATTCCGTCACGTTACATGGTATAAGAACACCTGTTCCCTCTCTGCATATCTTCTTCTTATCGTCTTCCTTTTTAAGGGATCCTATGTCGATGACAAAGAAGAAATAAATTTTGTAAGAGAGCTAAGCTCTAAGTCTTCCACTATTTCTACAACTATAATGAAATTAGTCAATGTGAAACTTACCCAATTTCCCGTCGATGACACTCTTTGCATAAACAAAGGCAACAATTGAAAGCAGTAGTAGGGTACTTATATTGGAATGATAACGGCGAAACATTATGAATATTTTCTACTTGTAATGAGATCACGGAATATTCTTGTTTGACGAAGCTAATATTTCGAAATTTTGCTTCTGTTTGTGAAATGAACAGAATCACGTGACTTTACCTGAGATATTGACACACCTTATGTTGCTATCAGCTTGATTTGTAGAAGTCGGTTATTAGCCCTAATCTACCTGTGTTACACAAGTGACAGTAAGAATTTTTTTTCATAATATAATTGTTCTGTGGTGTCAGCAAATATCACTCAATTCGCATAGTTATCTACGCTTTGTCTAAACCCTAACCTACATTTACATGTTGTCTACTTGAAAGTAGAAAAGCACGTGAGCGAAATGTAGGGATATGTTTGTGCAAGTGCATTGTCGCAACCGGATTTGTAATAACAACCGGATTTGTAATAAACTAGATTTATTACATATTAGGTTATTACATATTAGGTTACATGTCCCAACCGGATTTGTAATAACGACCGGATTTGTAATAAAGTAGATTTTTATTACATATTAGGTTATTACATATTAGGTTACACGTTCCAACCGGATATGTAATAAAACCCGAAATTGTAATAAACTACGAACATAGTCTAGGTCGCTCGGAAGTTTCTTCCCTCTTTTTCTGGCTTTCGATTCTCTCCGTCTGTCTGTCTCATTTTCATAATGGAGAATATACCGTCTCTTATTAATAACTTTATAATATTGAGGTGTAGCATGACAAAGAATCCGATAAAAAAACATACAGATATTGAACTAGTAATCATTTTAAAGGATCAAAAGTCTCGTCTCACTGGATAAAATGGACGAATTCAAGACAAAAAGGGACCAAAAATGATACTCATGTATTTATTACATATTAGGTTATTACATATTAGGTTACACGTCCCAACCGGATTTGTAATAACGACCGGATTTGTAATAAAGTAGATTTTATTACATATTAGGTTATTACATATTAGGTTACACGTCCCAACCGGATATGTAATAAAACCCGAAATTGTAATAAACTACGAACATAGTCTAGGTCGCTCGGAAGTTTCTTCCCTCTTTTTCTGGCTTTCGATTCTCTCCGTCTGTCTGTCTCATTTTCATAATGGAGAATATACCGTCTCTTATTAATAACTTTATAATATTGAGGTGTAGCATGACAAAGAATCCGATAAAATACATACAGATATTGAACTAGTAATCATTTTAAAGGATCAAAAGTCTCGTCTCACTGGATAAAATGGAAGAATTCAAGACAAAAAGGGACCAAAAATGATACTCATGTATTTATTACATACTAGGTTATTACATATTAGGTTACACGTCCCAACCGGATATGTAATAAAACCCGAAATTGTAATAAACTACGAACATAGTCTAGGTCGCTCGGAAGTTTCTTCCCTCTTTTTCTGGCTTTCGATTCTCTCCGTCTGTCTGTCTCATTTTCATAATGGAGAATATACCGTCTCTTATTAATAACTTTATAATATTGAGGTGTAGCATGACAAAGAATCCGATAAAATACATACAGATTTTGAACTAGTAATCATTTTAAAGGATCAAAAGTCTCGTCTCACTGGATAAAATGGAAGAATTCAAGACAAAAAGGGACCAAAAATGATACTCATGTATTTATTACATATTAGGTTATTACATATTAGGTTACACGTCCCAACCGGATTTGTAATAAAACCCGAAATTGTAATAAACTACGGACATTGTCTAGGTCGCTCGGAAGTTTCTTCTGTCTTTTTCTGGCTTTCGATTCTCTCCGTCTGTATGTCTCATTTTCATGATGGAGAATATACCGACTATTAATAACATTAGTATTCATGTATTGAAGTGTAGCACGATCAAGTATCCGTTAAAATCCAAACAGATATTGACGTACCTATCATTTTAAAGGACCAATAGCCTCCTCTTACTGGATCAAAAGGAAGAATCCAAGACCCAAAAAGTGGTCAAAAGATTATACACAAGTATTTATTACATATTAGGTTATTACATATTATGTTACACGTCCCAACCGGATATGTAATGAAAACCGAAATTGTAATAAACTACCAACATAGTCTAGGTTGCTCGGAAGTTTCTTCTTTCTTTTTCTGGCTTTCGCTTCTCTCCGTTTGTCTCATTTTCATGATGGAGAATGTACCATATAAGGATTGAGGTGAAGCACGATAAAGTGCATCAAATGGAAGAATTCAAGACCAAAAAGTGACCAAAAGATGATACTCAAGTATTTATTACATATTAGGTTATTACATATTAAGTTACACGTCCCAACCGGATTTGTAATAAAACCCGAAATTGTAATAAACTACCAACATCTTCTGGGTCGCTCAAAAGTTTCTTCTGTCTTTTTGTGGCTTTCGATTCTCTCCGTTTGTCTCATTTTCATGATGGAGAATGTACCATATAAGGATTGAGGTGTAGCACGATAAAGTCTCAGATAAAATTCAAACAGATATTGAACTATTAATCATTTTAAAGGATCAAATGCCTCGTTTCGCTGGATCAAATGGAAGAATTCAAGACCAAAAAGTGACCAAAAGATAATACTCAAGTATTTATTACATATTTGGTTATTAGATATTAAGTTACACGTCCAAACCGGATTTGTAATAAAAATTGAAATTGTAATAAACTACCAACATAGTCTAGTTTGCTCGGAAGTTTCTACTTTATTTTTCTGACTTTCGGTTCTCTCCATCTGTCTGTCTCATTTTCATGATGGAGAATGTACCGTCTCTTGATAACATAATAAGAATTGATGTGTAGCACGAGAAAGTCTCAGATAAATGTCATACAGATATTGAACTATTAATCATTTTAAAGGATCAAAAGTCTCGTCTAAATGCATCAAATTGGAGAATTCAAGACCAGAAAGTGACCAAAAGATAATACTCAAGTATTTATTACATATTAGGTTATTACATATTAGGTTATTACATATTAAGTTGCACGTCCCAACCGGATATGTAATAAAAACCAAAATTGTAATAAACCGCCAACATAGTCTAGGTTGCTCAGAAGTTTCTTCTTTCTTTTTCTGGTTTTCGATCCTCCTCGTCAGCTATCTCATTTTCATGATGGAGAATGTACCGGCTCTTGATAACATTATAAGAATTGATGTATAGCACGAGAAAGTTTGAGACAAAATTTTTCAAAGGATCAAAAGCCTCGTCTCACTGCATCAAAGGGAAGAATTCACGCCATAAATGACAACATATGCATATAAATTGAGAGATACAATGTTCACTTTGCACCGACTTTGGAAAGCTATTTCCTTTAAAATGGCATATGGTGTGATTATCCGAATTTCGTGCACCCCCCCCCCCCCAAGTTATCCGGATACACGGAGGACTTAATTGTCATGCAGTTGTTGTATACTTATTTCAACGCGATTCAAATAGCACTGCTGAAAATGAGCATTCTCAGTGGTCTGGCCTGACCCCGACATTCCACCCAGTTCAGGTCAGACTAATTCGATATCAAAGTCTCGAAGTCATTATTTTCACATATCGACATAGCTTGAAGTTATTACATTTAATAAATAACAACTAGCTAGCTATGGTTTGCTGTCCAGTTATTCCCCGAGTCGCATGAACCAATGAAATTATAATTTGATTGGTTCATGCGACTCGGGGAATTACTGGACAACAAATCACAGCTAGCTAGTTATTATTTCTATTCTAATATTGTTTTGCACGAGCTCTATAACACGTGCATGGGCGGAGCTTAGCAAACTGTAAGTTTGTTGGAGATTTTACACCAGGCGAGTTCTACAGTACATATAGGGATAAAATCTGAAGTCATGTTAGAATTATGATTTCACCTCGTGAAAATTATGATTAAAGTACATGTATATCATAGATCAGAAAAATCATACTGAGCGAGGACGTTTATGAACTTTCTATGATATTGGAAAATCTGCAGGATATGTACAACCGCAAAAGTAAAATAACATTAAAACACGAACAACCAGACACACAAAAGTCTGGTTGCCATTCATGAAACCCAAAAATTAGGTACGCACGAAATGTTTTTGTATGAAAGTGTTGTGAATACCCTCTACTTTGATAATCCACCGGATGCCACTCTGGCATCCTTGGGCATTTCGAAATTTTTGGGTAAAAAGGAGATTTTATGAAGAAAAACCGTTGATTATCGGGAAAATGCAATTACTTTTTCCATGCTGCAGCTAGAACAAATTTGTTGTTCTAGCTACAGCATGGAAAAAGTAATTGCATTTGTCCCAAAATACCTATCAAATTAACAAAGGATCATAGCTCAAATGCAATTTTTTGAATACAAAAAGTAATGCACCATTTTATAATAATAAAAATGTTTCCCGAAATTAATGATTAAAAAAAACTGTGATTATCCCTCAAAATAGCAAAATAATCAAAACATATCTCCTGGCTCATTAAAATTGGTCACATACATGCCGTTAAGTTATAGGAAACCTCTACTTCTGCGTTTTATTAAAATATATGAATTATAAAAAAAAATCACAGAAATAGCGATTTTTGCACATGAATGCGGGTTTTTGTCCCAAATTGCATAGAAATTGAAATTCAGTTATCAAATGACCTTCCTAAGGAAAAGAATAAGAAACAGCATCCCAGCAAAGCTAAAATGTGTAAATTAAAACAGATTAAAAGAAATAGTGCTTATTTTCTCAAAATAAGTGTTTTTTGCATAAAAATGCATATTTTACCCATAAAGGTTGCTTTTCATGAATCATTACATTCAATCTCACATTCATTTGATAAAATTATTATTTCGTTATGATAATAGCTTTAAATGTATGATTTTAGGTGAAATAATGCATGTATAGAATTTGTCCAGAAATCTGTTATATTTAGACATTTTACCCCTAAACAAATTGAAAATATACCCTTTATGTTTCAAACATGTAATTCGTGAATGAACCTAAATAACAGTTGAAAATACATAGATTTCAATCATTGCTTTCATAATAGATAAGGGTTGTTTAAAATAAATAAACAGAAATCAGAGATTTCTAATTGAAGATACTGTCAATTGATAAAAGGAGACTTTTAAGGGAAGCAGTAATAGATCAAACAGGGACGTATCTAGAATAATATTTTAAGCCCCCCCCCCCCCCCCTTTATTAAGATGTTCATTTGCTTCCGTGTTTCCACTCGCCTTATACTACCTTTTTTTCGGCAATCATCAAACTGAAAGTTTTGTATGATAAGATAAACCGTCATAGTCTAAAATGCAAGAAAGAAGAAAGAAAGCTTTATTTTTATTTTATTTTCTCTCCGCTCGTACAAAAAGGCTTTGTCTTGATTCATATTAATATGAAAACAATACATAAAAACCCTCAGTTTTTAGCTCTTTTAGATAGTGAGAGAAAAATTATAAATCTCCAGATCTGATCAAGACACGGAAATCCAACCCTCGTGTCCAGGATTTGCTTTTGTCCACGACTCTGTAAGCCTCGTCGTGGTGCAAGCAATTCCTTGACACTCGGTTGGATTTCCTTGTCCCTGATCACATCTGGAGATAGATCCTATAAGTCTCAAGACTGGCAAATCTGTATAGATCTCTGTCGAGAGTGAAAGAATACAAATCAAAGGAGGGGATCTCCAACAACACCAGGTTGTAGCACCCACAGCAAAATCCCAAAACACCCAATGCAAAAACACAAAGCAGACAAGCACAGAAAGAGACGCATAAGGGACAAGGAACGTCAACGCACAACACAGAAACATCAAACACAAAGGACTACACATAAACCAACGAGACCAATGGGCAACCGGCGCCGACTTAGGACGGCCATCTGTCACGGAAATAGCAAAAGGTGTGGTTATCCTGGATTACGTGCGCACAACCCTCCCTCTTTTCCGATTATCCAGAGGTCTCGAAGAACGTACAATTGTGGTGTAAAAGAACCTCCTCACTGTCAGATGACCACACACAAACAAGACCGCAAAATGCAGGGGCCCAAGCAACACAGATGAATATGTAAATGGATATAAAAAGACGGAGAGAACCGAAAACCAGAAAAAGAAAGAAGAAACTTCCGAGCGATCTAGGCTATGTCGCTAGTTTATTACAATTTTGGTTTTTATTACATATCCGGTTGGGATGTGTAGCCTAATATGTAATAACCTAATATGTAATATAATGTAAATACTTAAGTATCATCTCTTTGCATAATAATGGTATTAATAGTCGGTATATTCTGCATCATGAAAATGAGACAGACAGACGGAGAGAATCGAAAGCCACAAAAAGACAGAAGAAACTTCCGAGCGACATAGGCTTTGTTCGTAGTTTATTACAATTTCGGGTTTTATTACAAATCCGGTTGCGACGTGTAACCTAATGTGTAATAACCCAATATGTAATAAATATTTGAGTATCATCTTTTGGTCACTTTTTGGTCTTGAATTCTTCCATTTGATGCAGTGAGACGAGGCATTTGATCCTTTAAAATGATTAATAGTTCAATATCTGTATTAATTTTATCTGAGACCTTCTCGTGCTACACCTCAATCCTTAAAATGTTATCAAGAGAAAGTACATTCTCCATCATGAATATGAGACAAACGAAGAGAAGCGAAAACAAGAAAAACAAAGAAGAAACTTCCGAGCAACCTAGACTATGTTCGTAGTTTATTACAATTTCGGGTTTTATTACAAATCCGGTTGGGACGTGTAACCTAATATATAATAACCTAATATGTAATAAATACTTGAGTATCATCTTTTGGTCACTTTTGTGGTCTTGAATTCTTCCATTTGATCCAGTGAGACGAGGCATTTGATCCTTTAGAATGATTAATAGTTCAATATTTGTATGTATTTTATCTGAGACTTTCTCATACTACACCTCAATCCTTAAAATGTTATCAAGGGAAGGTACATTCTCCATTATGAGTATGAGACAAACGGAGAGAAGCGAAAACAAGAAAAAAAAAGAAGAAACTTCCGAACAACCTAGACGATGTTTGTAGTTTATTACAATTTCGGTTTTTATTACATATCCGGTTGGGACGTGTAACCTAATATGTAAAAACCTAGTATGTAATAAATACTGTAGTATCACTTTTCGTAACTTTTTGGTATTGAATTCTTCCTTCCTATCAAGTAGGAGGAGGCTTTTGGTCTCACGATATGATAAGTACTTCTATTTAGCGGATACTCGATCGTGCTACACGTCAGTGCATGCATAATAATGTTATTAATAGTTGGTATATTCTGCATCATGAAAATAAGACAGACAGAGAGAATCGAAAGCCACAAAAAGACAGAAGAAACTTCCGAGCGACATAGACTATGTTCGTAACTTATTACAATTTCGGTGTTATTACAAATTCGGTTGGGACGTGTAACCTAATATGTAATAACCTAATATGTAATAAACACTAGAGTATCATCTTCTGGTCACTTTTTTGGTGTTGAATTCTTCCATTTGATCCAGTTAGACGAGGCATTTGATCCTTTAAAATGATTTATAGTTCAATATCTGTCAGAATTTTATCTAAGATTTTCTCGTGCTACACATCAATTCTTATTATGTTATCAAGAGACGGTACATTCTCCATCATGAAAATGAGACAGACAGATGGAGAGAACCAAAAGTCAGAAAAATAAAGTAGAAACTTCCGAGCAAACTAGACTATGTTGGTAGTTTATTACAATTTTTATTACAAATCCGGTTTGGACGTGTAACCTTATATGTAATAACCTAATATGTAATAAATACTTGAGTATCATCTTTTTGGTCACTTTTTAGTCTTGAATTCTTCCATTTGATGCAGTGAGACGAGGCATTTGATCCTTTAAAATGATTAATAGTTCAATATCTGTATGAATCTTATCTGAGACTTTATCGTGCTACACCTCAAAATTATATGATACAATCTCCATCATGAAAATGAGACAAACGGAGAGAAGTGAAAGCCAGAAAAAGAAAGAAGAAACTTCAGAGCAACCTAGACTATGTTGGTAGTTTATTACAATTTCGGTTTTTATTACATATCCGGTTGGGACGTGTAACCTAATATGTAATAATCTAATATGTAATAAAAATCTACTTTATTACAAATCCGGTCGTTATTACAAATCCGGTTGGGACGTGTAACCTAATATGTAATAATTTAATATGTAATAAATACATGAGTATCATTTTTGGTCCCTTTTTGTCTTGAATTCTTCCATTTTATCCAGTGAGACGAGACTTTTGATACTTTAAAATGATTACTAGTTCAAAATCTGTATGTATTTTATCGGATTCTTTGTCATGCTACACCTCAATATTATAAAGTTATTAATAAGAGACGGTATATTCTCCATTATGAAAATGAGACAGACAGACGGAGAGAATCGAAAGCCAGAAAAAGAGGGAAGAAACTTCCGAGCGACCTAGACTATGTTCGTAGTTTATTACAATTTCGGGTTTTATTACATATCCGGTTGGGACGTGTAACCTAATATGTAATAACCTAATATGTAATAAAAATCTACTTTATTACAAATCCGGTCGTTATTACAAATCCGGTTGGGACGTGTAACCTAATATGTAATAACCTAATATGTAATAAATACATGAGTATCATTTTTGGTCCCTTTTTGTCTTGAATTCTTCCATTTTATCCAGTGAGACGAGACTTTTGATACTTTAAAATGATTATTAGTTCAATATCTGTATGTATTTTATCGGATTCTTTGTCATGCTACACCTCAATATTATAAAGTTATTAATAAGAGACGGTATATTCTCCATTATGAAAATGAGACATACAGACGGAGAGAATCGAAAGCCAGAAAAAGAGGGAAGAAACTTCCGAGCGACCTAGACTATGTTCGTAGTTTATTACAATTTCGGGTTTTATTACATATCCGGTTGGGACGTGTAACCTAATATGTAATAACCTAATATGTAATAAAAATCTACTTTATTACAAATCCGGTCGTTATTACAAATCCGGTTGGGACATGTAACCTAATATGTAATAACCTAATATGTAATAAATCTAGTTTATTACAAATCCGGTTGTTATTAATAACAACCGGATTTGTAATAAACTAGATTTATTACATATTAGGTTATTACATATTAGGTTACATGTCCCAACCGGATTTGTAATAACGACCGGATTTGTAATAAAGTAGATTTTTATTACATATTAGGTTATTACATATTAGGTTACACGTTCCAACCGGATATGTAATAAAACCCGAAATTGTAATAAACTACGAACATAGTCTAGGTCGCTCGGAAGTTTCTTCCCTCTTTTTCTGGCTTTCGATTCTCTCCGTCTGTCTGTCTCATTTTCATAATGGAGAATATACCGTCTCTTATTAATAACTTTATAATATTGAGGTGTAGCATGACAAAGAATCCGATAAAAAAACATACAGATATTGAACTAGTAATCATTTTAAAGGATCAAAAGTCTCGTCTCACTGGATAAAATGGACGAATTCAAGACAAAAAGGGACCAAAAATGATACTCATGTATTTATTACATATTAGGTTATTACATATTAGGTTACACGTCCCAACCGGATTTGTAATAACGACCGGATTTGTAATAAAGTAGATTTTATTACATATTAGGTTATTACATATTAGGTTACACGTCCCAACCGGATATGTAATAAAACCCGAAATTGTAATAAACTACGAACATAGTCTAGGTCGCTCGGAAGTTTCTTCCCTCTTTTTCTGGCTTTCGATTCTCTCCGTCTGTCTGTCTCATTTTCATAATGGAGAATATACCGTCTCTTATTAATAACTTTATAATATTGAGGTGTAGCATGACAAAGAATCCGATAAAATACATACAGATATTGAACTAGTAATCATTTTAAAGGATCAAAAGTCTCGTCTCACTGGATAAAATGGAAGAATTCAAGACAAAAAGGGACCAAAAATGATACTCATGTATTTATTACATACTAGGTTATTACATATTAGGTTACACGTCCCAACCGGATATGTAATAAAACCCGAAATTGTAATAAACTACGAACATAGTCTAGGTCGCTCGGAAGTTTCTTCCCTCTTTTTCTGGCTTTCGATTCTCTCCGTCTGTCTGTCTCATTTTCATAATGGAGAATATACCGTCTCTTATTAATAACTTTATAATATTGAGGTGTAGCATGACAAAGAATCCGATAAAATACATACAGATTTTGAACTAGTAATCATTTTAAAGGATCAAAAGTCTCGTCTCACTGGATAAAATGGAAGAATTCAAGACAAAAAGGGACCAAAAATGATACTCATGTATTTATTACATATTAGGTTATTACATATTAGGTTACACGTCCCAACCGGATTTGTAATAAAACCCGAAATTGTAATAAACTACGGACATTGTCTAGGTCGCTCGGAAGTTTCTTCTGTCTTTTTCTGGCTTTCGATTCTCTCCGTCTGTATGTCTCATTTTCATGATGGAGAATATACCGACTATTAATAACATTAGTATTCATGTATTGAAGTGTAGCACGATCAAGTATCCGTTAAAATCCAAACAGATATTGACGTACCTATCATTTTAAAGGACCAATAGCCTCCTCTTACTGGATCAAAAGGAAGAATCCAAGACCCAAAAAGTGGTCAAAAGATTATACACAAGTATTTATTACATATTAGGTTATTACATATTATGTTACACGTCCCAACCGGATATGTAATGAAAACCGAAATTGTAATAAACTACCAACATAGTCTAGGTTGCTCGGAAGTTTCTTCTTTCTTTTTCTGGCTTTCGCTTCTCTCCGTTTGTCTCATTTTCATGATGGAGAATGTACCATATAAGGATTGAGGTGAAGCACGATAAAGTGCATCAAATGGAAGAATTCAAGACCAAAAAGTGACCAAAAGATGATACTCAAGTATTTATTACATATTAGGTTATTACATATTAAGTTACACGTCCCAACCGGATTTGTAATAAAACCCGAAATTGTAATAAACTACCAACATCTTCTGGGTCGCTCAAAAGTTTCTTCTGTCTTTTTGTGGCTTTCGATTCTCTCCGTTTGTCTCATTTTCATGATGGAGAATGTACCATATAAGGATTGAGGTGTAGCACGATAAAGTCTCAGATAAAATTCAAACAGATATTGAACTATTAATCATTTTAAAGGATCAAATGCCTCGTTTCGCTGGATCAAATGGAAGAATTCAAGACCAAAAAGTGACCAAAAGATAATACTCAAGTATTTATTACATATTTGGTTATTAGATATTAAGTTACACGTCCAAACCGGATTTGTAATAAAAATTGAAATTGTAATAAACTACCAACATAGTCTAGTTTGCTCGGAAGTTTCTACTTTATTTTTCTGACTTTCGGTTCTCTCCATCTGTCTGTCTCATTTTCATGATGGAGAATGTACCGTCTCTTGATAACATAATAAGAATTGATGTGTAGCACGAGAAAGTCTCAGATAAATGTCATACAGATATTGAACTATTAATCATTTTAAAGGATCAAAAGTCTCGTCTAAATGCATCAAATTGGAGAATTCAAGACCAGAAAGTGACCAAAAGATAATACTCAAGTATTTATTACATATTAGGTTATTACATATTAGGTTATTACATATTAAGTTGCACGTCCCAACCGGATATGTAATAAAAACCAAAATTGTAATAAACCGCCAACATAGTCTAGGTTGCTCAGAAGTTTCTTCTTTCTTTTTCTGGTTTTCGATCCTCCTCGTCAGCTATCTCATTTTCATGATGGAGAATGTACCGGCTCTTGATAACATTATAAGAATTGATGTATAGCACGAGAAAGTTTGAGACAAAATTTTTCAAAGGATCAAAAGCCTCGTCTCACTGCATCAAAGGGAAGAATTCACGCCATAAATGACAACATATGCATATAAATTGAGAGATACAATGTTCACTTTGCACCGACTTTGGAAAGCTATTTCCTTTAAAATGGCATATGGTGTGATTATCCGAATTTCGTGCACCCCCCCCCCCCCCCCAAGTTATCCGGATACACGGAGGACTTAATTGTCATGCAGTTGTTGTATACTTATTTCAACGCGATTCAAATAGCACTGCTGAAAATGAGCATTCTCAGTGGTCTGGCCTGACCCCGACATTCCACCCAGTTCAGGTCAGACTAATTCGATATCAAAGTCTCGAAGTCATTATTTTCACATATCGACATAGCTTGAAGTTATTACATTTAATAAATAACAACTAGCTAGCTATGGTTTGCTGTCCAGTTATTCCCCGAGTCGCATGAACCAATGAAATTATAATTTGATTGGTTCATGCGACTCGGGGAATTACTGGACAACAAATCACAGCTAGCTAGTTATTATTTCTATTCTAATATTGTTTTGCACGAGCTCTATAACACGTGCATGGGCGGAGCTTAGCAAACTGTAAGTTTGTTGGAGATTTTACACCAGGCGAGTTCTACAGTACATATAGGGATAAAATCTGAAGTCATGTTAGAATTATGATTTCACCTCGTGAAAATTATGATTAAAGTACATGTATATCATAGATCAGAAAAATCATACTGAGCGAGGACGTTTATGAACTTTCTATGATATTGGAAAATCTGCAGGATATGTACAACCGCAAAAGTAAAATAACATTAAAACACGAACAACCAGACACACAAAAGTCTGGTTGCCATTCATGAAACCCAAAAATTAGGTACGCACGAAATGTTTTTGTATGAAAGTGTTGTGAATACCCTCTACTTTGATAATCCACCGGATGCCACTCTGGCATCCTTGGGCATTTCGAAATTTTTGGGTAAAAAGGAGATTTTATGAAGAAAAACCGTTGATTATCGGGAAAATGCAATTACTTTTTCCATGCTGCAGCTAGAACAAATTTGTTGTTCTAGCTACAGCATGGAAAAAGTAATTGCATTTGTCCCAAAATACCTATCAAATTAACAAAGGATCATAGCTCAAATGCAATTTTTTGAATACAAAAAGTAATGCACCATTTTATAATAATAAAAATGTTTCCCGAAATTAATGATTAAAAAAAACTGTGATTATCCCTCAAAATAGCAAAATAATCAAAACATATCTCCTGGCTCATTAAAATTGGTCACATACATGCCGTTAAGTTATAGGAAACCTCTACTTCTGCGTTTTATTAAAATATATGAATTATAAAAAAAAATCACAGAAATAGCGATTTTTGCACATGAATGCGGGTTTTTGTCCCAAATTGCATAGAAATTGAAATTCAGTTATCAAATGACCTTCCTAAGGAAAAGAATAAGAAACAGCATCCCAGCAAAGCTAAAATGTGTAAATTAAAACAGATTAAAAGAAATAGTGCTTATTTTCTCAAAATAAGTGTTTTTTGCATAAAAATGCATATTTTACCCATAAAGGTTGCTTTTCATGAATCATTACATTCAATCTCACATTCATTTGATAAAATTATTATTTCGTTATGATAATAGCTTTAAATGTATGATTTTAGGTGAAATAATGCATGTATAGAATTTGTCCAGAAATCTGTTATATTTAGACATTTTACCCCTAAACAAATTGAAAATATACCCTTTATGTTTCAAACATGTAATTCGTGAATGAACCTAAATAACAGTTGAAAATACATAGATTTCAATCATTGCTTTCATAATAGATAAGGGTTGTTTAAAATAAATAAACAGAAATCAGAGATTTCTAATTGAAGATACTGTCAATTGATAAAAGGAGACTTTTAAGGGAAGCAGTAATAGATCAAACAGGGACGTATCTAGAATAATATTTTAAGCCCCCCCCCCCCCCCCCCCTTTATTAAGATGTTCATTTGCTTCCGTGTTTCCACTCGCCTTATACTACCTTTTTTTCGGCAATCATCAAACTGAAAGTTTTGTATGATAAGATAAACCGTCATAGTCTAAAATGCAAGAAAGAAGAAAGAAAGCTTTATTTTTATTTTATTTTCTCTCCGCTCGTACAAAAAGGCTTTGTCTTGATTCATATTAATATGAAAACAATACATAAAAACCCTCAGTTTTTAGCTCTTTTAGATAGTGAGAGAAAAATTATAAATCTCCAGATCTGATCAAGACACGGAAATCCAACCCTCGTGTCCAGGATTTGCTTTTGTCCACGACTCTGTAAGCCTCGTCGTGGTGCAAGCAATTCCTTGACACTCGGTTGGATTTCCTTGTCCCTGATCACATCTGGAGATAGATCCTATAAGTCTCAAGACTGGCAAATCTGTATAGATCTCTGTCGAGAGTGAAAGAATACAAATCAAAGGAGGGGATCTCCAACAACACCAGGTTGTAGCACCCACAGCAAAATCCCAAAACACCCAATGCAAAAACACAAAGCAGACAAGCACAGAAAGAGACGCATAAGGGACAAGGAACGTCAACGCACAACACAGAAACATCAAACACAAAGGACTACACATAAACCAACGAGACCAATGGGCAACCGGCGCCGACTTAGGACGGCCATCTGTCACGGAAATAGCAAAAGGTGTGGTTATCCTGGATTACGTGCGCACAACCCTCCCTCTTTTCCGATTATCCAGAGGTCTCGAAGAACGTACAATTGTGGTGTAAAAGAACCTCCTCACTGTCAGATGACCACACACAAACAAGACCGCAAAATGCAGGGGCCCAAGCAACACAGATGAATATGTAAATGGATATAAAAAGACGGAGAGAACCGAAAACCAGAAAAAGAAAGAAGAAACTTCCGAGCGATCTAGGCTATGTCGCTAGTTTATTACAATTTTGGTTTTTATTACATATCCGGTTGGGATGTGTAGCCTAATATGTAATAACCTAATATGTAATATAATGTAAATACTTAAGTATCATCTCTTTGCATAATAATGGTATTAATAGTCGGTATATTCTGCATCATGAAAATGAGACAGACAGACGGAGAGAATCGAAAGCCACAAAAAGACAGAAGAAACTTCCGAGCGACATAGGCTTTGTTCGTAGTTTATTACAATTTCGGGTTTTATTACAAATCCGGTTGCGACGTGTAACCTAATGTGTAATAACCCAATATGTAATAAATATTTGAGTATCATCTTTTGGTCACTTTTTGGTCTTGAATTCTTCCATTTGATGCAGTGAGACGAGGCATTTGATCCTTTAAAATGATTAATAGTTCAATATCTGTATTAATTTTATCTGAGACCTTCTCGTGCTACACCTCAATCCTTAAAATGTTATCAAGAGAAAGTACATTCTCCATCATGAATATGAGACAAACGAAGAGAAGCGAAAACAAGAAAAACAAAGAAGAAACTTCCGAGCAACCTAGACTATGTTCGTAGTTTATTACAATTTCGGGTTTTATTACAAATCCGGTTGGGACGTGTAACCTAATATATAATAACCTAATATGTAATAAATACTTGAGTATCATCTTTTGGTCACTTTTGTGGTCTTGAATTCTTCCATTTGATCCAGTGAGACGAGGCATTTGATCCTTTAGAATGATTAATAGTTCAATATTTGTATGTATTTTATCTGAGACTTTCTCATACTACACCTCAATCCTTAAAATGTTATCAAGGGAAGGTACATTCTCCATTATGAGTATGAGACAAACGGAGAGAAGCGAAAACAAGAAAAAAAAAGAAGAAACTTCCGAACAACCTAGACGATGTTTGTAGTTTATTACAATTTCGGTTTTTATTACATATCCGGTTGGGACGTGTAACCTAATATGTAAAAACCTAGTATGTAATAAATACTGTAGTATCACTTTTCGTAACTTTTTGGTATTGAATTCTTCCTTCCTATCAAGTAGGAGGAGGCTTTTGGTCTCACGATATGATAAGTACTTCTATTTAGCGGATACTCGATCGTGCTACACGTCAGTGCATGCATAATAATGTTATTAATAGTTGGTATATTCTGCATCATGAAAATAAGACAGACAGAGAGAATCGAAAGCCACAAAAAGACAGAAGAAACTTCCGAGCGACATAGACTATGTTCGTAACTTATTACAATTTCGGTGTTATTACAAATTCGGTTGGGACGTGTAACCTAATATGTAATAACCTAATATGTAATAAACACTAGAGTATCATCTTCTGGTCACTTTTTTGGTGTTGAATTCTTCCATTTGATCCAGTTAGACGAGGCATTTGATCCTTTAAAATGATTTATAGTTCAATATCTGTCAGAATTTTATCTAAGATTTTCTCGTGCTACACATCAATTCTTATTATGTTATCAAGAGACGGTACATTCTCCATCATGAAAATGAGACAGACAGATGGAGAGAACCAAAAGTCAGAAAAATAAAGTAGAAACTTCCGAGCAAACTAGACTATGTTGGTAGTTTATTACAATTTTTATTACAAATCCGGTTTGGACGTGTAACCTTATATGTAATAACCTAATATGTAATAAATACTTGAGTATCATCTTTTTGGTCACTTTTTAGTCTTGAATTCTTCCATTTGATGCAGTGAGACGAGGCATTTGATCCTTTAAAATGATTAATAGTTCAATATCTGTATGAATCTTATCTGAGACTTTATCGTGCTACACCTCAAAATTATATGATACAATCTCCATCATGAAAATGAGACAAACGGAGAGAAGTGAAAGCCAGAAAAAGAAAGAAGAAACTTCAGAGCAACCTAGACTATGTTGGTAGTTTATTACAATTTCGGTTTTTATTACATATCCGGTTGGGACGTGTAACCTAATATGTAATAATCTAATATGTAATAAAAATCTACTTTATTACAAATCCGGTCGTTATTACAAATCCGGTTGGGACGTGTAACCTAATATGTAATAATTTAATATGTAATAAATACATGAGTATCATTTTTGGTCCCTTTTTGTCTTGAATTCTTCCATTTTATCCAGTGAGACGAGACTTTTGATACTTTAAAATGATTACTAGTTCAAAATCTGTATGTATTTTATCGGATTCTTTGTCATGCTACACCTCAATATTATAAAGTTATTAATAAGAGACGGTATATTCTCCATTATGAAAATGAGACAGACAGACGGAGAGAATCGAAAGCCAGAAAAAGAGGGAAGAAACTTCCGAGCGACCTAGACTATGTTCGTAGTTTATTACAATTTCGGGTTTTATTACATATCCGGTTGGGACGTGTAACCTAATATGTAATAACCTAATATGTAATAAAAATCTACTTTATTACAAATCCGGTCGTTATTACAAATCCGGTTGGGACGTGTAACCTAATATGTAATAACCTAATATGTAATAAATACATGAGTATCATTTTTGGTCCCTTTTTGTCTTGAATTCTTCCATTTTATCCAGTGAGACGAGACTTTTGATACTTTAAAATGATTATTAGTTCAATATCTGTATGTATTTTATCGGATTCTTTGTCATGCTACACCTCAATATTATAAAGTTATTAATAAGAGACGGTATATTCTCCATTATGAAAATGAGACATACAGACGGAGAGAATCGAAAGCCAGAAAAAGAGGGAAGAAACTTCCGAGCGACCTAGACTATGTTCGTAGTTTATTACAATTTCGGGTTTTATTACATATCCGGTTGGGACGTGTAACCTAATATGTAATAACCTAATATGTAATAAAAATCTACTTTATTACAAATCCGGTCGTTATTACAAATCCGGTTGGGACATGTAACCTAATATGTAATAACCTAATATGTAATAAATCTAGTTTATTACAAATCCGGTTGTTATTACAAATCCGGTTGCGACAAGGCATAGAAAAAGTGGAAGCAAGTATGTACTAACTCTCATATTGATTGAATATTTCGATAAAAACTTCTGTTTATTCATAAATTGGCATAAATGTTCTCTCAATCAAGAATATTTTAAAAACTGTTAAACTCTCATAACCAGATAGTATATTCAGAAGACACAGTGCTTAAATGAAAATATATAATTCAAAGAGTAGTATTCTGAAAATTTTATTTTTTTTTCCTTAAACAGAAAACAAATTCTAGCAAGTTGAGTATTAATATTGTGAGAAAATCAGTTGATTATTCTTTTCTTTTCCAATGCACTCCCCGAGGAACCTACAAAACAAAAATATGTGTAATTGTAAGTATAATTTTAATCAGCAGAATTTTTCAAAGGAAGATAAGTTCATTGAAATGTTTATTTCTTTTGATATTAAGATAATTATATTTTTTCCTTATTTAAGTACTCTCTTTTAGCTTCTTATCAAGATTGGGGAACATTTGCTTTTTGGTATCGTGTTTCCTGGCCAATCTTTTACTAGAAAAATATTATTTTATCAATCATGTGAATATGTTTTAGGAATTTTATCATTCATTTATTTGTTATGCTTTTTCATATTTTATACACAGATGTTATATCATTGGTCATTTTGGACACTTTGATTTGTTTTACAGTTTTTGTTTTATGTCCAAATTTGGCACTAATTTCAAAAAGTAAGAAAATATCGGTGATTATCTTTAAAACTGCTCCTTTCCTGTATATACAGGAAATCTTATTGGCTGAACCTTAAAATAACTTCAAGATGGACAGACGGATTAAACTTCACAAATTCTATTCATTTTGCAATTATACGTGAAAACACCACACTGTTATGACACACAAATCCCAGCAATGTCCACTTGTAATTCAATTCAGGATTTCAGATAAAGAAGCGTACTCGTAGTTTTTGCGCATAAGTCATTTTGTTTACCTTTCTTCGTTTTTCGATACAAACACATAATTGCAAATACAACTGCTATCAAAGCCAGGAATGTCACTATGGACACAGGGATGATCATACTCAAATGAACAGATGCTGACTGAGATTGAGGCTTCTCGGCTTCTACAATAAAATGAAAATGATGTATTCAATTGTTCATTTTCACAGTAAGATAAGTACAAATATTACCTTAATGATAATCAAATATTAACTTTTTGTTTTAAGTTATGATTGTTAAGTTACCTTTTGTGACGAAACGAATCTCCTCAGAAAACTGACTAAGACCATATATATTTTCACTGACCAAAGTTATTCTATAGGACGTGCTGCTGTCGAGATGATACACCACCTTCTCTACATATTGAAATCCTGCAGAGTTTGTTTGGACATATGCTAGAGTTATATCCATAAATTGATTCCCAATCCATTTCATAATATGCACTGTTTGTGGAAGGCTGTAGTCATAACCTGTCGTCCAGCCCAATCGAACACTATGATCTTTCACTTCTAATACCTTCACATTGGTTGGTCTGCCCGGGGGACCTAAAATGATATCCACTTCAGTAAGCTTTTTTACCGAGATATATATATGCCTTAACAAATTCAATTTCACTTTGTAAAAAAGAGAAACAAAGTCGAAGAGAACAGGCTTTTGGACGATCATTTCTAATACTTCCTTGAAATTGTTAATGAAAAAAAAACAAGTAATTCCTAATGCCGTTTTCAGTTTATTTTACATCCATGTTTAAAAATAAAGATGGCGTATTTGATAAACTGATTAAAAGGCGATACACAGCATTAATAAATACAAATAATTACAGTATTACTTACTTCTTTGATCAAAAGCATTTACCTCTTCCAATCAGCTGATACATTGTTGTGTATTGTCCGTATCCATTGGTCAATGTCAGAGTATAATTTCCAAAATCCGAGATTGAAACTTCATCGAAAAATACTACTGAGGCATGAGGTGTAAGTTGAGTTGATCGGTCATTTACATTTACGTTGTTATGCCTCCAGAGGAATTGTGGGTAAGGATCGCCTACACAGTCCATTCTTAAAGAAGTATTTGTTCCAAGGGCTGCGTAAACTGTGCGAGTATTGTACTTGTATAAGTTTTCTTTAGGTGCACCTGCAAATGATTTAAAAATGATTTAAGAAACGTATTTACTTCGAAACGATTATGAAACGTACATTCGTTTTTTTTAAATGATGTACGCTTGTAACTATTTGACATGAAATTGGAATAAACATTAAAGAAGTACCTAAGTATAAAACACAAATGTCTTAGATCCATCAAAGAAAAGCAAAGAGGATATTTTATCTCTCTTAGAATCCGAAGCTTTGATTTAAGTACATGTATTCGACAAATCTTAATGGATTCATGAAACAATCCCGAGGAACGGTAAGTACACAGTCAATTATTAATGTTCAAAATCAACTAATTAACGAACAGTCTTTCACAATCTGGGTTAAACTTACATAGAACTGTAACAAATTCAGATTTAGTGAAGTTCTTTTTATTCAGCTTGTTGTGACCAGTGATCATAAAATTTCCAGTATCGCCACATCTGACCTGATTGGATAGAGTGAAGTTAGAGGCAAGGTCTGCTCGTAACCATCCCTGACCAGTATCATTGTTCAGTACCATATATGTAGGGTCAGGATTACCCATTACAACCGCATTCATGGTCAGGGTCTCATTTTCCATGAGTCTTGTTTTTGAAATGAAAAATTCTGGTACTTCTCCTGGGTCTGAAAGTAAAATATACGTGAAGAAATGGGGTGAAATGCTATATTAAGTGGGAGGCAAACAAAACATATTTCATATGTAAGCTAGACGTAGAAGCTGTTCACTATGGAATTTCATGAAAATTTTTGGTGTCTCTATAAATGTCAACGAGTGACACGTATGAGTTATATTCTAAGTGAACACTGCCTTTAAGTCATTTTGGAGCCTTTACATGATTATCTAACGGTCGCAATTCAACGTTGGCCATATGGTATTCTTGTTCCCGCCTTCAAAATAGCTTTGGATCCTAATAACTGTAAGGCGGATGCCAAATCAGTTTTCTTGCTGCAGGTATGTGACATATACACTTACATATACACACTCTAATGATCTGATTTCCAGGGGTAAATTGACATAGATTATGTCATGACTACAAAAGAGGCATTAAGGCAACAAAGGAATTTTTTTGTGATAATATTTTGATGGGAAGGTTTGCTTTTTAGAAAATGGGAAAGGGGTGAATGAACAGGAAAGGTCCAGTGAGTGGATGAATCAAGGTCATGCTTACAGTCTCATATCTAAATCTGATCTTCCTATCATAACGTGCCGGGCTAATTTTGTAAATATTCAATGAGATTGTTGCGTTCAAATGAAGAAGTTGAAGAGTTTCATACCATTCGGATTTTTAAAGAAGAATTTTAGTCCATGGACTATATCAGATATATATGCATATTTGTGTGTGTGCAGGTTCTTTGGCAGAAAGTTTAGGTCAAGTTTAGAATTTTGCTCTTCAAAATTTTCATATTATTTGTATTTCCTCTTTTTTGGTCTTCATCACCACTGATGAAACATTACTTGTTGAAATGTGCATATGCTGTGCTGAAATTCTAAAGTACAACATATATTTCAATGTCCAGGATCTGATGTGGTTGCCGAGAGATATTGATCATGAAATTAGGAGGATTTCAATGGCAGTGAGCATTTATTACATACTGTGAAAAAGGAGTTCCCGTATAACGCTTGCTTCCTTTCTCTGTTTAAGTACAATATTCAAAATCCATTTCCACTATTTGAATACTGATACAAATATGTTGTCAGCAAAATATTGGCAATTCCCAGATAACTTATGATGCGGCATCAAAATACCTTACTGCGTGGCCTACAAATAATTATGGCTTTTTGGATGTAAATTGTAATTAATTCTTCTAAATACATGTCTCTTTGCACATGTGTTTTTTCTTAATTTCATAATATGTATAGAGTTTTTAAAAGTCAATAAACAAGTTTCTTCGTTCAGGCATTGACAGATTAATCTATTCTCTTTCGAGAAAGATGTCATGCTTCCCATAACATCATGTGTTATAGAGGCAAAACACTGCGATATTAAGTTATAGCTCTAAAACTACACAATACTTACATTGGACATTAAGAATAACATAATCCACTACTGTAGCATTTGTATCCGTACTCAGGTTCTGGGCATGGCATAAATACGTTCCTTTATCAAGTCTACTGACTACATTAAATCTCAGAACAATGCCATCCTGGTGAAAGGTAGAATGACTCTCATTTTTCGTCCACCAAACCTTTATGTCTGGAGATTCCGTCACGTTACATGGTAGAAGAACACCCGTTCCCTCTAGGAATGTCTTTTTCCTGCTATCCTCTTTCTTTCGAGAACCTAAAGTTGACGAGAGAACAATTAAATGATCTGTCTTTCGTTGGAATTTCATACATTTAATGCAATGTAGTTTGTGTGAAACATTCCCATTACTTACCCAATTCTCCTTTAATGACACTCTTAGCATAAATTAAGACAAAAAAAGAAAACAATAGTAGGGTTCTTATACTGTGATTTCGGCCAGACATTACGAAATACATGATTTACTAATCATCAGTCAACGAAATATTCTTGTTATCTCTATGTTTCATGTTCGCAATGTTTGCTTGTATTTGTGAAATAAACATCATGTGACTTCACCTGAGATATTGACACACCTCATGTTAATATCAGCTCGAGTTTTAGAACTCGGTTATTGACCTTTATCTACCTGTGCTACACTAGTTACATTAAATATACATTGATCATATAACTTGAAGTGTCACCAAATATCAATCTTGGACAGTGCTATTCCCAATATATAGTTATATACACTAAGTTTTCCCCCATGCCTTACTTAAGGTAGAGTATCCCTCAGGTCTTAGATGCTTATATTTCCTAGATAGCAACTTTTACATTATTTTCATTTCCATATGTTTTTCAAAGCTTGTGTTAAACCTGATATACAAACAAAATATAATTCGCGGTTTCATGATTATACCGAGAATTTAAGCTGTTTGAACTTTAAAATGGACCCTATGGGAAAAATAAGAAAAATCCCTTTTTAGAGGTGATAAAATGCAACCATAGAAGTTTCCTTTCCCAAAACCATATTCGTTTGATAATCTTAACAATATTCTGAAGAGAAAATATGAGGTATCCAGGCAAAAAATTATCAGCAATTCTGACATGAGGGATACTCTACCTTAACAGAAAAGGATTTAAAGTCTACGCTTTTACTTGTTATTACACGCAATGACGGCACAGATACGACCTGTTTCATGCTCGTCATTAATTCCAATACTTCAACTGTAATCTATCATGGATGAATCACAGATTACATTAATTCAGATCATCGTCTCATTATCACAGAATGAACATTATCCTGCTATAAAAACACATTCCCTAAAAGACGATTCATAAAATATTCCTTACATTAACAAAGGTTTTGATATTTACAAATTACCAAAAAACTTTTAGGTCAAGGTTTCCGCTTTCATAAACTAGATATGACTTTCTGGAAATTTTACAAAAATTACAGTCAACTTCTTTTAAGATTCGGATCTATACACGCAACAGAGAACATTACTTTGGGTATTACACAACCTGTCTTTTATGGTGATATGATAAACAAAATTAGAAGGATCAAAGGTAGGCAGCATAACCATCGAAAATGCGTCAGAATCATCAAACGCCTTTTATACTGTGGATATGATCCTATTGTCACCAGACTGACACTAGGCTTGGTACTTGACCAATCTACAGTCTTGTACCAGCGCATCCTTGAGACTGGCACTCTGACTGACTGTGACAACGGGACTCAATGACGGGCCCTGTCCAATTCTCTTTAGAGAAGGCAGGGCCCCGACCACCTGTCCTCTCTGAATGTCAGTCGGACTCCTCGGGTGATTACATACATGAATCCGCTACAGCCGGCAGAGCACGGACTGTTTTACGCACGCCCTCTTTTTATATCCATTTCCATATTCATCTGTGTTGCTATACGTTTTGCGGTCTTGTTTGTGTGGGGTCATCTTACAGTGAGGAGGTTGTTTTACACCACAATTAAACGTTCTTCGAGACCTCAAGGTAATTGGAGAAGTGAGAGGGTTGTGCACACGTACTCCAGGATAACCACACCATTTGCTACTTGCGTGGCAAATGGCCGTCCAAAGTCGGCGTCGGTTGCCCATTGTTCTCGTCGGTTTATGTGTAGTCTTTTGTGTTTGATGTTTACTTGTCGTATGTCTCTTTTCCGTCTCATATTATGCTCGTCATTTGTGTTTTTGCATCGGATGTTTTGGTGTTTTGCTGTTGATGCTGCAACAGGGTCTTGTTGGAGATCCCCTCTCTTATATCTTTCGGGATCATCGCGTACAAAGAACCATTCTTCAATATTTTGAGAAGTTAGAACTTCCTCTTATTTGTTACAAGTATAAAAAAAACCTTTCGAAATTTCGTTTTTAACAACAACAATTAAGTTACATCGGATCCTGAAATAATTGAATCATGACCTCCTCCTTGAGAATGTGCAACTTCTGAATATCTGCGTTAAACGTCTATAAATTCAATAGCATCCTTTACACCGCGTGTGATCGAAACTTATGATGTTACGGAGATTTTCGATTGTTTTTCATCATTTAAGTGATACTGCGCATTTTGATGAGACGTTGAAGTAGGGCAATGCCCAATAAGTAAGTCCATATCGTTCATATATCTGAAAAGTCTATTTTTTGCAAGCACTTCAAGAGTTCGTCAAAAGGAATGATGTTCTGTCGTTGACAAACTACTGAAGTGTTTGCAAAATATATGAATTTTTCATAGACCTAGATGATATGGATTGTTTTATAAGGCATTGTTCTACTGCAACGGCTCATCAGTTTTTTAAAGTTTAATTAGGAAATGAAAAAAAAATTATTAAAGGAATTACAACACCAAACGTTTCGATCCACGCTCTGTAATGTAAATGTAAAAATCTAACTTCAAAAAATTAAAGAGGGCGCTACTGAAATTATTTTTGGTGGCTCCGCTGAAAGCATCACTGATGAGAATTAAATATTCGAAACACGTGTCTGGTGCATGTAAATTGGTTTGGAATTTTCTTCAAGAAGGTAGAGAGTTGGAACCCTTCGACATTATTAAGATCAGACGAATTTGCAGCATGGACCAGACATGCACATTTCGGGTACTTAATCCTCGTCAGTGATGCTCATTCTAGACAATGGAATATGACCATAAATATACCGAAATACGTAGCATACCTATCTACAAAGTATAGCTTATTATATTGCTACAGATGATTTTTCAATTATCAAAGACAGGCAACTCCGTGGTCTTTTCGAAAATGGACCTTATTACATGTATAAAGTCCCATCCAAGATTTTATGAAATGCCGAGAAGTGCAAATGTAAGACCTAGATAACTAATCGCATGCTCTGAATGACTGGTAAACATCATTTTAGATATAACTGTTTTTCAAATAGATAAATTCCATAAGAAAACCCTTACCTCTTTCATAATCCATGTTCCAAATTTAAAAATTACTTCAAATCAAGTTGAGTAATTAATATGAAAAATATGTTGAACGAACATTACGTCTTTCAAGTATATAAAAGTGGCAAATATATGTGATGTGTCTTAGAGTTACACACAAATTCTTAAGATCACATAGAGTGATGTATGAGAAAGTGACCACTCCCATTTCCCAAAAACTCTTTGGGTTGAGTTTCAAACAAAATATTAGGTGCGCATCTAAGCCACATGCCTATTATTAACCAAAAAGAATTAATCCTCTATCGATTCATCGTCGGAACCCATGGTCAGTCAAGCTAAACTCACCGTGACCGACCGTGGGTTCCGACGATGCTATCGATTATACTATCTGAGAATTAAGGCTCCTACATACGAGAAAATGAAAAGTGAAAACAACCACTTCAAAGACCCTAGGGTTACATTTTTCATGAAAAATGTCTAGGGTACGATGAATGCCTCTTTATTCAACATCCCTATCTCTAGATTAGATCTCTCTACCTTACAATGCATGCCAAAACTGCACAATTCCCCTCACAAATATCGATACTTTGCTAATTCTAGCACCTGCTCCACTACAATTTTGTCTATCCACGGTATAAAAGGTGTTTGATGATTCTAACAGATTCTCGATTGTATTTCTGTCTACCTTTAATCCATTTAATTCTGTCACCGTGAAATGCATGTTGAATACTCAAAATACCTTGTTGCTATAATAGGTCCAAATTTCAAAAGAAGCTGATAGTACTTTATTTATAATTTCAAAATTTGTTCACACAAATCCACGAATTTTGATTGGTCGATTTATCTTCAGAAATGCTCGTTCATACCCCAATCAGCATAATAACATATCGGAAGGGGCCGGAGCTACTTTCATCAGGTTCTGTTAATGTTGTTAAGATATACTTTTTGATGATAATTATGCCAAAAATACGTACTTTTGTTCACGGCATCCCTCAGATGAAAAATTATTTCAATGATCATTTTGTAGACGTGTTTGTATAGCGTGAAAAGGGAAGGGTAGCGAAACAAACCCACAAACACACATACAGAAAAGGGGATGATCTCCAGCATGACCACCCTGCACTCACCAAGTGAAACTAAGCCACAAGAAAGTGATGACGTCAGACAAAACTACAAACCACAAAAAAGACACGAACAAATTCACTAGAACATCATACAAGGCAATCGAAATTGACGTACAGAAACATCAAACATTAATGACAAACATAAAAGGCAGGAGACCAAAGTGTACCCGGCGCCGACTTTGGACGGCCATCTGCTATTAGCAAATGGTGTGGTTATCCGGATTACGTGCTCACAACCCTCCCACTTATCCGGATACACATAGGTCTTCATAGACGCACGTATTCGTATAAACATAAAAAATCTCACTGTAAGGTGACATAACAAACAAGACAGTTAAACGAAGCGGCCTCCTGAACACAAATTCTATGTAAATGGATCTAAAATTCTATGGCATGCTTTCATACTTTTTGGCATATTACATTGTTTAGATTTAGGATTTAGGATCACTGATGAGGGTTAAGTACCCGAAACGTGCATGTCTGGTCCACATTGCCAATTTATTTGTTCTTAAATGATGCTATTCAATTTGAAGACGTTTACACCCAGTCTTCTCTGAGGAGATTTAAACAAAGCCTGTCATGGAGTCCCGTCGTCACGGTTGACCAGTATACAAAGTTGGGAAAGACACTGTTTAAAAACTGTAGATTGGTCCAGTACCATGCCCAGAGTTCTTTTGATGACCTTGGGATCATATCCTTGGTAAAGCAGCCGACCGACTATTTTCTTACATTTGTGTTGAAGTTTAATCTGTCTTTGATCATTCTGATTTTGTTTACAAGGTCACCGTAAAATGAATCAGACAAAACTACAAATCGCAAAAAGACACAATATTCACTAAAGCATCATACAAAGCAATCGAAACAGACGTACAGAAACAGAAACGCAGACTTTAGACGGTCATCTACTATTACCAAATGGTGTGGTTATCCGAATTACTTTCACGCAACCCTCCCACTTATCCGGATACACAGAGGTCTCCATAGACGAACAATTGTTTATAAACATAAGACTTCTTACTGTAAGGTGACATCAAAAACGAGATAGTTAAACGCAACGACCTCTTGTAACACAGATTCTATGTAAATGGATCGAAAAAAATTCTATGGCATGCGTATAACAGTCTGAACTCTGCAGGCTGAAGCGAGCTCAAGATCGCCCGAGAAGTCTGACCAACCGTGTGCGCCTGTTTGAAAATTGATTAAGTTCGTTTAACAATTCCTTGTCCTTAAATTTTGAGGAACGGGAGAAAATGCAAAGAAAACATCAACGAAACAGAAAATAAGTTCTGTTCTGTTCTGTTCAAAATAACATTCCCATGGATCAAACAACCAAAGTTTGATCGTTTCAGTTGGGTGATGATTGTCAACGTGCAAAATTTGTGAATGAAAAGAACCGAAATTCGACGTTTTAATCAATTTCTATGCCATAAGGTTGTTATGAACAAAAGAAATATCGAAATGAGAAATTGTTCTAGTCATGTATTTTCATAAAGATGATGAATTTAGAACGAAAACATGATCAGCGAACAGAAAAATCGGAGATAAAAAGACGGAGACCTACCTCGTTTAGGATATCGTCATGAATTTTCACAATTAATTTGTCGCTTATGAAATAACTAAATCCTAGGAAGACATTCTGATACCAATAGATCGTAATCATGCCGTTTTCTGCAAATATTAGATGTATAAGTACAAATAATTTGTCTGCATAAACTACCAGCTCCTGTGTATACAAATCAAACACAAACTGTTATGTCCTTGAACTTGAATGTTTTTGCAATGGATGTTTTGCTGTTTTGCTGTTGGTGCTGTAACAGGGTATGGCTGGAGATCCCCTTCCTTCTTGAAATGCAGAGCTTGTTATCAAACAGCCAAGTCAAATCGTACAATGATGTACTTTATTTCTATTTTGTCTGGGAACTACTTCGCCTACAGAGTTGTCCTATATTCATGAATGCATAGAGAATATTTTAGCATTAATTGGGGTTTGGAAATTATATTTTATAAGTTTATAGGAGTATGAACTGTTGTTTGTCGCATAACGAATTTCGCTACGCTACGCGGTTTTACACAATTTGTGATGCTACAAACCACAGTTTAGACTCTAATAAGCTTTCAAAATTGAACATTCAGTTCTTAGGTAAAATTTCCAGAAAATCTTAATTAGTTTATGAAAATGGAAAAAAGGTTCATAGTTATTTGTAAACTTCTACTATGAAAATTATGCATTATTTATTATCTAAATACAAGGTGGAATTTCGCTAATTTCTCGCGGTATGATAACCTTGAACATGAAATTTACCAAAAATGACTGTAAGCAGCCCAAATGAATGTATACAATATACTAAAATTGAAATGTACGATTCTATTGATCTAAAAGCCTGTCAAACATAATAATTTGTGTTGAAGCTGCTTCTGCGAAATATTAGGAGGAAACATTCCACAACAAATTTTAGAGTTAGATTTATAGCAGTTTACATATGTGCGACGTCACCCAAATTAATTTCAACAGCAACACCTACAATGAATTTCTAGTTTACAAAAGCTTCCACGGAGATTCAAATAATACACTGTCCCACTGCCCAGAATGGTGGATGATATTCTGTCGTAGACCATTTGAACCATCCAACCACTGAATGTACTTGTATCTTCCGAAATGGAAGAAACCGGATGTGACAATTCTACCGAATCGAAGTGACGGGAGTTACATGCAGGCAGGAGATGCTGACTCTTCCTGTGCACTATTGGGAGTTCGCTTCTTTTCATGTGGTTGAGGTTTTTGTTTGTTTGCTTGGTCCCTATTTTATACTGATTTTGTATGCTTTCGGCTTACAATTTTCTGAATTATCGATTGTGTGCTGTATATTATCGTAAGGACTCAATTTACTCAATTGGGATAGGGTCATTATCCATATTTGTCAATACAATCGACTTAAGCATTCTACAAAGAAAAAAGCGAATGACCGATGGATATGAGACCAGGTGAGAGTAAGTATTTCCTGTTTGCTAGCAACACCAGTCATTAAGGCCGTGCCGAAAAGTCATATCCGGTAAATTGTTAAATTCGGTGTTTTGGATGGTTATTATCTTAGATATCTTCCAACATTGAGGACAACGAGATGTTACAATGTTTTAATATTTTCATTGTATAGTCCAAAACATTTTTTGTAGTGACCAAGACAGTTGCTCACAAATGTGCCCTTGGTTCAGCAGTGTTTCTCTTAGTCCTTACTAAGGACATTTGTAATTTTGACATTGAAATCACCATGTTTGTATTCATTTTCGTCAAAAGATAACATGAGATCTAAATATAGAGGAAAGTTGATGCTTCCTGTGATTTCGTTCACCTCTAGTTCACATGGACAATGTAATCAGCAAATTTTTACTAATGATTTAGAGCCCGTCATTGATATATCTTTATGTATAATTGGATTGAGGTGTTAGGTTCAGTGAAAGAACAAAGACTGTACAAATTCGGCTTCATATGAGTATAGAAAATATCGGCAAGAAGTGAAACACTATGTGTTCCCACTGGGATTAAAACCTATTCCTCCAAACACCACAAACATGTTATCGATGAGAAAATTCAACGGTTCGATTAAATCTTCCTCTCTTTATCTATCATTAGCATCAGAATTCTCTCTCACAAAATAAGTTTTCTTGATAGTTTTATTGTAGAGTATATTACTTTTACAAGATATTTCACAACCTGCCTTTTATGGTAACATAATAAACAAAATAAGAAGGATCAATCAAACGTGACGACTTCAATTTCAGCATTACAAACTTTCCTTTTCTGAGTAGCAACATCCCTTCATCTCCAGCTTATGGCGTATTCATATCTCAGTTAATACGCTATGCCAGAGCAAGTACCAAATATACGGATTTTGTTCTTAGAGCTAGGCGTCTTGCAGATAAGCTTCTCAGTCAAGGATATGTTTGTGACCGACTAACATCGTCACTGAGGAAGTTCTACGGTCGATATGGGGAACTCGTCATACACTATGATGTCCCACTCTCCAGAATGGTGGATGATATTTTGTCATAGACCATTTGAACCATCCAACCAAAGATTGTACTCTGTCTTCCGAAATGGAAGTAACCGGATGTGGCAGTTCTACCGAAATGAAGCGGCGGGTGTTGCATGCAAGCAGGAGATGCTTACTCTTCCTGGGCACCTGGTCTCACTCCCATATCGGGAGTTCGCTTCTTTTCATGTGGTGGAGGTTTTTGTTTGTTTGCTTTGGTTCCTGTTTTATCCTGAGGATCACTGACGAGGGTTAAGTACCCGAAACGTGCATGTCTGGTCCATGTTGCCAATTTATCTGCTCTTAAATGATGCTATTCAGTTTGAAGACGTTTACATTTATACCACTTGGTGAGTGTCACTGCTGGTGGACCAGGAGTCCCCGAGGGCACATGTAGCCAAGTTCGATCAATTTCGGTTGATCGTTTCTTCAAGGCAATCTAAAATTTCTGTTATCAAAATTTTTTGAAATTTCTAAAACGTGGGTCCTGTAGCATCATATCCCACCCATCCTGCTACGTTTTTCGGTACGCTTTTTCGACATAGTAACTTTCAAACTTTTTTGGGCATACAGTATATTTTGTGAAAACCGGATCTTCTGTATTCCGGAATCTTGTCTACATCGGTTCTTTCTTACGGTCCCGAGCGATTCTCCGTAACGTTTAGTAGTAAAATCTTTTGTGTATTCCGTATCTTGTCTATTCCATACTCCGGCCATCAATTAGGGTACCGATCACACTAATTAGGGTTAATTGATCACCTGTATACCGGCCTTATATAAACATCTACTCAGGTGTGATTTGGTCAACGGTAATTATACCTTCGGCAACGATTTTTTTTTATAACAAAGAATTTAAAGCTATTCAGTGTACATGTTTATCATGGCGATTACGCCGAGAAAAAGAAATAATGTTGATAATGCATATCCATCTCATAAAAGACAAAGAAAAGAATTAAACTGGAAGAAAAATATCTTTGACGATCCGTAAAAAGTACAAAAAGTCACAGAATTATGGCTTCGGAGCAACTACTGTTAGTGACATAATAAAAACTTGCAGTGATTGGGAAGGCCACGCGCCCTTTGCCATAGTCCAATACTGATAAAAATGGCCCATAAAATTGACAACTCGCTGCGTCCTGGTGCGCATTATTCTTCGTGTCCCATTTCGGTTTTTAAATCTATCTAAAAGTTCTGTATTCCTATTTACGTTCTTACGTAGATCTACACCAGTAGAAGTAACGTGTGGATCACAGCTTACTGTAGTACATTGCCAGTCAGAAGCACAAAATTCTTCTGTTGACCGACAATTAATGCAATGATACAATACAGTATTGATTTTTCTCTGACATTCTTTTTTTTCCTCGTTCTGCGCCTGAGATTTAAATCTCCAACGTCCACTTACCTATCTTATCTATGTAACGGTACTTGTGTATGCGTTCGTCCGTAAAAATGACCGAATGTTACCTTATTTGCAGACTTTACGTATTTTAAAAAAGAATGAAATTGTTAAATGCAAATCATTTAAAAAAAATCATCCTTGACATATTTTTCCGCAAAACATAGACAATGAAATGAAATCTGTTTGATCTCTGTTTATATATGATTAAATCTGTTTGTATTTTGTATTGATATGATGATCAATTATTCTATTCATCAGTAAAGGTATAGCAGTGAGCATTCTTGTGTATATTATTTCAATTTATTTGGGTCAAATATATCGATTTTCTGTACACCGGATCTTGCCGAAACCGGCCGATTCAACCGGAACCAATGAAAGCCGGTTTACACAGATTATACTGTATTACATTGTTTCGATTTGAGGATCACTGACGAGGGTTAAGTACCCGAAACGTGCATGTCTGGTCCATGTTGCCAATTTATCTGCTCTTAAATGATGCTATTCGATTTGAAGACGTTTACATTTGTATGCCTTCGGTTTCTGATTTTCTGAATTATTGATTTTGTGCTGTATACAAGGATATGGTCATTATCCATATTTGTCATTGGACAGAATTACACCATCGTAAATGCGTCAAAATCATCAAACGCCTTTTATACCATGGATAAGATCCTACTGTCACCATATGGACACTCGGCATGGTACTTGACCAATCTACAGTTTTGTACTAACGCATTCTTTCGACTTGCACTATTGCTGATAGTACTCCATGAAGGGTCCTGTCCAATTAAGACCCCGAGCACCTGTCCTCTTTGAATGACGGTCCGACTCCTCGGGTTATATTATGCATGAGCTAGCTTTAGCCAACAGAGCACGGACTGTATTTCGTTCGTCCTTTGTTTTATACCTATTTACATATTCATCTGTGTGTTTTTATGCCCCTGCATTCTGTTTCTTGTTTGTTAACCATCTTACAATGAGAAGATTATATTACACTACAGTTGTGCGTGCTTCTAGACCTCTGGATAACCAGAAAAGTGGAATGGCTGTACGAACGTAATCGGAATTACCACACCATTTGCTAAGTACTGACGTGGTAGATGGTCGTCCTAAGTCGGCACCGGTTGCCCATTGGTCCCGTGGCTTTATGTGTAGTCATTTGTGATTAATATTTCTATGTAATTGGTGTTCCTCATTTCTTTCGCATTTCATGCTGTACTTGTTTATTCTGTGTTTTGGTGTTTAATGCCGATGCTACAACCGAGTCTGATTTGATATCCCTTCCGTTCTTTTATTTGTATTATGCATATCCTTGCTACTTCAATTAAGAATTGAATGTTTATTTTTGCCATTTTATTGGATGATGAAATGTCAGTTAATTGTCGTATTATAAATTGTGTAAAACCGCGTAGTGCAGCGAAGCGGTTTTACGATAAATTTGTGATACGACAACTGACATTTCATCATCCAATAAAATGGCAAAAATAAACATTCAATACTTATAATTACCAAACATATGAATTTATTCCGAATTCGAACAAATTCTTAGAAAATAAACGTTTGAGTACGTTGCGTATGAAAATATTAAACTGGTACGAACTAGTTCCCTAACAACAAAAGTGTTGGAGAGGAAAAAAGCAAGCCGGCATTTATTCTGGAACAAAGTATCCCCCTTCAGACCCTCAGCATGTTTACCTATTTGCACTTACTACTGCACTGCTATGACGTTATTTGTGACGCACTGTTTATCGAAGGCAGCAAACACGACAGTTGAAAGAAGAACATGGAGGAATTTGTGTTAGGATTTATACGGACTCTCATGCAGCATTTCTTGTACTTGTAGATCATGTGTGAAGAAAACCACGTTATTAAGATATAGAGGTATCGGGATATCAGTTGTTAATTATTTCTTGGGAATAAGAACGAAATTGGCAAGACAAGCATCGTAAGTCGCGATTGCACTGTAGCTTGTGTATTTACTGCATGTATTTTCAAATTTATTCATCCTATATCCATGTGTATTAAATCAATTTTTATGAAAACAAATAAAGGATAGTTTTTATCATGCATTTCCAGTAGGTCTATCGATAATTTCCCTAGAATGACAAGAAACCCGCCAACGAACTGCCGTTCATATTCACCTGTTGCAGTTTTCAAATCTCAAATGCGCGTAACAACGGATGTAATCCCTGCAAACATTCACAGTACTTGACTGTAATGTTCATAAGTCGACACGTGGAACTGTTTCAAGTTTGAATGGATTATTTGAGACCATTTGTATTGTTTATTTCGTGCGTTAGACAATGCTTAATTTCTTTTGCGTTAGTGTGAAAGTAGTTCCGGTCAATTTTGTCATTTTTTCATCACATAACGGATGTTTCAATAAATGCGGTCGACCAATCAAAATGCTTAGAATCAGATAAACAAACACATTTGGTAATTATTTACACATATCAGTTATTCAGTATCAAAGGCGAGAAGGTACAAATTCCATTGGAACAGTAGCGAACCCCGGAATAATCGATAATTATAATAATTATCAATCAATAATCAATGCGGCAAGGTGTCCGGAGAGAGTCAGCGTCTCCTGTTTACATGCAAAACCCGTCGCAACAGTTCCATGAAAACTTTGTGTGTATCTTGGATTTCCAGGTGCTGAATGTAACCCCAGTTCCTCTCTCAGTCATTTGAAATAGTATGCCTTGCAAACGAAAGTAAAATTGCTTGCCGCTTTGTCAGCAGGAACAATGATATTTTTTTCATGGAGGTCAGAAAGTTCTTTGGCAACAACAGGCTTATAAAAAATCGACTCGTTTCTGTTGATAACTGGACTAGACGACCTATTCCTCTTTTATGTAATTCTCTAATGGATGAAGGAGAGTGTGTCTAGTTCCACGTCCTCCTTTTTTGTCCACCGTCTGGCGTACTCCTCACATGCTTCTATAATTATTTCAAAGTTTTCCCGCCGCGTGAAAGAACGGGGTTCCTTTTGTGAGAAGATTTCTAAAAGAAGGGAGGAGATCTCCAACAAGACCCCGTTGCAGCACCAACAGCAGAACACCAAAACACCCGATGCAAAAACACAAAAGACGAGTATAGTATGAGACGGAAAAGAAACATACGACACGTAAACATCAAACACAAAAGACTACACATATACCGACGAGAACAATGGGCAACCGGTGCAGACTTTGGACAGCCATTTGTCACGCAAGTAGCAAATGGTGTGGTTATCCTGGAGTACGTGCGCACAACCCTCTCACTTCTCCAATTACCCACAGGTCTCGAAGAACGTACAATTGTGGTGATGTAAAACAACCTCCTCACTGTAAGATGACCTCACACAAACAAGACCGCAAAACGTAGAGGCCCCAGAAACACAGATGAAGATGTAAATGGATATAAAAAGAGGGCATGCGTAATAGTCCGTGCTCTGCCGGCTGTAACGAGCTCATGTATGTAATCACCCGAGGAGTCCGACTGACATTCAGAGAGGACAGGTGGTCGGGCCCTGTCTTCTCTAAAGAGGTTTGGACAGTGACCGTCATGGAGTCCCGTCATCACAGTCAGTTAGAGTGCAAGTCTCAAGGATGCGCTTGTACAAGACTGTATATTGGTCAAGTACCAAGCCTAGTGTCCGTTTGGTGACATTAGGAAGATATCCACGGTATAAAAGGCGTTTAATGATTCTGACGCATTTTCGATGGTTATGCTGCCTACCTTTGATCCTTCTAATTTTGTTTATCATATCACCATAAAAGACAGGTTGTGTAATACCCAAAGTAATGCACTCTGTTGCGTGTATAGATCCGAATTTTAAAAGAAGTTGACTGGTAATTTTTGTAAAATTTCCAGAAAGTCTTAACTAGTTTATGAAAGCGGAAACCTTGACCTAAAAGTTTTTTGGTAATTTGTAAATTTCTATTGTGAAAATCCAAAATATCAGTACATGCTCTAGCGTACCGGATGAGCTGTGGTATGTAAATGCCGTATGATGGTAATCTTGGAACATCACCGTCAAGCCAGGGGAAATTTACTATGCTGATTCCAAAATCATCCCTATTGTCATATACACTTGTATGAATCTTTCCGTTTACAATTTTAATATTTAGGTCCAAAAACGGTGTTTCTGTATTTGTTACGTTTGCCTTGTTAAGTGTTAATTCTTGTGGATAAATTTCATTCTTAAATAATTCAAAAGCAGGATTGTCAATAGTTAGAAAATCATCCAGATACCTAGAAGTATTATTGAAAAATTTCAGATCATCAAAATGCCTTTGCTTTTGAAGATATTGGATAAATTCTTGTTCATAAGTGTATAAAAATAAATCTGCAACAAGAGGCGCACAGTTAGTACCCATAGGAATTCCTACAACCTGCTTGTATAGATCTCACCAAATCTAACATACATATTGTCCAAGAGGAAGGACAAGGCATTACACAGGTCACTACATGTCCATGATTTGTATGATTTGTAGTCTGTCGAGGAAAAGAAACCCTTCGATTCAGATGTACAAATGTAAGTTTTCCGCTCTCGATCAAAACACCATTTAATGAGATTAGATAATCGATCATTAATTTTGTCATGAGGAAGTGTGGTGTACATATTAGAGAAGTCGTATGAAGAAATCGCAAAGGCTTGGAAATTTTCAGATTTCATTTTGTCAATCACATCCCCTGAATTCTTAATAGACCAAAATTTATATCGTTCCTGTTTAGAACCGTTTCACAATTTCTAGTTACGTGTTCTAAGTTTACTGTTACCGAAGACATTAAGGTCACCGATAACCATATGGCAACATCGATGGTGGATGAAAGAAGAGGATGAACAAGTGCATTGTATGGGGTTTCGTGAAAGGTGGTGTGTATCTAGATATATAAATATTGTTTATAGTTAAATATTTTGAAAACAACGGATTGCGTTTATGTGTAGGAACTCCTTGTATTCGAAATAAGGAGTGTCACAAAAGGAACAAAATGTCATAAGCAGGAGAGGAGAGGACGAAATGTTTTTACTCACGAAAGCGAAGGTAGTACTTAGTACTTTTGAAATAAATACTTGCAGACGAAAGAGCTGAAGTTAAAGTTGATATGAAGTAACCTTTTCCAATGATATTGGTGTTGTTCGCTGTCTTATCTGCAGGTGCAAATGTTAAACGTCTTCAAATTCAATAGCATCATTTAAGAACTGATAAATTTGCAGCATGGACTAGACATGCACGTTTCGGGTACTTAACCCTCGTCAGTGATCCTCAATAAAACAATGTAATATGACCAAAGAGTGTGAAAGCCATTATGTCAATAGATGTCTCCAAAGATGTAGCAGGATGGGTGGGATATGATGCATAGGACCCATGTTTTAAAAATTTCTAGAAATTTTGATAACATAAATTTTCGAATGCGTTGAAGAAACGATCAACCATAGTTGATTAAACGTGGCCATATGTGCCCTCGGGGACTCCTGGTCCAAAAATCCTTTTTAAAAGAGTCTAGGGTTTTATGGATTTTATCTATTGGAAGTAGTAGTTTCAAGTCATTCAGAGCATGCAACTCAGCTCCCTCCTATGACCTAGATTTTTTTATCATAATCTTCGACATTCCATCATTATATATACCAGCCCATGAATTTTTTGTTCACTACAAAATGTTCACGATTAAACTATATCAACTTACTAGTAGCAATTTGGGAAGAGGTGTCCTTTTAATTTAAGAGTTTCATTTAAAGTATTTGTCACTGTCATGATAGGGATACTTTTATATTGTTTACATGTGCCTATAGATTTATAGATTAAAATCAAAGGACTGAAGGTCCTCAGGAACACTCGTATTTTTTAACTTAAATCAATTTGCTATTTCGGAAACTTGTCATTTCATCGAAATTAGAGGAGATGAACATCTTAGCACCATCCCTCCTTTTCTATTTTGAACATAGATTGTCATTTGGATATGCTACAAAATCGATCCTAGGAAATGTGTAGCCGGTACTCTCTTTAAAGTAAATGGACTAATTTAAATTTCAAATATAAAATCGTAGAGCGCTACTAAAATGAATTTTGACGACTTATGAAAATCACATTTGTTCGAAGCATCACTGATGCGGATATCCGAAACACGTGTCTGGTGCATAATAAATTGGTTTAAGGTTATAGAGTCGGAACACTTCCGTTTGTTAACAGAACCGCTTATGTACAAGATTTCAATGTTTCTAGGTTTTAATTTCAAGAGGTATAACTTTACACAGAATGGAGCAATAAGATCCATATTCAAACTTGACCTGTATGTCTTATTGTAAAAAGTTAAAGGGGGAGAAGGAAGGAAATCTGTTGATTTGTTGATGGATGTACCAAATTACGCTAAAAGTAGTACTTGGCGTCGGACTCGGAGAACACGCATAAGCAGCGCTAAATCACTAACAATATTCCATCCTTTCATCATATCGAATATTAAAAAAGAGAATGAATAATTCATGAAAAGTAATCGAAAATAATCTGTTTTAAAAGGCGAATTTTATTTGACTTTTTTTACTACCCCAAATCTGACTACCTTTACTAGTAAGCATCACGTATCGATTACTGCGCGGTGAATTCTACAAAACGATTGAAAAAATTAAGCACAAATGAACATAGATTTGCTGATCAAAATGGTAAATTTCAATTACAGAATTTACAAACTAATCTTTAATTTCTACTGGGACGTAATTTGATTCAGCGAAGTGAAGCGGTCGAGTCAAGAAATCATGATCACGTGATCAAAAACTGAATGAGTTACCGATTTCATTGGTTGAGAGCGTTGAAACCTTTGTTGCCATAGCAGAGGAATACGTGTGTCCAAATAATGATAATGAAAAAAAAAACCCGGAAAGATAATAATTTTTAGCTCTGTGATTGACTTTTAATTTATGATTTATACAACTGTCAATGTTTCCCTGCTAGTGAGCAAATTGTCCCAAAGTACACTTTTCGGGCATTCCATACTTGATATGAATAAAACAACAAACACAACACCGTGTGACTGGGGCGCTGCACACTATAACAAGATGATGGGGGTCATTTCATTCGACTGGAAGTCTTGCAGGCAATGCTCTTATTTTTTAATGAACATATCAATACATCAATCAAATAATTTGAAACTAGACTTCTTGAGAGATAATTCAATCGAGTCCACTTGACACAAGAGATCGATTTAAAAGTAGGGGACCTTGAATCTATCACTCACTCTAATTCCTCATCAAAGTCTGTGATTCTAGAAAAGATGTTACAGTTGAAAAAAAACACCCGATATACAGAGAGAAAGTATTATCTTAATTTAAGAGACCAATAAATAAGAAGATTTTCTCTCGTTTTGCTTTGAAATAAATCAAAAATATGATTCCTTTTCTTTGAGTGTGAGATAATTCCTGTTTTTCATATGATTCAATCAGGATTTTTGGAATACATTTTTTCAGCAAGTTCCAAATTTTGATTGTAAAATTCGGCCGGAATTCCCTTACTCCATGGGAAACTGTAAAAATAAAGGAAAAAATAAATAGATAAGTAGATTTATGAAAAAAAAAAAACACAAGCCATTCACTGAGATCAGTTGCACGTAATCATCCTGAAAGATACGCATATGAACACCACAAACATGACAGTCCTAACATATTACAAACTTACTTATCTAATGTATGCTGATAACTGATGAAAATGAATAAATCCATCTAGATTAATCACTAAATGGTAAACTATTCAGCGAATCTATAGAGGAATATCAAATAATGACGAATAAAGACGAATAAGAAATAATGCCCAAAAATGCAGATAAAGAAGAATACTTTCGAAAATGAAATCAACTTTAAAACGTTCTGCGAAGGAAAAAGTGAATCTCTAATTGAGATGAGAGCAGGTACCCGGGGAGAGTAAGCATCTCCTGTTTGCAAGCAACATCCGTTACCTAGGCTGTGCAGAAAAATATCATATCCGGTAAAATTGTCGGTGTTTTGGATGGTTTACCCTAAAATATCCTCCAGCATGGAGGGCAATGTAATGTTGTAATGTTTAATATTTCCATCGTATCATCCAAAACCTTTTTGCAGTGACAAAACCAGACGCTCACAAATGCACCATTGATCCAGAAGTGTTTCGATTAGTCCATAGGCAGTGGACGAAGGAATGTTACAACTAAGGAAAGGGACATACATGTATTTAATATGAAGTTGAAGTCGATCAATACGAAAATAGGGAGGAACTATTGGAAACATTCCAACCATGCAAAACAAAACTTTGTATCAAAAGTGAAATTAGGATAATTCAGATGATTTTAAGATTTATAAGACGTTAATAAATTTGGCAAAATGAAAAAGGAAGAACAAAATGGAAACCCATAACCCTTTTGTTCATGAGCTCAGAAAAAATAAACATTTGTACCCATGTGCAATATTTAAAAAGCATTAAAAATCGAAAAGTACAGGTTCTAATGTGAGTTGAGTATTTGACAAGGAGAAAGTCAGTTGATAATTCTTTTCCTTTCCGATGCACTGTCTGAAGAACCTACAAAATAAATGCGAAATTGTAAGTTGTTTAATAAGTCAAATGTTCTTAAAACACAAACATGTAGACATTACACATACAAGGACATTTTTTGTATACAACACATTCTATAGATTAGTACCTCGGACCTAGTGAGGCTCGAATTGGCATCCTTGCGGTCACTGGCCTGACGCATATAGTTCATAGCGCCGACAGATATAACCCAAATACGGCAGAATATGTCACAATCCTCAAAATGCTCATGTGTGTCCTCATAATAAAATTTGCTTTCAACAGGTTTATAAAGTATTTTAATCATTTGAACCCTCAAAAAGATAGGTTGTCAAAATATTTATACAATTTACATCTTCTAATGATTTTGCCTTACCTTCTCGACTTAGAGACTGAATAATTGATGGATATTTCTTTAATGTTTAAATTGACATATAACATGTTGCATTTCTATCGATGTTAAATGTCTTCAAATTCAATAGCATAATTAAGAAGAGATAAACTTACAGCATGGACCAGACATGCACCTTTCGGGTACTTAACCCTCGTCAGCGATCCGCAATCTGAACAATGTAATTATACCAAGGAGTGTGAAAAGTGAAAAATGCACCAAAAGAAGTAGCAGGATGGATGGGATATGATGCTACAGGACCCACCTTTTAGAAATTTCAAGAAATTTTGATAACAGAAATGTTCAAATGCGTTGAAGAAACGATCAACTGAAATTGATCGAACTTGGCTACATTTGTCATGGGGGCTCCTGGTCCACTAGCAGTGACACAAATGTATAAATGTTTAGAATATTAAACCGTCGTACTTTAATGACTTTTTTCGGCATTTTTCCAACGATTTTTCATGTGTATCAAATATATTAAATATTTGAAAGAGAAGAAGAAAAAATAAAGCATAAGATTAATAGAAAGTACCAGACATTTGGTGCGTTTGGTTTGTTTACCTTTCTTCGTTTTACAATGCAGATGTACAATGGCAAATACAACTGCTATCAAAGCCAGTGCTCCCACGATGGACACAGGAATAATTATACTTAAGTCACCGGACGCTGAATGAGACAAATGCTTTCTCCGTTGTTCTACAAATGTACAAATAGGTTGTCAGAATACGAAAGATATAAACTATGTACTTTAATTCGAAACATATCATTACTGTACTGCTGCTGCATCGTGCTTTATCGTCGCGATACAACCAGTAGTTTCATTCTCAACCGACAGAACTTAATCTAATCTCTGAAACTTTCAGAAAAGTATGAACGTACCTTTTGTGACGAATATAATTTCCTCCGATTGCTGACTAAGGCCATAACTATTTTCACTGACCAAAATAATTCTATAAGACGTGCTGCTATTGAGATTATACACCTCCTTTTCTACATGTTGAAAACCGGTAGACTTTGTCTGCACATTTGCTTGAGTAATATCCACATATTGATTCCCAATCCATCTCTTTATATGCACTGTTTCTTGAAGTCCATAGTCATAACCTGTCAACCAGCCCAATCGAACACTATGATCTTTCAATTCCAACACTTGCAAATTGGTGGGTTTGCCAGGCGGTCCTGAAATAATATTAAAACGTGGGTCCTGTAGCATCATATCCCACCCATTCTGCTACGTCTTTTGGTACATTTTTGGACATAATAATTTTCATACTTTTTGGCCGTATTACATTGTTTAGACTGAGGATCACTGACGAGGGTTTAGTACCCGAAACGTGCATGTCTGGTCCATGCTGTAAATTTATCAGGTTTTAAATGATGCTATTGAATTTAAAGACGTTTAACATTTGAACTACTTGGTGAGTGTCACTGCTGGTGGACCAAGGGTCCCCGAGGGCACATGTAGCCAAGTTCGATCAACTTCGGTTGATCGTGTGTCTCTTCAACGCATTTGAAATTTTCTGTTACAAAATTTCTTGAAATTTCTAAAACGTGGGTCCTGTAGCGTCATATCCCACCCATTCTGCTACGTCTTTTGGTACATTTTTGGACATAATAATTTTCATACTTTTTGGCCGTATTACATTGTTTAGACTGAGGATCACTGACGAGGGTTTAGTACCCGAAACGTGCATGTCTGGTCCATGCTGTAAATTTATCAGGTTTTAAATGATGCTATTGAATTTAAAGACGTTTAACATTTGAACTACTTGGTGAGTGTCACTGCTGGTGGACCAAGGGTCCCCGATGGCACATGTAGCCAAGTTCGATCAACTTCGGTTGATCGTGTGTCTCTTCAACGCATTTGAAATTTTCTGTTACAAAATTTCTTGAAATTTCTAAAACGTGGGTCCTGTAGCATCATATCCCACCCATTCTGCTACGTCTTTTGGTACATTTTTGGACATAATAATTTTCATACTTTTTGGCCGTATTACATTGTTTAGACTGAGGATCACTGACGAGGGTTTAGTACCCGAAACGTGCATGTCTGGTCCATGCTGTAAATTTATCAGGTTTTAAATGATGCTATTGAATTTAAAGACGTTTAACATTTGAACTACTTGGTGAGTGTCACTGTTGGTGGACCAAGGGTCCCCGAGGGCACATGTAGCCAAGTTCGATCAACTTCGGTTGATCGTGTGTCTCTTCAACGCATTTGAAATTTTCTGTTACAAAATTTCTTGAAATTTCTAAAACGTGGGTCCTGTAGCATCATATCCCACCCATTCTGCTACGTCTTTTGGTACATTTTTGGACATAATAATTTTCATACTTTTTGGCCGTATTACATTGTTTAGACTGAGGATCACTGACGAGGGTTTAGTACCCGAAACGTGCATGTCTGGTCCATGCTGTAAATTTATCAGGTTTTAAATGATGCTATTGAATTTAAAGACGTTTAACATTTGAACTACTTGGTGAGTGTCACTGTTGGTGGACCAAGGGTCCCCGAGGGCACATGTAGCCAAGTTCGATCAACTTCGGTTGATCGTGTGTCTCTTCAACGCATTTGAAATTTTCTGTTACAAAATTTCTTGAAATTTCTAAAACGTGGGTCCTGTAGCATCATATCCCACCCATTCTGCTACGTCTTTTGGTACATTTTTGGACATAATAATTTTCATACTTTTTGGCCGTATTACATTGTTTAGACTGAGGATCACTGACGAGGGTTTAGTACCCGAAACGTGCATGTCTGGTCCATGCTGTAAATTTATCAGGTTTTAAATGATGCTATTGAATTTAAAGACGTTTAACATTCACCTCCTTTCAGCTAAAAAGATCTATATATTTCAATTTAAGTGAGATGCATGGAACTTGTTGGATTTAATTAATCCTTTTACCTTAAAGCATAAGGAATTCTACTAATCTGCTGCCTCATAGCTGCCTTCTGGACTACAATTATGATTTGTGGTGCATACATCCATTTTTTTTTTCGGATGATGAATAATCATCAATCAAAGCCAAAATGAGTCATGCATAATGAATTCATAAGGGGGGGGGGATTAAATATGAATTGGCATTAGACAGGTATGTCTGGGATGGAAGATAAGGTTTTTGGTAAAACAATCAAAGGACGATGTACAACAATACTACATATACTATGTTATTTGTTTCAGTTTAAATTACTTGTTTGAATTATATAATCGAGAAAAAGTTTTTACCTTGCCCAATCAACTGATACATTGTTGTGTATTGTCCATATTCATTATGCATTGTCAAGGTATAATTTCCAAAATCCGAGATTGATACTTCATCGAAATATAGTGCTGAGACCTGAGGAGTTAGTTGAGTTGAGCGGTAGTTAATATTAACGTTGTTATGGCGCCAAAGGAATTGTGGGTAAGGATAGCCTACACTATCCATTCTCAGTGACGTATTTGTTCCAAGGGCTGCGTAAACTGTGCGAGTATTGTACTTGTACGCGTTTCCTTTAGGTGCACCTGAAAATATTTGAAGGTGATCTAGAGCAATTATTTTCTAATATGGTGCTGGCATTGAAATTATTTTTGTTTTTATGTCAAGGTCTTTTAATTTTTATCGATGATTATGTCACAAACATCCTCTTCATAACTGATTAAATTCTGAGAAAGAACTGTAAAAAAAAAAACTATCAGTTCCTACGAAGGAAAAAGAAAATGTAGAAAATCATATATCTTAATTTGAACACATTTTACAGAGTTCAATGTTTTATAATACATTTTGATTTTACAAAAATTATTATGTGATATGAAAACTACGAAATGATTCTTATAAACGATCAATCTTGTACACTGTACAGTTAATTTCGAAAGCAGTCTCACAACCATCATTGGTAATTTAAAACTTACAGAAAACTGAAACAAATTCAGATTTGGTGAAGTTCTTTTTGTTCAGCTTGTTGTGACCCGAGATCATAAAATTCCCCGTATCACCACATCTGACCTGGATAATTAAAGTGAAGGTACCAGCAAGACCCGAACTTATCCATCCATCGCCTGTATCATTGTTATATACCGTATAGGTGGGGTCTGGATTGCCTTCCACAACCCCATGAATTGTGGTGGTATCATTTTCCACGAGTCCAGTTTTAGAAATAAAAAATTGTTTTACTTCCCCTGGATCTAAAAGAAAAAGAAATATCCAGAATGTGTGTATTGCTATTTTAAGAAGCAAGAGATGCATTTTTCTAGATCTGTTGTTCATTTTATATTTTCAAATGTATGCATAAGAACAGCTATGATTTATTGAAGTTATTTCTCTGAGGGATTTCTGGTAACATCGGCCTTTCTGTAATTATTATGCTTTGGTCCAGGTGGTATTTGATATTGATATCAAAATTAGTTTGAAATGGTCTTCAGGAAGGTAAAGAGTTGGAACTCTTCCGTATTATTATTATATTTAACACATTTTCCTTTTACTTGCAATGTGGTTTATCGCTTAAACTAGTTCCCCGTGACTGGAAGTTAAGGGTGTGATGATAACTTCTTTTCAGCTCTGTCGCAGGCATGAAAGAAGCTTTATTTGGCCCTTTATCAATTTGAAATCATAATATTTATTACTTTGCTATTTCGGGAACTTGTCATTTAATCCAAATAATCATCGAAATTAAAGGAGCTTAATATCATAGCACCATCCCCCAATGCTATTTTGGTCAAAGATTTCATTTAACGATCCTACGCAAAATTTGGAGTTCCACACTCTCTGTAAATTTTAAAAATGCACAAATTTAAATTAAAAAAAAAACAAAACAAAAACAAAGGGCGCTACTGAAATACATTTTGCAGTCAGAAAGTCACTTCGGCATATAATAAGTACCACTGATGAGGATTTAATATCCGAAACTCGTGTCTGGTGAAGTAAAATTGGTTTTAAATTTTCTTCAAGAAGATGAAGAGTTGAAACACCTCCGTATTATTCTATCCACAACCAATATATTTCTCTGAGATGAAGCAATTGGAAGGAATGTCTTGCATTATGCATGTAAACACTCGAGGCGTCACAATGCAAGAGCTACTAAAGACACAAAATGTCATAATTTGTGTTTTGCTACGAGGATGCAACACACAGCAAGCGAATTAAATGCGCTAAGGGAGCAACCATTTGATTTTTATGGGGGGGGGGGGGGGGGGCAGGAAGACTTTGCAAAAAAAAACAAAAAACAAATCCCGGATCGTAATTTTAGGGGAAAAAATTTCCGACCCGAAGGGCCGGCTAAAATAATTTCCGGATCATGTAATTGTCACTCCCCCTCTCTTCCGACATTTCCACATGCCCAGTAAACACTTTTTTGTGTGTCATAAACTAAGTACAACTAAAAATGGAACAAACTCTATGCAATTTGGAATGAATTAATCAAATTCAAGTCATTAGCACCATATAGCCTGTCTCAGTTGAGTATCGTTTAAGAATAGATAATAGATATCATATGTCATTCAAGAAATTAAAATGAAGTGATCTGCTGGCAAGAGATAAACTCATTCTGTTTTTATCTATTCTTCAATGTGACCGAAAATCACGCTGAATTATTTAAACTTTAGAGTAATTTTCAACATTGGAAAATTACAAAAATTAAAATCGAAAAAAAATTGTCCGGCTCTTGAAAAGGGCCGAAAAATATTTTTCCGGCTGTCAAAAGAATTTATTCAGATATAAAAGAGAAATTCCCGGACAAGACTACGCCTTTGTTTATTGCAATAAAGATCCCATGTAAACAGAAATTCCGAAATATAAAGAATAATAAAACATTTCACAAAAATATCACGCGGCTGCGACCAAATTAATTTCTTGGCCACCGTATATATATGATTGTCACCGCCAGTTATCATAATTATACAATAACCATCAGATATCTTTAGTTGAACAGCCGTATGAATATTTTGTGATCGTAAGATATGGTTCATTCACATCGCTAAATTATATAATGAAAACCAAATTGTTAGATTAATCATATGTAGGTCGCGAGGTAGGTAACTGTATAACAAGAAATCTGCTCGGATATCAAATCTCGATATTTCCGCCTGATTTCCCAGAAAAGCACCTCACAGTTCATACCTTTTCTCACTTATAATGTGTATAGAGGTTATGATGAGCAATATTGAAATGATACGAGGGCTAATTGATATGTTGTAAGCATTGTGTTGAAGAATTTGAATTTTATCAGACATTTTGCATTATTTTTCTACATAATTCCCTTCAGTATCTATACACTTTTGCCACCGGTGTTTAAGGGCCTCATATCACTTTTAAATAAATCCTTATCTTGACTGGCCAGAAGGCCATCCAATACAAGTATGACGTCAGCATCAGACGGACTGATAGTGGGTGCTAAAATAGCTGCTTTAGTTTAGGGAATAGATGAAAGTATGATGGAGCTAGATCAGGTGAATAAGGCGGATGCTCAATCAAATTAAAGCCACAATCATGAATGGCAGCCATGACAGTAACAGACTTGTGAACAGGATCATTGTCCTGATGGAACAACACACCTTTAACTAGTTAGTTTTCCGCGGCGCTTAAGTTTAATCTTGTCCCGTAACTGTGTCTGAAGTGAAGCATAGTATGTGCCATTGATTGTTTGTCCTTTTTGGAGATAATCTATCTGCAGAATACCTTCTGCATTCCAGAAAACCGAGGCTCACAACATACCAATCAGCCCCCCCCCCCCCCCCCCCCCCCCCTAGATTGACATATAAAGTAATTTATCATAATTTCTCATCGAAATTCAGACTGATCGAGGCAAACTTTTATTGCTATTTCTCTAATCTTCGACATGAGGTACCTCTTAAAATATCCGCATAGTAACTTACATTGGACATTAAGAATAACATTATCCACAACTGTAGCATTGGTATCAGTACTGAGATTCTGAGCATGGCATAAATAGGTTCCGGCGTCAAGTCTACTGACCACATTAAATCTCAGTACAATGCCATCCTGATGAAAGGTAGAATGACTCTCATTTTTCGTCCACCAAACCTTTATTTCTGGAGATTCCGTTACGTTACATGGTAGAAGTACACCTTTTCCTTCTATGAACGTCTTCTTCTTGTCATCATTTTTAAGAGAACCTTAATTTGAGGAAAAGAAGAATAATAGCATTCGATTTCTTTAAAAATGTCTTTCGAACGAAATTAGCCAATTTGTTCGCTTTACATTTAACCAAGGGTAATACAATAGAATTTAATTGAAATTCTAGAACCACGGTATCCCTCGTATGTTCACTTTCATCTTCAGATAGTTCTTTGTATAACCATATCATATTTTAATGCAGACGTTACTGGGCGACCTGTGTTCCAACTTCTATGTCTTGTTCCATGCTTTGTGTCTCCATCTAAATGTTTATTGGTGTATGTAAGTCTGTATGTTTGCATTCTTTTATTTTGAAGTTTGTATGTTGCTTGAAGTGAAGCTGCGCCGTAGTCAATGCAATATGGTCAGACGAGTTAAAGAAGATCCTGACGATAATCTCAACAGCACTCACAATAGAGCACAAAATAAAGCATCGACGGACCCCTGGCAAGCCAGAGGTGGGACCAGGTGTCCGGGAGGAGTAAGCATCCCCTGTTGGCTAGCCACACCCGCCGTCGATGTTTAAGCACGAAAATAACAACAATATATGAAACTCGTTCACTGTCTGACGTTGTCTATATAGAAAGTGCTATGGCGACAATGCCAGGAAAATATATTCAAAACACTTACTGTCAAACCCCTCGCGGGGAACTTTTTTACGAGCTCCACACGGCAAAGGGCATAAGTGTGACACAAATGAGTTAAAGAAGATCCTGACAATAATCTCAACAGCACTCACAATAGAGCACAAAATAAAGCATCGACGGACCCCTGGCAAGCCAGAGGTGGGACAAAGTCCCCGGGAGGAGTAAGTATCCCCTGTTGACTAGCCGCACCCAAGGGTTAATGTGGGTAAATGTGCATGTCTGGTCCATGCTGCCAATTTATCTGTTCTTAAATGACGCTATTCAATATGAAGACGTTTAACATTTGTAGAAAAAAACCCTGATGTTATTTGGATTTACATTAAAACGTGTTTTGGAGAAACTAATGAAATAAAACCGAAACATCCTTTGCTGCAAGAGAGCAGCTTACGAACAAAAAATTATAAATGCGGTAAAATAGACATGCATCATTGCATGAAGGTCAAACTCAAAAACCGAAGTCAGATTCTAAAAGTCATAATCAAAAAGCCTACAAATTCTTGAGAAAATGTATCACAGAACTTTCTCATGAGAAAAGAGAAAATCGGACATATAAACGGAGACAATAGGACAGGACCATAGAATTTAGAAGGACAATGTAATCAAATGAACATCTCCAGATTCCATTGCAGGTACAGAATGTAATTGTACATGTAGTTGGCGCTGTTTAAAAACTCGCTGCATTAATGTCATAGCTGTGCAAAAGGATGATTTTTTTTTTGCACAAAAGCGGTCTTTCACACATGAAACATTCTGGTGGTAAGTAAAAGACATGACCCCTGGATATTTTCACTGAAAAAAAAATGCATTAAAAAGATTGAAAGACTCAATACTTTATATTCAACTGAATATGCTGTAATAGGCGAGAGAAAAACAAATAATTGACAGGGTTCGAACTAACAACCTTCAAGGTACAAGGTAACCGCCTGAACTGTCGAGGTTAACTTGCATGTTGTGTTACATCCGTTTGAAAACTCTTCAGAGTGGGAGGTGACAGCAAAATATCACCCGTGTATGTCTTTAATGTCTTGTTGGTGTATGTGTATTCATTTGTGTTTGATGTTTCTGTGTTCTGCGTTGACGTTCCTTGTTCCTTTTGTGTCTCTTTCTGTGCTTGTCTTCTCTGTGTTTTGTGGGTGCTGCTGTGGGTGCTGCAACCTTATGTTGTTGGAGATACCTATCTCCTTTATTTAGTAAAGTTTAGAATTCAAATATCCATTAATTATGTTACATATATAATGCAAGTCATAGTATGTAAGCAAGTAGGACCGAAAGGCCAATGTATCAGAACTAGGACAAGAAAATTACCCCAAAAAAATCATTGTAAGTGGCGCCACCTTTAATAGATTCAATGAAGAAATAAGATGTATACTATAATAAAAAACATTTTAATGAATAAAGTTATTCTTTCTATGAATTTACTCCTTCATTTGGTATCAGTGTATGTATCACTGGGGATTGCATTGCCTTCATTTTACCGTGACCTAAAAAACAAACTCAGAAGGATCAAAGGTAGATAAATGTAAGAAAATAGTCGGGCGCCTGCTTTACCGAGGATATGACCCTAATGTAATCAAAGAAGCATTGGGCAAGGTACTAAACCAATAAATCTATAGTTCTGTACCAGTGTCTTTTCTAACGTTACACACTGGCCAACCGTGACGACGGGACTCCATGACGGGCCTTGATTAAATCTCGTCAGAGAAGACTGGGTCCTGATTCTCTGTCCTATCTGAAAGCTGGCCAGATTTCTCGGATGATTGATCTTGAGCTCGCTTTAGCCAGCAGAGCACAGAATGTTATACATATGCCATAGAATTTTTTTTTAGATCCATTTACATAGAATGTGTGTTACAAAAGGCCGCTGTATTTAACTATCTCGTTTGTGATGTCACCTTGCAGTGAGAAGTTTAATGTTTATACCATAATTGTGCATCTCTGGATACCTCTATGTATCCGGATAAGTGGGAGTGCCGTGCGCACGTAATCCGGATAACCATACCATTTACTACATTGTAATAGCAAATGGCCGTTTAAAGTCGGCGCCGGGTGCACATTGATCTTCTTCCTTTCATGTGTTGTCATTAATGTGTAATGTTTCTGTACGTCTGTTCCGATTGCTTTGTATGATGCTCTAGTGAAGATTACGTCTTTTTGCGGCTTGCAGTTTTGTCATTTATGTGTCATTTTTCGCTGGATGTGAGCAGGGTGATCATGCTGGAGATCCTTCCCTTTTCTTTACACAACAGAAAAGCGAAGAAATCCATAATTATTAGCAGAATTAAATTAAATGGCATCTTTATTATCTACATTCCTTATCAGTTTAAACAATGAACATTATGAGAAAATGTGCTCAATGTATTCCCATTTATTTATAACCTAAATCAAATCGAATTTAAAAATAGTAAACTTACCAACTTTACCGTTGATGACACTCTTTGCATAAATGAAAACTATACATAAAAGTAGTAGCAGAATGCTTTTATCGAAGTGATTTCGGCGACACATTTCAAATAACTTTTGTTTATAAAATAACGAAAAATTATATGAAAACGTTTTATATTTACAAGGTTTGGTTGCAAGTGATTATGAAATTTGATAATCATGTGACCTCACCTGTGATTGCCTGATATCAGATTGATATGTAGAATTCGGTTATTCACCTTAATCTACCTGTGTTATAATGATCTAATATAAGTAAACGCACGTGTTACACACATAATATAAAAAAATATTTATTTGAAGAGTGTGTTATTTTGCTTCCCTATATCAAATTCATGATAAAACAAAATATCAATTCCAGAGGTCTAAATATTTTCAACGCCAAAAAAGCACGGGGAGGAATACGTTAAGACGGATTTATCACCTTTGTTTTCAAAACCTTTAAAGTTAGGCGAGTTTACCGTCCATGGATAGAAAAACACATGTGATGCGACGCCATCACCGTCCGTTGTTTAACAATTATTTTGTAAAAAAAATATTTTTATCGATAATTGAAACGATGCTGAAAAATTTATCGAGTATTTAATATCAATGGAAAATCAAGATGGCATTCTTCTTTACATCTATACTAGTTTGGAGGCCATGTCTGCTGTGGTTACGACGGAGTTCAGATCGGCGTTGGAATACTACTAGATCATTTTGAAAATATTTGAGAGAAAAAATACATCTAACATGACTAAAAGTATGTTAAACCGTACAATGTCTTATCAAATGATTCATTTATGCAAATGATAACTTTCCTTAATCTTGTCTCATAAAAGTGATTAAAAATACGAAAAAAATTGATTTCAACATTTTATGTCCGTGACTAGTTGTGATACGATATTTTGTCTGTTGCTACAAGTCCTGCCATTTATCAGAAAAGCTCAAACATACACAATCTCGCCATTATCATGCGTGTCGTCAAAATACAAAGAAAAGGGGATAGGCCCCAGCATGCATGATCACCCTGTATTCACCCAATGGAAAAAAAAGGAAAGCGACACATAAATGACATCAGAAAAAAAACTACAAACAGTCGAAACAGAAGTACGGAAACTTCAAATATTAATGACAACACAAAAGAGGAAGGAGACCAATTTGCAACCGGTGCCGACTTTGGACGGCCATCTGCTACTTTATTATGGCATGCATATAACAGTCTGTGCTCTTCTTGCTAAAGCGAGCTCAAAATATGACCAACTTTCAAATAAGACAGAAGATCAGGACCCAGTCTTCCCTGACGATATTTGAACAAATGAGATCAAGAAGATCCTGACGACAATCTCAAAAACACTCACAATAGAGCACCAAATTGAGCATCGAAGATGAGGATCAGATGCCCGAGAGGAGAAAGCATCCCCTGTTTGACTAGCCACACCCGCCTCAATGTTCACGCATGAAATTGAAAAAAACAAGGACCGCCATGGAGTCACGATTGGCGAATGTGCACCGTTTGGAAACACACTGGTAAAAAACTGTAGATTGGTCCTGTACCATGTCCAGTGTTCTTTTAATGACTTTAGGATAATATCTTTGGTAAAACATGCGACCGACTATTTTCTTGCATTTGTGGTTGAATTTTGATCTGCCTTTGATCCTTCTCATATTGTTTACTAGGTCACCGTAAAATGAAGGCAATGAAATTCCCAATGATACATGTACATAAATTCCAATGATACATGCACATACTCTCATGCTGGAATTGTCCTAAATGTATTAATAATGCAGATCAAATATGTAATTTATTATTGAAATCACTGGCGTGTTTTCCATGTCAGCTAAAAGGCTGAGGGCTAAAAAAAAGATTCAGCCATTTTTGGTTTTAAAAAGAGGGATAAGATGTCATAGCAAAATTCAATATGAATTTCATCAGTATCTCGTTTTGGGCGAACCATTAGAGGAACTGTCAAAAACGATCATTATGTCAAACCAACAATGGGTATCAATATCTGTTGAACATGTGAAATGAGTAACGAAACAAAGTGAAATTAGGCACCTAAGAGTTAAGTAAAAATAAAGGTAGACTACAAATGATTCACTGAGCAAAATTTAGCAATATACTTTTTATTTTTCCCAGGAGGATAAGACCCTATTAAGCCTCTATTTATCCACGCCGAACTCTGAAAATATATACCAGTATCTCCCTTCATCATCCTATGTACAAATTCACTGATAACCTCCTCATAATCATCAACATCTTCCTCCTCAATTCCAAAAAAGAGCAAGTTCTCTCGCATCGATATGCACTTAAGATATAAGATATCAACTCGTAACTCCTCTATACAGATCTACACTTCCCTATTCAAATTCACAACATAGACCATCAAATAAATCACTGTATATAATATCATTCTATCATTTTTCTTTTGTGCCTTACGTAACTCCTTAATTCCCCTTTTATTTATTTATACTATTTCTTTCTGACATTTTTACTTTCATTTCCAAACTATCCATCCTCGAAACTTATCATTCTACATGTATCTACACTCCTCTTCATCTGAAATTTTGTTCAGTTTTCAGTCAAAAATTTCTAGCATGCTATACATGTATACCTTGTTAGTTATTGGTTTTTCTTTCACCGTTCTCCTCGTTAAAAAGATCTAATATGTCCATCACGATTTAACATACCCATTATTAGTGATATCTAATCATAAAAAATAATCAGTAAATAATCCATAAAAGTTATATTTCTTCGACTTTCTCTTTTGAATTTCCACAAAAGACTTCACATTTTTTCTTTATTAAACATATTTTTTTTAGAAAAATGCATTAATACATTTGATTATGACAAGCAACGGACATCTAACTACGGACCAAATTTCCTATACTGTCTAACAACGGACAGTTTTATTGGAATATTTAATTTTTCTATTAATTCACTTAATTCTTTTACATTAAAGTGTATTGAATGATTATTTATTAGCGTAATGTCACAATTATAGGAGCAGCATGATGAAACATATGACAAAAGTACATATTTTACAAAATAGACACAAGTTGACAAAGTGTAAAGTTGTGTGTCGTTCACGGAGAATGTAAACTCCTCTTAAGCTACGACATCCAAAGAATCAGGATTTCTACAGAAGAATCTATCATATTAGATAGGTTTTCCATTGAAATCTCAAAGTTCATCATGCTTACATATCATTCATATATTACAAAAGTTGCTTACGAAAGTCTACATCCGTACACCCAACGGACGCTCATGGCGTCACATCACCTGTATTTTTCTATCCACGGACGGTAAACTCGCCTAATTTTAAAGGTTATGAATACAACGGCGATAAAACCGTCTTAACGTAATCCTCCCCGTGCAAAAGCAAGAACAAATATAAAAATACTCATGACGCTATATGCACTGTGAACAGCATCTATATTCTAGTGTTTGTCTCGAATTTATTACTTACGTTGAAAATGAAGTATCTATCATATATTAATTATCATGCACTGTATGTCTCCTGACGTATTTCTTGTATTTTTTTCCTTTGAACTATAAATATGTTTGACTAGTTAATATGTAATATTATTATCATATATGTGTGGCATGTATTGTCATCATCTATAAGCTGTATGGCTTTGAATAAATTGAATTGAATGTAATATTATAAGATGGACACTTATTACCATAGTTGATAACCAATTCATCTCACAATGTTAAACGTCTTCAAATTCAATAGCATCATTTAAGAACAGATAAATTTCGGCATTGACCAGTCATTTACGTTTCGGATACTCAACCCTCGTCAGTGATCCTCAATCTAAACTATGTAAGATTACTCGGCTGTGGTAACCCTGTTCTTGCTTCAGATATCTTCAAATTTTTTGCTATGTTTTCTTCCGTTCTTGCATTCAATTTTTAAAAAATTATTTCACCACAGATCCCAGTTTTATTTTCTTCGAAATCAGCGTTTCGGGAACTTAACCCTCGTAGGGTGGTCCTCAATCTAAACAATGTAAAGTGGCCAAAGAGTATGAAAGTTTTATGTCCAAAAATGTACCAAATGACATCACGGCATATGTGGGATATGATGCTACAGGACCCAGGTTTTAGAAATTTCAAGAAATTTTCGAATGCGTTGAACAAAGGAGGGGATCTCCAACAACACCAGGTTGCAGCACCCACAGCAAAACCCCAAAACACACAATGCAAAAGCAAAAAGCAGACAAGCACAGAAAGAGACGCATAAGGGACAAGGAACGTCAACGCACAACACAGAAACATCAAACACAAAGGACTACACATTAACCAACGAGACGAATGGGCAACCGGTGCCGACTTAGGACGGTCATCTGCCACGGAAATAGCAGAAGATGTGGTTATACTGGATTACGTGCGCACAACCCTCCCACTTTTCCGATTACCCAGAGGTCTCGAAGAACGTACAATTGTGGTGTAAAACAACCTCCTCACTCCTCACTGTCAGAAGACCACACACAAACAAGACCACAAAACGCAGGGGCCCAAGCAACACAGATGAATATGTAAATAGAGGGCGTACGAAATACAATCTGTGCTCTGCCGCCGCGAGCTCATGTATGTTATCACCCGAGGAGTCCGACTGACATTCAAAGAGGACAGGTAGTCGGGGTCCTGTCTTCTCCAAAGAGGTTTGGACAGGTCCCGTCAAACTTACTGCCACGTTTTAACCACATAAACACAACAAGCGCAATGGACAATCGGTGCCGACATAGGACGGTCATCTGCCACGCTAGAAACAGACGATGTAGTTATCCGGATTACCTGCGCATAACCCAGATGTATCGAAGAACGTATAAATTTTGTGTAAAATAACATATAACAAGATTTTTACATATACGTCAAGATTTAAACATAAATCACAAGTTTTTTAAAGATACATCACGTGATTTGAAACATACATCACAAGTTTTTGAACATACAAAACAAGATTTTTTAAAAACATGCATCACATGTTTTTGAACATACATAACCAAGATTTTAAACATGCATCACGTGTTTTAAACAGACATAACAAGATTTCAATATAGATATAAGGATTTGGAATTTTGCAACGTTTTACACGCCATACAAAACATCAACTTTTATTATCAATTTTTTTTATAAACATCAATATTTACTTACTTCTCTCTGCTCTGCTTCTTTCTTTGACTTTCTCTATTTCCCGTTTGAAATCCTCTTTCTGTTGTTTCATTATATTGGTCACTAGCTCTGTAACCACTTGCTTTAAGTCATCTGGATCTCCAACAGCACCAGGCTGCAGCACCCACAGCAAAACCCCAAAACACCCAATGCAAAAACACAGAGCAGAGAAGCACAGGAAGAGACGCAAAAGGGACAAGGCACGTCAACGCACAACACAGAAACATCAAGCACAAAGAGCTACACATAAATGAACAAGACCAATGGGTAACCGGTGCCGACTTAGGACCAGTGGCGGATCTAGGATTTCATAAAAGGGGGGGGGGGGCAAGGTTTCAGCTAGAAGAAAATTGTTCACGGAAAAACTGACAAGCAAAGAAAAAAGAAGAAAGAAAAAAAAGATAAAAAGAGTCGAGACAAAAACGTGACCCTCAAGACTACTGATCTAATTAAGAAGTGGAGTGGGGAGGGGGAGGGGAGTTGATTCATTTACTTTAGTTTATAGGTAAATTGGAGAGCGTAGCGAGCCAGAATTTTTTTTAAGGTATGAAGTTTTCATTTGTTTTCAAATTAAGTCATCCGTACATGTATATATATATATAACTTTATTCTATATTGGCGAGCAGAGCAATCCGTAATTTTTTTGGAATAGATGGTTACATTTTGTCATAAAAATACAATCTCTCTCTCATTTTCCATGCTCCATTTTTGTATGACCAATTGGGGAAGTTTGGGAAGATTAGGGCATTACAACCCCACCATCCACCTGTATAACCTGGTTAGATCGGCCCATGAAAATGAAGCATTTGGTAATTATTCAGTGTTAATTTGATTTTGAATTTTGTATATATTTATGACATATGAATCCGTTCAAACACAATGACAAAGAAAGTTGAAGACAAAGTGAAAAAAAGACAACTAATGAAAAATTTAGTGCGGCGAGCGAAGCCAGTCGAAAATTTCCCCAAAAGTAAAGAGAATAAGCATAAAAAGAGTACTCTGAAACAATAACTTTGGGTGAAAAAGGGAGGGGGCCGGACCCCCTGGACCCCCCTCTAAATCCGCCACTGAGGACGGCCATCTGCCTCGGAAATAGCAGAAGGTATGGCAACATGTATCCTGGATTACGTGCACACAGCCCTCCCACTTTTCCGATAACCCAGATGTCTCGAAGAACATACAATTGCGGTGTAAGACAACCTCCTCACACAAACAAGACTGCAAAATGCAGGGACCCAAGCAACACAGATGAATTTATAAATGGATATCAAAAGAGGCGTACGCAATACACTCCGTGCTCTGCCGCCGCGAGTTCATGTATGCTATCGCCCGAGGAGTGCGACTGACATTCAGAGAGGACAGGTGGTCGGGGCCGTGTCTTCTTTAAAGAGGTTTGGACAGGGCCAGTCATGGTGTCCCGTTGTCACAGTCAGTCACAGTGCAAGTTTTAAGAATGCGCTGGTACAAGACTGTAGATTGGTCCAAGCCCAGTGTCCGTCTGGTGACATTAGGATCATATCCACGGTATAAAAGGCGTTTGATGATTCTGACGCATTTTCGATAGTTATGTTGTCACTTGTTAATCATGTCACCATAAAATGTAAGTTGTGAAATACCCAAAGTAATATACTCTGTTGTTTGTATGGGTCCGATTTTCAAAAGAAGTTGATAATAATTGTTGTAAAATTTCCAGAAAGTCTTTACTAGTTTGTGAAAGCGAAAACCTTGACCTAAAAGTTTCTTGGTAACTTGTAAATTTCTACTATGAAAATCCAAAACATCAGTACATGCTCTAGCATACCGGATGAGCTGTGAAATGTAGATACCATAGGACGGTAAACTAGGAACATCACCGTTAAGCCAGGGGAAATTTACTATGTTGAATCCAAAATCATCTCTTTTGTCATACACACTTGTATGAATCTCTCCATTAACAATTTTGATATTTAAGTTCAAAATGGTGTTTCTGTGTTTGTAGCATTGTCTTGATTAGACTGATTTATTGTGGATAAATAACATTTTTATTAAATAACATTTTTATACTTTTCAAAAACAGGATTGTCGATAGTAAGAATATCATCCAGGTACCTAGAAGTACCAATGGAACCTTTCACATCATCATTTTTTCTTTGCTTTTGAAGATTTTGGATAAATTCCTTTTCATACGTGTATAAAATAAAAACTGCAAGAAGAGGCACACAATTAGTACCCATAGGAATCCCTACAACCTGCTAGTAGAGTTCTCAACAAATCTTACATAAATGTTGTCCAAATGATAGGAAGGACAAGGCAATACACAAGTCACCACATGTCCATGATTTGTATGATTTGTAACCAGTGGCGGATATGAAACCCTTCGATTCAGATGTTCAATCTCGATCAAAAAACCATTTAATGAGTTTGGACAATCAACCGAAATTGATCGAACTTGGCTACATGTGCCCTCGCGGACTCCTGGTCCACCAGCAGGGACACTCACCATGTGGTATCAATGTTAAACGACTTCAAATTGAATAGCATCATTTAAGAACAGATAAATTGGCAGCATGGACCAGACATGCACGTATCGGGTACTTAACGCTCGTCAGTGATCTTCAAATCTAAACAATGTAATATGCTATAAAAGTATGAAAGTTACTATGTCGAAAAAGCGTACCGAAAGACGTAGCAGGATAGGAGGGATATGATGCTACAGGACCCACGTTTTAGAAATTTCAAGAAATTTTGATAACAGAAATTTTAGAATGCGTTGAAGAAACGATCAAACGATATTGATCGAACTTGGCTACATGTGCCCTCGGGGACTCCTGGTCCACCAGCAGTGACACTCACCAAGTGGTATAAATTTTTAAACGTCTTCAAATTGAATAGCATCATTTAAGAACAGATAAATTGGCAGCATGGACCAGACATGCACGTTTCGGGTACTTAACGCTCGTCAGTGATCTTCAAATCTAAACAATGTAATATGCTATAAAGTATGTCGAAAAAGCGTACCGAAAGACATAGCAGGATAGGAGGGATATGATGCTACAGGACCCACGTTTTAGAAATTTCAAGAAATTTTGATAACAGAAATTTTAGAATGCGTTGAAGAAACGATCAACCGATATTGATCGAACTTGGCTACATGTGCCCTCGGGGACTCCTGGTCCACCAGCAGTGACACTCACCAAGTGGTATAAATGTTAAACGTCTTCAAATTGAATAGCATCATTTAAGAACAGATAAATTGGCAGCATGGACCAGACATGCACGTTTCGGGTACTTAACGCTCGTCAGTGATCTTCAAATCTAAACAATGTAATATGCTATAAAGTATGTCGAAAAAGCGTACCGAAAGACATAGCAGGATAGGAGGGATATGATGCTACAGGACCCACGTTTTAGAAATTTCAAGAAATTTTGATAACAGAAATTTTAGAATGCGTTGAAGAAACGATCAACCGATATTGATCGAACTTGGCTACATGTGCCCTCGGGGACTCCTGGTCCACCAGCAGTGACACTCACCAAGTGGTATAAATGTTAAAGGTCTTCAAATTGAATAGCATCATTTAAGAACAGATAAATTGGCAGCATGGACCAGACATGCACGTTTCGGGTACTTAACCCTCGTCAATGATCCTCAAATCTAAACAATGTAATATGCTATGAAAGTTACTATGTCGAAAAAGCGTACCGAAAGACGTAGCAGGATAGGAGGGATATGATGCTACAGGACCCACGTTTTAGAAATTTCAAGAAATTTTGATAACAGAAATTTTAGAATGCGTTGAAGAAACGATCAACCGAAATTCATCGAACTTGGCTACATGTGCCCTTGGGGACTCCTGGTCCACCAGCAGTGACACTCACCAAGTGGTATAAATGTTAAAGGTCTTCAAATTGAATAGCATCATTTAAGAACAGATAAATTGGCAGCATGGACCAGACATGCACGTTTCGGGTACTTAACCCTCGTCAATGATCCTCAAATCTAAACAATGTAATATGCAATAAAAGTATGAAAGTTACTATGTCGAAAAAGCGTACCGAAAGACGTAGCAGGATAGGTGGGATATGATGCTACAGGACCCACGTTTTAGAAATTTCAAGAAATTTTGATGACAGAAATTTTAGAATGCGTTGAAGAAACGATCAACCGAAATTGATCGAACTTGTCTACATGTGCCCTCGCGGACTCCTGGTCCACCAGCAGTGACACTCACCAAGTGGTATAAATGTTAAACGTCTTCAAATTGAATAGCATCATTTAAGAACAGATAAATTGGCAGCATGGACTAGACATGCACGTTTCGGGTACTTAACGCTCGTCAGTGATCTTCAAATCTAAACAATGTAATATGCTATAAAAGTATGAAAGTTACTATGTCGAAAAAGCGTACCGAAAGACGTAGCAGGATTGGAGGGATATGATGCTACAGGACCCACGTTTTAGAAATTTCAAGAAATTTTGATAACAGAAATTTTAGAATGCGTTGAAGAAACGATCAACCGAAATTCATCGAACTTGGCTACATGTGCCCTCGGGGACTCCTGGTCCACCAGCAGTTACACTCACCAAGTGGTATAAATGTTAATCGTCTTCAAATTGAATAGCATCATTTAAGAAAAGATAAATTGGCAGCATAGACCAGACATGCACGTTTCGTGTACTTAACCCTCGTCAATGATCCTCAAATCTAAACAATGTAATATGCAATAAAAGTATGAAAGTTACTATGTCGAAAAAGCGTACCGAAAGACGTAGCAGGATAGGTGAGATATGATGCTACAGGACCCACGTTTTAGAAATTTCAAGAAATTTTGATGACAGAAATTTTAGAATGCGTTGAAGAAACGATCAACCGAAATTGATCGAACTTGTCTACATGTGCCCTCGCGGACTCCTGGTCCACCAGCAGTGACACTCACCAAGTGGTATAAATGTTAAACGTCTTCAAATTGAATAGCATCATTTAAGAACAGATTAATTGGCAGCATGGACCAGAAATGCACGACCAGAAATGCACGTTTCGGGTACTGAACCCTTGTCAATGATCCTCAAATCTAAACAATGTAATATGCCATAAAAGTATGAAAGTTACTTTGTAGAAAAAGCGTACCGAAAAAAGCGTTAGAAATTTCAAGATATTTTTATAACAGAGATTTTAGAATGCGTTGAAGAAACGATCAACCGAAATTGATCGAACTTGGCTACATGTGCTCTCGCGGACTCCTGGTCCACCAGTAGTGACACTCACCAAGTGGTATCAATGTTAAACGTCTTCAAATTGAATAGCATCATTTAAGAACAGATTAATTGGCAGCATGGACCAGAAATGCACGACCAGACATGCACGTTTCTCACCAAATCTTACATAAATATTGTCCAAAAGGAAGGACAAGGCAATACACAGGTCAACACATGTCCATGATTTGTATGATTTGTAATCTGTGGCGGAAAAGAAACCCTTCGATTCAGAAGTAGCAGTGACACTCACCAAGTTGTATAAATGTTAAACGTCGTCATATTGAATAGCATCATTTAAGAACAGATAAATTGGCAGCATGGACCAGACATGCACGTTTCGGGTACTTAACGCTCGTCAGTGATCTTCAAATCTAAACAATGTAATAGGCCATAAAAGTATGAAAGTTACTATGTCGAAAAAGCGTACCGAAAGACGTAGCAGGATAGGAGGGATATGATGCTACAGGACCCAAGTTTTAGAAATTTCAAGAAATTTTGATAACAGAAAATTTAGAATGCGTTGAAGAAACGATTTACCGAAATTGATCAAACTTGGCTACATGTGCTCTCGGAGACTCCTGGTCCACCAGCAGTGACACATAACACATAACAAGTTTTTTTTACATAAACATCAAGATTATTTGAATACATAACAGGATTATTTGCATACATATCAAGATTTTCACATGCACATCGATGTTTTTAATATATACACATCAAGAGTTTTAAAACACAAAAAAAATATTTTAACATACCATCATGATTTTTAACATTAATTCAATACTTTCAAAATGCATATAAAGTTTATAGAAAACATAAGAAGATTTTCACATACATGTCAAGATTTTTAAATATACATCAATAGTTTTTTGATAATTAATCATTTCAAGTTTTTAAACATACATGTAAATCACCAGAATTTTAAACAAACTCGTACATCACAAGATTTTTAACATTTTATCATCTATCAAGATTTCGAATTTTGCAATGTTTTACAAGCCATAAACTTCTGTTACATCAAAGTAAAATTGTACTTTTCATTATTAGGTCATATGTTTATGTACCTCTATTTGGATATAAATTAAGATATTATCAACCAATATGATTGACATAATTCGGGGAACACATCCTGGTGGTTTCTTGTTATACGATTATAAGCGACACTGTGTAGTGCGTGTAAATGCCCGTATACCGGTGTTTTAATAAATAGATAAGTATAGGCTGATTGTTTATGAGATAATAGAGTAGGAGGAAATGAAAGGCCGTACATAGAATATGTGGTGCGTTTGATATTCACGTTGCATCTAAATAAATGTTTCTGCATACACATGATTCAATGTGCGCTGTTTTTCCAGTACTATTCAGAGTATAGAGAAGGATGTACCTTTGCGTCTATAAGAAAAATGAAGTTCGACATTACTAATAATACTCGGATCAACACTTTTCGCGTAACGCAACATAAGCGGCCCCGGTCAAAGTCCAATCGGCAATAAACAACAACATGGCGACGACGATGAGTTCGCGCGATATCTGACAATTAAAAATACTGTATTTGGGACCGAATTACTGTTTATAACACATGCTATTAAATGAAATCATGTAAGAAATATATGTGTTTATATGTTTTTATATTTAAGAAATATTCTTTCATTCAAAATTTAGGAGAATTTCGTATGTATAAACACAGGTCACAGCATTTTATGCTGAAGGCAGCAGGACGGCCCGTAGCGCAGTTGGTCATACATAACAAACAAAGTCATGTAGGCTGTTATGTTGATAAGAGACGAATGGGTTATCAAAGATAGGGCATAGAAACTTCATTTTTATGAAACTGATACAGATTTTTGATTTTTACTATTACATTTCGTACGCTGAACCCCCCCCCCCTTCTAATTTACACTTGCAGTTCAGTACTGAGTACTGTAGATCTTTAAATATAGAAAAGCATCACAGGCAAATGGACAAAATACAGATGCCTCTTTTACATACAAGTTTGATACATATATTAATCCATGTTACCTTGAAATGCACTTTCAAAAATCTATAAGCTTTTATTCAAGTAACTCTGCCTTTTGCTTTTTCCCCAGGACATACACATGAAATGGTATGTTTACTGATTTCATTTTTGTTCCTTGCATGTCAGTTTGCATGGTATTCTAGTGTTCATCAGTTGATCATGTCTACAAGATGTTGTGCATTCAATTCATGTACTAATAATGCCACCAAAATAACGCAGTGGCAAAACCAGATATGTCCAATACATAATGTGAACCAAGGCCTGGCTTCCTGCATATGTGAACCACCTTTTCGTTTGTTTCCGTTTCCTACGACAAGAAAGGATGATCAGTTGCGGAAAAAATGGGCATCCATTGTTAACCGTAAAAATGGCAGTGAAAATTGGGAACCCAAACCAGACTCTCGTGTCTGTTCTGAACACTTTGTGGACAAAAGACCTACTCTCCAAAATCCTTATCCTTCTTTGAAACTTGGTTATACTCCATATAAGCCAATCAAATTGAGACCCCCACCTAAACACAGATCTAATTCAAATGTGTCTCCACCAAGTAAAAAGAAAAGACTTGTCCTGGAACCAATATCTGAACATGTTAGTGAACAAAGTTTGATGTTCGAGTCTGCAACTTGCATGAATGATAATAGCTCTGTTGAAGAAGTGTGTGAACAACTTGGTACTAGTCAGAATGAGAAATTAGATAACAGTCATAATGATGATTTGGAAAGCAAAATTGCTAGTCTTGAGGAAAAAGTCAAACAGCTTGAGCTTGATTTGTCAAAAAAAGAGGATTCTAGGGAAAGTAGGTGTATGTTTAGTGTGGCCCAAATTCTAAAATCTGATTTGAAAATGAAATTCTACACAGGAATTCCTACTATAGCTGCATTTAATGCTGTGTATCAGAGCATTTCTCCATCTTTAAGCAAAGTCCGATATTGGATAGGTCCAAGAAGGGTGGTCTGCAACCCACTGAAGCCGAAAAACAAATTTCATAAAAACCTACGCAGGTTAAGTGCAAAAGAAGAAATGATCTTGTGTCTTATGAAAATAAGATTAGGGTTGCTTAATGAGGACCTGGCAAACAGATTTAGTGTGTCCACAACTCATGTAACTAATGTTATAACAACATGGTTCAAGTTGCTATCTGCAGTTCTAGGGACACTTGTGTTCAATCCCAGCAAAGAAACTGTGAAGGGGAACTTGCCTCCTTCATTTCAGAAAGTCCCGTACTGTGATGTACGACACATCATTGATTGCACAGAAGTTTTTATTGAAAAACCAAATAACTTAACCATTGCCGCACAGACATGGAGCGACTATAAGCACCATAACACAGCAAAAATCCTGGTCAGCATTACACCCTCTGGTATGATTAACTATATTTCCGAAGCATGGGGTGGTCGTACCAGTGATAAATATGTAACTCAACACTCTGGATTTTTAGATATCATAGAGCCATATGACAAAGTAATGGCTGACCGATGATTTCCAATACAAGAGGATCTTGCTCTATTACATGCAGAACTGCTTATTCCCCCAGGCAGAAGGGGTGTTTCACAAATGTCAACAAGTGATGTGAAAAAGACTAAACAAATAGCCAACAGAAGAATATACATAGAACAGGCCATTCGCAGACTGAAGTGTTTTAGAATTTTAAAGTATGAGATGCCACTTTCACTAATCCAACATCTAGATGACATAGTGAGAATTGCTGCTGGCATTTGTAACATGTACCCTCCTCTGCCAAGATATGCATAAATCAATACATGTATATGTAAAGATCTGAATGACATGACCTTGTGACCTTGACCTTTATGCTCAAAATTGAAATTTTGGACTTTGTTTCGTTCACACATGCTTAATTTCTTACTGCAAGAAAAATGAAATGAGACTAATCAAATTCATAATTTTAATCAAGTTTCTGAATAAATTGAAGTTAAATTCTTTGCAATGCCTTCAATACTTTACCATTTATTCATTCATGTACGAATTCAATATTTAAAATTACCCCTACATACATGTACATATATCTGAAGAAGAAATTTGAGACTTAAAGCTTAAAATTACTTTGTAAGAAAATGTATGTAAATGAAAGGTACATGTAACTCTGTCAAACCCTCAAAATGAATTTATTGGCAGTATAAAATACATTGTCTGTTCCCATGAAATTTCACTCTTAGGCAAGTAAAATTATAATGAGCATTTATGGAGAAAACTAACAAATAAAGGTGAAAATAGATTCAATAATTTCAATTACTGATAGATTATTGAATGCATTGTAGGAACTTTTCAAATCATCGTATTATACACATAAATCATCAAATGGAACATGTTGCACATGGTAGTATGTATTAGGAAGTATATACTTTCTAAATACACATGTTCAAACTAATTGCCTTCACTGCAAAACAATTAAAACATTTCTTTGCAATTACAAATGAAACGGGTATAGCTATTATACAAGTTTAACTACATATATACATGTAATATACAATTATGGACTTTCAACTTATTATATATGATATGATATTAACTTACTATGAAAATATTGGCCGAAGCAGCTGCGGTCAATATTTTAATAGTAAGTCAATATCACATAATATATAATTAGTTAAAAGTCTATAACTATTTTATTCTATAATTTCACATATGATTCACTATAAATAACGACTCGATTTGCAGAACTTAATTAGTTGGGTAATCCCGGTCTATTTTTAAACAGTGGTATACAGTGATTTATTCAGGGGCATCGATGAAGTTATCAGCCAATCAGAGAGTCACTATTTATAGTTTACAGAATAACACAAAATAGAAAATGTTGCACAAGATTTCTAAATACATTAGTATTTTATGTACATACTAAGCATCCCTTGCAAAACCATTGCAATGTTTCATTGAGCATTGACTTGGTCATTCCCACACATTTGAAATGAAACCATCCATGACATTTGTCACAACAAATAGATCTTTGTGAAAATGATGAAATGTTTTCCTGCTCCAAAATCTGACAATTACAAAGTGTACAGAAGTAAGTGTCACCAGGCTCTCCAGTGTTAACATGTTCAACAACATTACCTGCAGTTGACTGTTTTCTTTGCATGTATTCAACAGCAATGAATTTGTTGAAAAAAATGAACAAGCTGTCGTGTAACATTAGCAAAGTAGGTATCATCAAAGTGTACACGTTGAACATGGGTACCATTGCATGTATACACACAAAGATCACACCATTTTCTTCCAGTAATGGCCATCTGTCCCTGTATCTGACAAAAATACTTGTGGTTCTTTTTCAAAACAAAGACATGATTATCAAATTTCAAATAGTCAGGAACATTACATGCACAGAAACCTTTACAAACATCACACTTGGGTACCATTGCACATTTTACTTCTAATAAGCCATTGCCGCAACATTTACAATTTACAAGCATATCTGGTGAAGCAGCTAAATATGAATAATTCTTATCTAAAAATAAGCCACACTCTTCTGTGGAAGCTGCCTGATGGTCTTTGTCATACATTTGTGCATAAATAGATTTTGCAACAGGCTCTGAATCCCTGCCAAATTTTAAGGATTTAATATTTGGGTTAGGGCTTGCATCTCCCATAATAAGTTTTATTATATTATTCATGTCAGAATCTGGCTTTTGTTCATAGGTATTCATACGTGTAAATACACTATAGAAGTTTGAGGCTGTGATCCTCCCTCTGCGTAGTCTATGCCATTGAGGGTTGTTGCTTTGGCCAAAAGTTTTGCCTTGGATAACATAAACTTGGTCTGGACTCACAGATGGTTGGCGGTTGAAAAAAGCGGCGAGCGAAGCCAGTCGAAAATTTCCCCAAAAGTAAAGAGAATAAGCATAAAAAGAGTACTCTGAAACAATAACTTTGGGTGAAAAAGGGAGGGGGCCGGGCCCCCTGGACCCCCCTCTAAATCCGCCACTGAGGACGGCCATCTGCCTCGGAAATAGCAGAAGGTATGGCAACATGTATCCTGGATTACGTGCACACAGCCCTCCCACTTTTCCGATAACCCAGATGTCTCGAAGAACGTACAATTGTGGTGTAAAACAACCTCCTCACACAAACAAGACTGCAAAATGCAGGGACCCAAGCAACACAGATGAATTTATAAATGGATATCAAAAGAGGCGTACGCAATACACTCCGTGCTCTGCCGCCGCGAGTTCATGTATGCTATCGCCCGAGGAGTGCGACTGACATTCAGAGAGGACAGGTGGTCGGGGCCGTGTCTTCTTTAAAGAGGTTTGGACAGGGCCAGTTATGGTGTCCCGTTGTCACAGTCAGTCACAGTGCAAGTTTTAAGAATGTGCTGGTACAAGACTGTAGATTGGTCCAAGCCCAGTGTCCGTCTGGTGACATTAGGATCATATCCACGGTATAAAAGGCGTTTGATGATTCTGACGCATTTTCGATAGTTATGTTGTCACTTGTTAATCATGTCACCATAAAATGCAAGTTGTGAAATACCCAAAGTAATATACTCTGTTGTTTGTATGGGTCCGATTTTCAAAAGAAGTTGATAATAATTGTTGTAAAATTTCCAGAAAGTCTTTACTAGTTTGTGAAAGCGAAAACCTTGACCTAAAAGTTTCTTGGTAACTTGTAAATTTCTACTATGAAAATCCAAAACATCAGTACATGCTCTAGCATACCGGATGAGCTGTGAAATGTAGATACCATAGGACGGTAAACTAGGAACATCACCGTTAAGCCAGGGGAAATTTACTATGTTGAATCCAAAATCATCTCTTTTGTCATACACACTTGTATGAATCTCTCCATTAACAATTTTGATATTTAAGTTCAAAATGGTGTTTCTGTGTTTGTAGCATTGTCTTGATTAGAATAATTTATTGTGGATAAATAACATTTTTATTAAATAACATTTTTATACTTTTCAAAAACAGGATTGTCAATAGTAAGAATATCATCCAGGTACCTAGAAGTACCAATGGAACCTTTCACATCATCATTTTTTCTTTGCTTTTGAAGATTTTGGATAAATTCCTTTTCATACGTGTATAAAATAAAAACTGCAAGAAGAGGCACACAATTAGTACCCATAGGAATCCCTACAACCTGCTAGTAGAGTTCTCACCAAATCTTACATAAATGTTGTCCAAATGTTAGGAAGGACAAGGCGGCAATAAACAAGTCACCACATGTCCATGATTTGTATGATTTGTAACCAGTGGCGGAAAAGAAACCCTTCGATTCAGATGTTCAATCTCGATCAAAAAACCATTTAATGAGTTTGGACAATCAACCGAAATTGATCGAACTTGGCTTCATGTGCCCTCGCGGACTCCTGGTCCACCAGCAGGGACACTCACCAAGTGGTATCAATGTTAAACGACTTCAAATTGAATAACATCATTTAAGAACAGATAAATAGGCAGCATGGACCAGACATGCACGTATCGGGTACTTAACGCTCGTCAGTGATCTTCAAATCTAAACAATGTAATATGCTATAAAAGTATGAAAGTTACTATGTCGAAAAAGCGTACCGAAAGACGTAGCAGGATGGGAGGGATATGATGCTACAGGACCCACGTTTTAGAAATTTCAAGAAATTTTGATAACAGAAATTTTAGAATGCGTTGAAGAAACGATCAACCGATATTGATCGAACTTGGCTACATGTGCCCTCGGGGACTCCTGGTCCACCAGCAGTGACACTCATAAAGTAGTATAAATGTTAAACGTCTTCAAATTGAATAGCATCATTTAAGAACAGATAAATTGGCAGCATGGACCAGACATGCACGTTTCGGGTACTTAACGCTCGTCAGTGATCTTCAAATCTAAACAATGTAATATGCTATAAAAGTATGAAAGTTACTATGTCGAAAAAGCGTACCGAAAGACGTAGCAGGATAGGAGGGATATGATGCTACAGGACCCACGTTTTAGAAATTTCAAGAAATTTTGATGACAGAAATTTTAGAATGCGTTGAGGAAACGATCAACCGAAATTGATCGAACTTGTCTACATGTGCCCTCGCGGACTCCTGGTACACCAGCAGTGACACTCACCAAGTGGTATAAATGTTAAACGTCTTCAAATTGAATAGCATCATTTAAGAACAGATAAATTGGCAGCATGGACCAGACATGCACGTTTCGTGTACTTAACCCTCGTCAATGATCCTCAAATCTAAACAATGTAATATGCAATAAAAGTATGAAAGTTACTATGTCGAAAAAGCGTACCGAAAGACGTAGCAGGATAGGTGGGATATGATGCCACAGGACCCACGTTTTAGAAATTTCAAGAAATTTTGATGACAGATATTTTAGAATGCGTTGAAGAAACGATCAACCGAAATTCATCGAACTTGTCTACATGTGCCCTCGGGGACTCCTGGTCCACCAGCAGTGACACTCACCAAGTGGTATCAATGTTAAACGTCTTCAAATTGAATAGCATCATTTAAGAACAGATAAATTGGCAGCATGGACGAGACATGCACGTTTCGGGTACTTAACCCTCGTCAATGATCCTCAAATCTAAACAATGTAATATGCAATAAAATTATGAAAGTTACTATGTCGAAAAAGCGTACCGAAAGACGTAGCAGGATAGGTGGGATATGATGCTACAGGACCCACGTTTTAGAAATTTCAAGAAATTTTGATGACAGAAATTTTAGAATGCGTTGAAGAAACGATCAACCGAAATTGATCGAACTTGTCTACATGTGCCTTCGCGGACTCCTGGTCCACCAGCAGTGACACTCACCAAGTGGTATAAATGTTAAACGTCTTCAAATTGAATAGCATCATTTAAGAACAGATTAATTGTAGCATGGACCAGAAATGCACGACCAGACATGCACGTTTCTCACCAAATCTTACATAAATATTGTCGAAAAGGAAGGACAAGGCAATACACAGGTCACCACATGTCCATGATTTGTATGATTTGTAATCTGTGGCGGAAAAGAAACCCTTCGATTCAGAAGTAGCAGTGACACTCACCGAGTGGTATAAATGTTAGACGTCTTCATATTGAATAGCATCATTTAAGAAACAGATAAATTGGCAGCATGGACCAGACATGCACGTTTCGGGTACTTAACGCTCGTCAGTGATCCTCAAATCTAAACAATGTAATATGCCATAAAAGTATGAAAGTTACTATGTAGAAAAAGCGTACCGAAAAAAGCGTTAGAAATTTCAAGAAATTTTGATAACAGAAATTTTAGAATGCGTTGAAGAAACGATCAACCGAAATTGATCGAACTTGGCTACATGTGCTCTCGCGGACTCCTGGTCCACCAGTAGTGACACTCACCAAGTGGTATAAATGTTAAACGTCTTCAAATTGAATAGCATCATTTAAGAACAGATTAATTGTAGCATGGACCAGAAATGCACGACCAGACATGCACGTTTCTCACCAAATCTTACATAAATATTGTCGAAAAGGAAGGACAAGGCAATACACAGGTCACCACATGTCCATGATTTGTATGATTTGTAATCTGTGGCGGAAAAGAAACCCTTCGATTCAGAAGTAGCAGTGACACTCACCGAGTGGTATAAATGTTAGACGTCTTCATATTGAATAGCATCATTTAAGAAACAGATAAATTGGCAGCATGGACCAGACATGCACGTTTCGGGTACTTAACGCTCGTCAGTGATCCTCAAATCTAAACAATGTAATAGGCCATAAAAGTATGAAAGTTACTATGTCGAAAAAGCGTACCGAAAGACGTAGCAGGATAGGAGGGATATGATGCTACAGGACCCACGTTTTAGAAATTTCAAGAAATTTTGATAACAGAAATTTTAGAATGCGTTGAAGAAACGATCAACCGAAATTGATCGAACTTGGCTACATGTGCCCTCGGGGACTCCTGGTCCACCAGCAGTGACATTCACCAAGTGGTATAAATGTTAAACGTCTTCAAATTCAATAGCATCATTTAAGAAACAGATAAATTGGCAGCATGGACCAGACATGCACGTTTCGGTTATTTAACCCTCGTCAGTGATCCTCAAATCTAAACAATGTAATATGCCATAAAAGTATGAAGGTTACTATGTCGAAAAGGCGTACCGAAAGACGTAGCAGGATAGGTGGGATATGATGCTACAGGACCCACGTTTTAGAAATTTCAAGAAATTTTGATAACAGAAATTTTAGAATGCCGAAACGATCAACCGAAATTGATCGAACTTGGCTACACGTGCCCTCGGGGACTCCTGGTCCACCAGCAGTGACACTCACCAAGTGGTATAAATGTTAAACGTCTTCAAATTGAATAGCATCATTTAAGAACAGATAAATTGGCAGCATGGACCAGACATGCACGTTTCGGGTACTTAACCCTCGTCAATGATCCTCAAATCTAAACAATGTAATATGCAATAAAATTATGAAAGTTACTATGTCGAAAAAGCGTACCGAAAGACGTAGCAGGATAGGTGGGATATGATGCTACAGGACCCACGTTTTAGAAATTTCATGAAATTTTGATGACAGAAATTTTAGAATGCGTTGAAGAAACGATCAACCGAAATTGATCGAACTTGTCTACATGTGCCCTCGCGGACTCCTGGTCCACCAGCAGTGACACTCACCAAGTGGTATAAATGTTAAACGTCTTCAAATTGAATAGTATCATTTAAGAACAGATTAATTGGCAGCATGGACCAGAAATGCACGACCAGACATGCACCTTTCGGATACTTAACCCTTGTCAATGATCCTCAAATCTAAACAATGTAATATGCCATAAAAGTATGAAAGTTACTATGTAGAAAAAGCGTACCGAAAAAAGCGTTAGAAATTTCAAGAAATTTTGATAACAGAAATTTTAGAATGCGTTGAAGAAACGATCAACCGAAATTGATCGAAATTGGCTACATGTGCTCTCGCGGACTCCTGGTCCACCAGTAGTGACACTCACCAAGTGGTATAAATGTTAAACGTCTTCAAATTGAATAGCATCATTTAAGAACAGATAAATTGGCAGCATGGACCAGACATGCACGTTTCGGGTACTTAACCCTCGTCAGTGATCCTCAAATCTAAACAATGTAATATGCCATAAAAATATGAAAGTTACTATGTCGAAAAAGCGTACCGAAAGACGTAACAGGATAGGTGGGATATGATGCTACAGGACCCACGTTTTAGAAATTTCAAGAAATTTTGATAACAGAAATTTTAGAATGCGTTGGAGAAACGATCAACCGAAATTGATCGAACTTGGCTACATTTGCCCTCGGGGACTCCTTGTCCACCAGCAGTGACACATAACACATAACAAGTTTTTTTTTTACATAAACATCAAGATTATTTGAATACATAACAGGATTATTTGCATACGTATCAAGATTTTCACATGCACATCGATATTTTTAATATATACACATCAAGAGTTTTAAAACACAGAAAAGGTATTTTAACATACAATCATGATTTTTCACATTAATTCAATACTTTCAAAATGCATATACAGTTTTTTGAAAACATAACAAGATTTTCACATACATATCAAGATTTTTAAATATACATCAATAGTTTTTTGATAATTAATCATTTCAAGTTTTTAAACATACCAGAATTTTAAACATACTCGTACATCACAAGATTTTTAACATTTTATCATCTATCAAGATTTCGAATTTTGCAATGTTTTACACGCCATAAACTTCTGCTACATCAAAGTAAAATTGTACTTTTCATTATTAGGTCATATGTTTATGTACCTCTATTTGGATTTAAATTAAGATATTGTCAACCAATATGATTGACATAATTCGGGGAACACATCCTGGTGGTTTCTTGTTATACGATTATAAGCGACACTGTGTAGTGCATGTAAATGCCCGTATACCGGTGTTTTAATAAATAGATAAGTATAGGCTGATTGTTTATGAGATAATAGAGTAGGAGGAAATGAAAGGCTGTACATAAAATATGTGGTGCGTTTGATATTCACGTTGCATCTAAATAAATGTTTCTGCATACATATGATTCAAAGTGCGCTGTTTTTCCAGTACTATTCAGAGTATAGAGAAGGATGTACCTTTGCGTCTATAAGAAAAATGAAGTTCGACATTACTAATAATACGGATGTGTTCCAACTCTTTACCTTCTTGAAGAAATTTCAAACCAATTTTAATTCACCAGACACGTGTTTCGGATAGTAAATTCTCATCAATGCCGAAGTGATTTTCTGACAGCCAAATGTATATCAGTAGCGCCCTCTTGTTTTATATTGATATCCCAGTCTTAAGACAGGACGTTTTATGTTTGGCACTGTCCGTGAGTCCGTCCATCCGTCCGATTTCATGTTTTCCGGACTATTTTCTAAAGCCTTTCAAGATATTGGATTAAACTTTATACATGACTAGGTATAGAGCGGCGTAAGATCCAGTTTGAGTTTCGGTTTTAGTAAAGTTATGGCCCTTGAATACGGTATAGAAATTTTCGACAATTTTACAGTTTTTCGGAATTTTTTTCGCAGCTTAAACAGCTATTGAATTGAGACTTCAAATATGCCTTTATAATAAATAATTACAGATCCAGTTCGCGTGTTGGAAAAATTGATCAATTTGTAGCAAAGTTATGGCCCTTGAACATAGAAATTTTCAAAAAATTTACAGTTTTCTGGACTTTTTTTTACTTTTTTGCAGCCCTTGCAGCTATTGAATTGAAACTTCATATTTGCTTTTATAATAAATAATTACAGATCCAGTTGAATTCGGAAAATTGACCCATTTTTATCAGAGTGATGGCCCTTGTACATAAACATTTCAACAATTTTACAGTTTTCCAGACTTTTTCTCGCGGCCTTTAAATTGAAACTTAGTATATGCCTTCAAAATAAATAATTACAGATCTAATTCAAGACTCTGAACAGTTGAAGTATTTTTATCTCTTGGACTGTAACAATTTTACAGTTTTCTGAACTTTTTTTCCCAGCCTTTGCAGCTATTGAATTGAACAGTGAACAGCTATTGAATTGAAACATCCCTATTTCTAAATTGGATCTCCCTACAATATACTGTATACCAAAACTGCACATGTGTCCTTACAAATTTCGATACATTGCTAATTCTAGCAACTGTTCAACTACAATTTTGTCTAGAAACCTGACGGCAGCATTCACGGCTATAAAGGAACACATGGCAAAATGTTGTAAAACTGTTCTAAATAAGAATGGTGTAAACTTCTTTTTTGTCTATAAAAAATTCTGGGGATGTGATTGACAAAATGAAATCAAGAAATTTTCAAGCAAATACGATTTCTCTATTGATTTCGTTGGTTTATGTGTAGTCCTTTGTGTTTGATGTTTAGAACTGTGTGGTGCGTTGACTCTCCTTGTCCCTTTTGCGTCTCTTTCTGTGCTTGTCTGCTCTGTGTTTTTGCATTGGATGTTTTGGGGTTTTGCTGTGGGTGCTGCAACCTGGTGTTGTTGGAGATCCCCTCCTTTGTTTCATACGACTTTTCTAATATGTACACCACGCTTCCTCAAGAGAAAATTAATGATCGGTTATCCAAACTCATTAAATGGTGTTTTGATCGAGAGGGTAAAACGTATATTTGTACATCTGAATCAAAGGATTTCTTTTCCGCTACAGAATATTAATCATACAAGTCATGGACATGTAGCGACCTGTGTATTGCCTTGTTCTTCCTCTTGGACATTTAGGTAAGATTTGGTGAGAAACTCTACAACCAGGTTGAAGGAATCCCTTTGGGTACTAATTGTGTGCTTCTTCTTGCAGATTTATTTTTATAGGCGTATGAAAAAAAAATTTATCCAAAATCTTCAAAAGCAAAGAAAACATGATGATCTGAGATGTTTCATTGGTACTTCTAGGTACCTGGATGATATTCTTACAATCGGCAATCCTGTTTTTGAAAAGTATAAAAATGTTATTTATCCATAAGAATTTACTCTTAACAAGGCAAATGTTACAAGCACAGAAACACCCTTTTTGGACCTAAATATCAAATACCTAAAGTGTGTATGACAAACGAGATAATTTTGGATTCTACATAGTAAATGCTCCCTAGCTTGACGGTGATGTTTCGAGATTACCGTCATACGGTATTTACATTTCACAGCTCATCCGGTATGCTAGAGCATGTGCTGATGTTTTGTATTTCCATAGTTGTAATTAACAAATTACAAAGCAACTTTTAGGTCAAGGTTTTCGCTTTCACAAACTAGTAAAGACTTTCTGGAAATTAGAAAAAAAGTAATGTCAAATTCTTTTGAAATTCGGATCCATACAAACAGCAGAGTATATTACTTTGGGTATTTCACAACCTGCATTTATGGCGACATAATAAACAAAACAAGAAGGATCAAAGGTTGGCAGAATTACCATTGAAATTGTGCTAGAATCATCAAACGCCTTTTATATCGTGGATATTATCCTTATGTCACCAGACGGACACTTGGCTTGGTACTGGACCCATCTATAGCCTTGTACCAGCGCATTCTTATGAATTACACTCTGACTGACTGTGACGACAGGACTCTATGACGGGCCCTGTCCAAACCTCTTTAGAGGAGACAGGGCCCCGACCACCTGTCCTGTCTGAATCTCAGTCGGACTCCTCGGATGAGCTCGCTACCGCCTGCAGTTCACGGACCATTATATCCATTTACATATACATATGTGTGTATCTTGGGCCTCTGTGTCATGCTGTCTGTTTGTATGTTCATCTTACAGTAAGGAGGTTTTTTTCACAGAGCTCACATTCCTCCAAGAGCATTATGTCATCACACCAGTAGACAAAGCCTCAAATAACTACACATTTACTTGCAAAAAATACTATTTCTTCAGCCTTCTTACAGAGTTGGGTTTGAATTCGACACCTGGAAACCATACTTGAGTACCCGAAACGTGCATGTTTGGTCCATGCTGAAAATGTATCTGGTCTTAAATGATGCTATTGAATTTGGAGACGTTTAACATTTGTACTACTTGGTGAGTGTCACTGCTTGTGGACCAGGAGTCCCCGAGGGCACATGTAGTCAAGTTCGATAAACTCCGGTTGATTGTCCGTCTCTTCAACGCATTTGAAATTTTTTTGTTACAAAATTTCTTGAAATTTCTAAAACGTGGGTCATGTAGCATCATATCCCACAAATTCTGTTACATTTTTCGGTACATTTTGGACATAATAATTTTCACACTTTTTAGCCATATTACATAGTGTAAATTGACGATCACTGACGAGTGTTAAGTACCCGAAACGTACATGTCTGGTCCATGCGGAAAATTTATATGGTCTTAAATGATGCTATTGATTTGAAGACGTTTTACATTTGTACTAATTTGTGAGTGTAACTGCTTGTGGACCAGGAGACTACTGTTCCCGAGGAAAAATGTAGCCAAGTTCGATCAACTCCGGTTGATCGTCTGTCTCTTCAACGCATTTGAAATTTTCTGTTACAAAATTTATTTAAATTTCTAAAACGTGGGTCCTGTAGCATCATATCCCACCATTTCTGTTACATTTTTCGGTACATTTTTGGATATAATTATTTTCACACTTTTATGTCATATTACATAGTGTAGATTGACGATCACTGACGAGTGTTAAGTACACGAAACGTGCATGTCTGGTCCATGCTGAAAATTTATCTAGTCTTAAATGATGCTATTGAATTTGAAGACGTTTAACATTTGTACTACTTGGTGAGTGTCACTGCAGGTGGACCTAGGGCACATGTAGCCAAGTTCGATCAACTCCGGTTGATCGTCTGTCTCTTCAACGCATTTGAAATTTTTTGTTACAAAATTAAAAAAAAAAATTCTAAAACGTGGGTCCTGTAGCATCATATTCCAACAATTCTGCTACACGTTTCGTTACATTTTTGGACATCATAATTTTCACACTTTTTGGCCATATTACATAGTTTAGATTGAGATCACTGAGGAGGATTAAGTAACCGAAACGTGCATGTCTGGTCCATGCTGCCAATTTATCTGGTCTTAAATGATGCTATTGAATTTGAAGACGTTTAACATTTGTACTACTTGGTGAGAGTCACTGCTGGTGGACCAGGAGTCCCCGAGGGCACATGTAGCCAAGTTCGATCAACTCCAGTTGATCGTCTGTCTCTTGAACGCATTTGAAATTTTCTGTTACAAAATTTATCTAAATTTCTAAAACTTGGGTCCTGTAGCATCATATCCTATCAATTCTGCTACATTTTCGGTACATTTTTGGACATAATAATTTTCACACTTTTGGGCCATAATACATAGTGTAGATTGAGGATCACTGACGAGGGTTAAGTACCCGAAACGTGCATGTCTGGTCAATGCTGAAAATTTATCTGGTCTTAAATGATGCTATTCAATTTGAAGACGTTTAACATCAAACCTCAATAAACCTTTCTGTCTCAGATATGATAGATAACCACAAATCAGCTCTCGCTTCCTTTGGCTTTGACACAAACAATTTTGATTTAGAATTACCATACTGATATTGCATACCTAGAATGCATAAAAATCCGTACAAACAACGTTTCATCGCTGGTTCCACAAAATGTTCAACCAAATTTGTATCGATCTTACTCACCAAAATCTTATCTGAAATCAAATCTGGACTTTTAGAACATCTGAAACCCACTCATTTCAATAGAGTCCATTCGATCACAGCCTTTGATTTTTTCGACACTTTACACAAAAATACCATATTCTAAATTGAAAGAAAGACTCTCAAAAATTATTTAAAGCAACGCGTTTACAAGCAAGAAGAAGCAATCGCAAAAATTTCATTGTTGGTAACTATGACAAAAACTACTTTGTAAAAGTAAAGTCCGATTTAAAAAAAAAGTGCACTGAAACAGATATTATTCAGATGTTCATTCTCCTGATCGATAACATATTTGTGGTGTTCGGAGGAATTAAAGGTCTTCCAACAAATTGTCGGAATTCCAATGGGAACAAATTGTGCCCCACTCCTTGCCGACATTTTCCTTTATTCGAACAAAGCTGAATTCAATCAATCTTTTGTCTCTGAAGGGAAAAGGTACTTAGTTTCTGACCTTACCTTCACCTACAGATAATATTGACGATGTGCTGTCCATCAATAATCCAAAATTCGCGGATTACCTTAGCAGAATCTATCCTTCGGAGCTTGAAGTCAAAGAAACAACAGAGACAAATAATTCAGCATCCTTTTTGGACACAATGCTGTCCTACGACACTGATGGTCACATGGACACCTCACTCTATGACAAACGTGACAACTACAAACTTTCCCTTTCTGAGTAGCAACATCCCTTCACCGCCTGCTTATGGCGTGTTCATACCTCAATTGATAGGTTATTTCAGAGCAAGTTCCAAATACACAGATTTGTTCTGAAAGCTAGGCATCTTTCGGATAAGCTTTTCAATCAAAGATACGTTTGTGACCGACTAACATCGTTATTGGGGAAGTTCTACGGTCGATACGGGGAACTCGTCACACGCCATGATGTCCCATTGTCCAGAATGGGGGATGATATTCTGTCTTAGACCATCTGAGTTATACAACCACAAAATATACTTATATCATCTACAAGAAAGTAACCGGATGTGACAATTCTATCGAATTGAAGCGACGAGTGTTGCATGCAAGCAGCAGATACTGACTCTTCCTGGGAACCTGGTCTCACTCCCATATTGGGAGTTCGATTCTTTTCATGTGGTGGAGGCTTTTGTTTGCTTGCTTTGGTTCCTGTTTTATCCTGATTTTGTATGCATTCGGTTGATGATTTTCTGAATTATCGATTTTGTAATGTGTATGGAAATATGGCTTATCCATATTTGTCAGTCACCTTCATAGTAATAAATTACAGATCCAGTTTTAGTTTGTGATCAATTGACTTTTTTTTGCAGAGTTAAGGACCTTGAACTTGAATGGTTCTCAGTCCTAGGACCTTCAAATTGACCATGTGGGTTGATTATAGCAAGTCAAATTTAAGGTTAGGGGTCAAAGGTCAATGTCATATTGTGGCTGAAAATAACGGGGTTTTTTTGGGGGGGGGGTTATAATTTGACAATTTATTTATATACTATTTTTGATTGAAACTTTGTACACCTGAAGAACAACACATGTTCTTTCATATTTCTTGCAAGTTTTCTTTCTTACATTTTTTGGTCTCTTAATCATGTTATTTGAGAATATTAATATTGATAATGGGATATGGTCATTATCCATATTTGTCATTTGATAAATTATGTGTAAAGGACAAGTCATTTCAGGCTAAAATTGACATAATTGCATTCACAAAATCATATATGAGAAATTCATACCCCGACGGGCGTATCTTGCAGCGTTGATGTTGCTATTATTAGATTTAAAATTTGTGCATTTACTTTGCAGAGAGTGCGCGGCTCAAAATTTTTTGTAGGGTCGATTTAGTAGCATTGTTAAATTCTCTGACCAAAAATAGGATTGGAGGGATGGTGCTAAGATGTTAACTTCCTTTAATTACGTTTATATTTTTGGAATAAATGACAAATTTCCGAAATAGCAAAATTATATATGTGATGTCAGGTTGATAAAGGGACAAAACAAAGCTTCTTTCAAGCGACAGAGCTGTAAAGAAGTAATTATTACACTCTAAACATCCAGTCACGGGGAACAAGTTTAACTGCGCCACATTGCAAAAGGGAATAAGTATCTATGTCAGACTATGATAAGAAGAAAGTGTTTCAATTTCAAACCAATTAAAATGCACCAGACACGTGTTTCGGATATTAAATCCTCGTCAGTGGTGCTTAATAAATGCCGATGTGATTTCAGAATGAGTCTAAAGAACTAAACTTGTCATAGAAAAGAGGAATAAGCTGCGAATGAACATGTTGTAACAAATAAACGTCGAAGCCACTATCAGACAATATTTGTTACTCTCCGTTACTAAAAATATTCATTTTGTTTTCCAATCGTTTAAACAAGAATTGAAAACACACCTTACATGATTTGTCAACCTTTTTTAGTTTATCACTATATTCAATCTAAAAGTCGATTTAAATGGAAAATAGATATAAATTATAACACGAGCTGTACGCAATTTACTACCCAGACATCTTACAAACGCATTGAACCATCGAAACTACCTATCCTTAAGTAATAATAAAATCACAAGCCAAGGATCTTCAGAAATCTATTCCATAGATGTTTTTCCAAAAGTTTAATTGCCATTTATCAATATATACAATTACAAAACTGTTTTTGAATAATGTCATGGTAGATGCATTCAATAGGCCTTTCGCCTTTTTCTAAATATTTGCATTCGCTTGTTGTTCATGGGCATTTAATAGAAAAAAGTTCCGACTTCAACGCCGAGACTTGTGATCTTATAGATTAGGGAAGGAACCTCAATCATGCTAACAGTAGAAAAGGTGCAATAACCAAGGTGAGGTCCTATTACTTAATGATTTATTATATCTATTCAGATTTATTCGTACAGCTCTGTATAGTATACTCACTCTGATATTTCGCTGTTTGAAAACTACTTATTCCTGTTTGTTTACAGTAAAAGAAAGTGATTGGATCTATAAACTTCGGTGTGTAAACACGGTGGCAAATATTTTGAGGACGAAAATGACACTTGACTACTTTAAACTTGTTAGCCTACTAGTAGTAAGATTTTGAAATGACCTGACGTGAATGTTTATATGTTACAAGACGTATAAATTACAATTTTGTCTTATTTTTAGATAGATGTGTTCATTTTGTGCATAACGTATAAAACATGAGTGCAATGAACTGCAGTGGAAACTGTTCCTCGTCCCTGGATCTGATCCAGTTAGAATTGGACTATTTCTATACATATGGAATTTACGGAATTGTCATTCTCCTTGTATTTTGCGCCATAGGAACTTTCGGAAATGTAAGCGTTATTTGGGTGTATCCTACCACCTACAAAAAGTCTACATTTACCATATTTGTGCTATTCTTAGCGGGTGTGGATCTGTTTTCCTCCGTTCTCTGTATCCCGCTCCACATTGTCGACATGAGATTCCGGTATACTTTCATGTCCGCAGAATTTTGTAAGTTTATCCGCTTCGTGACTTATTCCTCGTCCGGGGCATCTGGAATGTTACTAGGAGTTATTGCGTTTGAAAGATTCAGAAAAATTTGTCGTCCATTAAAATGGCAGATGAGCAGACGTGTGGTCATCCGGGTGTGTGTTGGCGTCATTATCCTAGCGCTTTTCATCTGCTCTCCTACTCTGGACTTCTATGGAATAGCTAAAACGGAAGTTGTGGGCTATCCAGGGATATACGGTGATATTTGTGGTCCTGTAAAGTCTGATTATAACACAGTATTCTTCGGAATTCTCTTGTTAATTGGCACGGTGGTGGTAATCATGGCTACCGTATTTTATATTCTAATAATCAAAGTGGTGTGCCGCCAGCAGCACTATATGGCAGACAGGACTAGCGCAGCGTCCAATAGGACAACGGTCACATCAGAGATAAGAAGCTCAAACTTGCTTGAGAATGGGAAGGAACAATCGCAGCTCCCTACAAACAATGTTCAAGCGGATAAGGACTCCGATAATAACTACACGACAGAAACTACTACTTCTGATAACGAACCAAGCTTCGCACTTGATAACCAAAAAAGTCGATCGGTTTCTACTATTACACGAAGGAAAAGGAAAAAGGCGAACAGCATGAAAAGAGCTATTCGAAGCGCATTTATGTTTTTAGTGACCTCCATTGTGTCTTACTGTGGATTCTTACCGGTGCTTATTATGAGCATAATCCGAGCCATAAATTCCAGCCTATACGATGACATTGAGAGCAACACGGGGTCGTTGATGGACCTCCTAACAAGGGCCTACTTTTTCAATAGTATTGCAAATCCCATTGTTTATTGTTTTATGGACGAAAAATTTAGAAATGCCTGTAAAGCAAAATACAAAGTCATTTTCTGTAGATGCTGCAAGTGAATATTCGCAAACTGGTCTTTTTTTCAATAATTTACTGATCTCATATAATATCGTTCATAAGATGCCTTTATATTTATAATATTTACTGATCTCATGCACAAATCGTTCCATCCTCTTCATACGTAAATAAATCATTTTTAAAACTATACAGAGTTCTGCCTCTGACGATGCAAGTTTACTGAAATCGAAATGACGGTAAAGTCTACTGTATACTCAAAAGATTCGAGTGAAAAATGGGAACAATTGTACTTTCACCCAAAAGAAAGTGGAGCGCACAATTCAAAACAATGGTAGAAATTATCTCCAACAAAACCGTATGTTAACTACAATAAGAATAAGAACAATATTTGAACCTAAGAGATGAATAAGCAAAGTTTGAACAAATAACACAGTGACATTTTCTGGCCATGAGCTTCGCTTTTCTGGATGAGAGGCGCTTTAGAATAATTAACCTACAAATGATGAAATTGATGTTGGGCCACCTTCAAACAAACAACATTTGAAATTTAAAAGTAACTTTTATGTAACATAATTGATTCAAAACATGATATCGCTATATTCAATTTAACTGAGTATCCCCTTTCCTTATAGAAACACTCTACTGCCAAATATTTGATAATCTCTCAAACTGAAAGCCGATCTACTGTAGTGGGCGACCTTACGTATGCCCACCGTGTGGATTACACAACATCCTCCCCTGAGCCTAACTTTATCAGCAATTCATATTTAGACTTCCTAATTTCAGCCAACATTGAAGATCGACATATTGACTCAATAGCTAATTATATTTTCGCCACTTCTGAAAAGTAAATATTCGCATTCGAATTTGATAAAAGATACAAGGAGCTTGAGATGAGATGTCATCGATCATTGAAGGATGAGAGGAAAGAAAACTAAACATTTTTGTAGGTTCATAGTTGTCAATGTATTTACAAGTCAACTTTTAAGAGCACCACATGCTAATGTGGCGCATGTAGAAAGACAAAACCTAAAATCAGTTCAAAATATGGTCACTCCACGAGGTCAAGATCATGGCACTCATTTCAAGGAAACTCAGTAATTCTTATGTGTGATCTAGAACCTTAAAAATCATTATCTTTGCTATAAAATAGCTAATGTAACAGGTCTCGTTCTGTACAATGTACATACTGATGTCAAAGTCATGACCTTTGACCACAATAGGGTTATTATTTTATCTATAGAATGCATCCCCTCTCCTTTATGAAAGGTCGTGAAGAGTTGGGGATCCGATAGACCACATATGGGTGTTGGGTCTTATCATAGTGATGTTTGACAATTTCTTCCAAGTTTGATTGTAGTATAATGTATATCGAGTAAGGTATCCGTTTTTATTTACAAGTGTGACACCATGCAGATAGATGGACAGACTGAAGGTCGGACGGACACAGGATAAAGTGATCCCTGGTATATGCCGTCTGTGCGTTCCAGTTAACATTATTTCAAAACATGATATAAACCTTTTGAAGTGTAATGTGACCTTTGTTCAAGGTCAGGATACACCCTTTGGTAAGCAGCAATAAAGTGAAATATTACTGGTATTCATGCAGAAGGGAAGAAGCTATGGCCTTTCTAAGATTTCGTCAACAAAATGTACAGTGACCTTACCCTTCGTCCTTGGTATCTTGCCATGATATACTATTGTGTCCTTTAATAGCGACAATTCTATGAAATGTTATAACTGAAATGTATGAAGAAGGCAAGAAGTTATGGTACCCATAAGATTTTAGGAGTAACTGTGCTGTAACCTTGGCCTGTGACCTACACTTGTATAACTTTGGCTTATTTTCATGACACACCCTATGGTCCTAATCAACAACTTTGTAACAATATAGGTAGTCACAGATTACGAAGCTCACCTCGTGTCAGCAAAATTCAATTTAAACAAATTTCTAAGAACATGTATATTTTCCTTTAAAGGCAAATTCACTCAAGCGGAAAAAGTAGGCCAAGGTCATTTTTGAAAGTTTGATCAAAGATACATCCAATATGCAAGTTTGGTACATGTAGCACTTATACTTTGCTCAATATTGGCTTTTAAAAGCATAATCACTCAAGTGGAAAAAGTAGGTCAGATGCTGCGTCCGATGCATGGGTCCATCTCAGCATCCCAAGTTGAATTACTTGTGCAAGTTTGGTAACTGTAGCATCAGTCTTTGTCAGATACTGAGCTACCGTAGGCCCAAACTTACCAACCAAGTCATACCGAGCTACCCCAAACCAAGTCACTTGAGTGCAAAATGTAGATAAGATGCAGCATCTGATCCATGGGTTCACTTCAGCATCCCAAGATGAATCACTTGCTGTACATATAGCATCAGTACTTAGCTACCCCACACTTCCGAACCGGACACGGATGTGGACCAGGACGGGGACACGGACGCGCAGGGGTATAGCATAAGGTCACTCAACTTGGTCAAGGTGAACTAATGATATTGAAATCCATTCAGAGGGAAGAAGCTATTGCCCAGTTTACACCTTGATATTTGAAAACGACACACCCTTTTGTCCTTTATAGTAACAATGCTGGGAATATTATTAAATCCAAGCAGAGGACAAGAAGTTCATTATGCTATCACATGGTATACCAATGTAGTGTATTGTGACCTTGACCTGCAATTCAATATTTCAAAAAGTAAGCATATTTCAAAAGACTTGGTACATGTACATGTGAATGACCTAGAAAACATATTTGATCACGTAAGGCACTACTGCATGTTTATGAGATTTTGACTCGTATACCATCTTTCCTGTGAATATGAAATACATGCATATTGGCTTAAGGTCTATTCTGAATACTTCTAGAATGCTGAAATCACTGCTGATTTTTTAGAAACATTTGCCAAAGTTTGTCCTTGACCTTTGAGCTTGTAAGTTCAAAGTCTTTGACATAATTTACTGCTGATCTTTTATCTATTCATTAAACATGAAAAAACTAGCTACTATGATGTTGTTTTAGAACCAAATTATAACATGTATAACACGATCATTGTTTATGGAACACCATGTCCCTGTCTGGAGCTGCTCTTTTAACACAGGGGCACGTTGGTGTATCTTCTTCGTCAAGATCCCATGGTCAAAGTTTCAAATGAAAGCTCTTAAGTGTGAATAAACATTTGAAATATGAATGGTTTCTTTTCCTAAAAAAAGTTCAAACTCAAAGGTCAAGATCAACAGGTTAAAGGTTATGGTATCAAATGAAAGTTCAAGCCCAAAGCAATGCATTATGATTCAAAGGTTAAAATTTCAGACAGACATTTAGGACAAAAACAATATATATGCTATGACCTTTAATATATTTGATATGGGAGCTAGGGCATAATAATTACTCCATAACTTTGTACCAAGCAATATCTGTAAGTATGTTTACACTTTGAAAAACTCTACTTCTAGATTGGTGACTTACTGTGAAGAAGAAAATGCAAGAAAGAGAAAATGTGTACTAATTTTAATACATGTATCTGCATTTTACTGATATGGGCAAAATCATAATACTTCTAAGATATGGCACTTTCTTCATCACTCAAAACTATCTGGATTTCTTCAATGTAGCTGTCATCTTCATCTTCATCTTTATCATGATCAACTTTACGATATTTATCATCACAAGATTTTTTTCTTTTCACATTTTCTATTTCATAATTCAGAGCATTTATCAGTTTAGTTCCATCTCTTCTGATCGACATGGTAATTTTGTCATTTTTTAAGAAATTTTCATAACCTTCCAGGATATGTTCAGCTGACTGATGTGCTAATGGAAGACATGTCTTAATTTCCTCCTTACTAAATCCAAGGTCATTTAAAATTGTTAATGTGCTCTCCACATTGTCTGACCATGTCTCTGGTATCACGATTGAATGACTTTCTGTTATATAATATTTTCTTTTTCGTTTATATGGTCTCCTTTTCATCTTTATCGCATCCTGTAGAGTTGATGAATTGGCTCGTGATATAAGATTTCCTGAGACATTTTGCATCCTCAGATATTCTATGGCCAGAGGTAGGATATATGTAATAGTAGGATCAAAAACACTGCAATCGGCCTCACTTATCTCAGCCAAGGAAAACCTAAGCCGCATCAAAAGCTGTACTCTTGTCACAAAAGTGTCGCTAAATTTGATCCCTATGTCTCTTGCTAACTGTTCATAGATATCAGAATCTAACGCATCATCTATACCTTTTGTGTTCATTAGAATGTCAAATCCTGTATATCTCTGTTCCATGAATTCCACATGGCTCTTCTTTAAATTACAACAATTCATTTCCACTACTCTAAATCCTTTCAGCTTTTCAATTCTTTCCATAAGGTTTCTTTTCCTAAATCTTAAGATGTCCATATTTTGTCTGATTTCACGTCGAGATATACCTTCCTGAAGTAGAAGTTCTACTTTCTGTAAGAACTCTCCAACATTGTTTGTATGTACTTGATGCAACGGTAGATATTTTTCATATTGCTGTGGAAACCAAGGCTTACATTCCAGGCATTGAACAATGAGAGTCTGTCTCAAAATCAAATCTTCTGCAAGTATTCTATTTGACTTTGATCTGTTCAATTTATCTGCTCCAAGATGCAGATCTGCTCCAAGATGCTTATGAATGAACACAATCAATTCTGGTGAAATATAAACAAATTTCTTCTTTATTGTTTTAATCATGCCAATATACTGTACTATAGCTGAATAATCAATGTTGTAGAACTCCTCTCTAATCAACCCTCCACAATAGCCCGCAGATATTAAAAGCAGTAGCTTTCTACGTTTTGCCTTTTCAGATATAGATTTTGACCTCACAGACATTAATTGTACAGAATTTGGTTGATAAATACATGTGGTTGCTTTGAGTTGTTCAAGTGCTGGGTTTCCTAGTCTAGGAAATACCTGAAAAAAAGTATATTAACTTAAATTATGTGAAAACAAAACATATATGAACTAAATGCTACAATGAATTTACTTATTTTTTTAATTATTTCAAATCTCCGATCATAAATAAAGTTTACATTTTATGCATATATTCCTTTACTAGAAAAGGGACCCTATGGACCTATACTGCTCATCTAAATAAAACAGGGTAATCAACGATTACATAGCTCGCCACGGCAGGTTTTTGTCAACAAGAGGCCCAAGGGGCCACAAGGCTCACTTGATACTCACATGCACTCTTAGCTGACTGATAGCTGATAATCAAAACTTAAGCATTCTGATATTTGTACTTGTCCATTGATGTAAGAAAGACAATTCTTGATAACATGAATTGGTGTGTAAAGTGGAATGAAAATGGAAGAAAATAATTTTTGGTCAAAAATGAAATTAAAAGTATTCAGATGACTTGAAAGTGCATAAAAAAATAAATGAAAAGGGAAGAAAAAAAAATTTGGGGTGCCATGAACCCACAACCCTTGGGTCCATGTGCACAATAAACATCTATTCAAATTTTTTAAAAATCATAAAAATTCCTCAAAAAAACACAAAATCATACCATACAATGTATATAATAGCATCTAAACACTCTTAAAATATAGAAGAGTGCAGAAGATCATACAATATAAAGAAATAATTAAAAAATAAGTATTGTTCATACAATCCAAAAAGATGTCAAAAACGTGCAAAATATTTGATTTCAGAATGGAACCAAAAACAACAACACATCTTGAAACAACCTTCTACAACATGCTTCAGTTCTGAAGAGGAAGTTTGTCAAAGGAGGGTACCACCCGTGACCTACTTTTGGCTGTGGAGGTGCCATCTATTGAGGACCCAGGAAAAACAACAACACTCGAGGGGACCATGAGTACTCCATTCCTACCAAGTTTCATTAAAATCTTTTCAGTAGTTCTGGAGAAGAAGTCGAAAATGTGAAAAGTTAACAACAGCCAAGCAGACACAGGACGTTCAATGTGCTATGACAATAACTCACTTGAGCTTTGCTCAGGTAAGCTAAAAATAAAACAACTTCTAAAATCCAAAAAATATTGTAATGAGGAGTCTTTGCATCTAATATTAGTCCTAATCCCTTAGAGAGCTAAAGATACAGCTGAAGTACGAGTAATTATAAAGTAGGTTAAGGTCAAGGTTACTATGTTAATGATCATTGTTTCAAATGTAAATAACAAATATAAGCTTAAAATGCACCATAGATGCAAAGAGCCGAGTTGCAAAACTTGAATGTAAGTACGAGTATGCAGATTTAAAACGGACATGAATTGTATAACTATATGGTCTCGACAGACTGGAAACATCACCAGCACGTTTCAGGTTGATACACATTCATATATAATTCAGAAACCATTTTCAATTACCGGAGTCTTATGAGTTTGACCTTTGATCATTGGTCCCAAAATCAATAGGGGTCATTCATGGAAAACATTTCTGACAAGTTTCATGATTATAGGTGTAGGACATGTTCACATATGGTCCCAAAACCAATATCAATGATCAGAGTCCTATGACCTTAACCTTTGACCTTTTGATCCCAAAATCACTAGGGTCATCCTTGATTCATTGGGAACATTTCTGGAGCATTTCATGATCATAGATGCAATACAGGCTCTAATATTGTCTTGAAACCATTTTCAATCATCAGTCCTATGACCTTGACCTTTGATCTTTTGACCTCAAAATCAATAGGGGTCATCCTTGATTCATGGGAAACATTTCTGGCACATTTCATGATCATAGGTGCAATACAGGCGCTTATATCATCCAGAAACACTTTTCAACCATTAGAGTACTACAGACCTTGACCTTTGACCTTTTGATCCCAAAATCAGTAGGGGTCATCTTTGATTAATGGGAAACATTTCTGGCACGTTTCATGATCATAGGTGCAATACAGGCGCTAATATCATCCTGAAACCATTTTCAACCATCGGAGTACTAAGACCTTGACCTTTGAATCCCAAAATCAATAGGGGTCATCCTTGATTCATAGGAAACATTTCTGGCAAGTTTCATGATCATAAGTCCAATACAGGCTCTTATATCATCCGGAAACCATTTTCAACCATCAGAGTACAAAGACCTTGACCTTTGCAGTGCTCCAAGTTGCGACTAAATTGGTCACATTTGCGACTGAAAATTTGGTTTTGCGACCTTGATTTAAATGAACTCGCAAAATCGCAATCATAAAAAAAATCGGGCGCCGAGTTAAACAAATTTTGTACTGATGTATAAGAATTAAAATTTAACCCAAATACACTGTGTGAGATCATGCTTCTTTAAGGCGGATACCAATACGTATAATGCAAAAAAAAAATTGAATAAATAAATACATAGTAAATGATAAACAATCGCTGAGGAGAGACTACGAGCGGGAGCGTGATAACTTTTATAAGATGTTGAAACCGGTATTTGGTCGGTAAAAACTACTCAGTCATATTCAACTGCCTGCTAATCTTCGATCTTCTAAAGGACTGTTTAATACTATAGGCCTAAACTACGTGGACATTTATAATGTTGGAAATGGGGTGTTTGCCAGTTTTAAATTAGAAACTTTTTTCTCAGAAATGCAAGTTCATTCTGTTTCGACCGTTCTTCGATTACAATTTATGATAATAAGAAAAATCTTTCAGATGCACATGAATTACAGATTTGCATCGGTAAAGTAAATTTTAAAATACCTTTATAAAATCAATAAAGTATAGCTAATGGAGGCAGACATGTACGTACACTAATAAACAATGTCTACCCCGGCAACTCAACAATCTATTTAGCGATGAATGCAATCATTTTCAACATACAATGAATGGCTTCATACACGTATACACATTAGAATGTCTGTGATTTGAAAGTACATGTAAGACTTTCGTCAAGTACAATTTTCTTTCTTCGTTTTAAAACTTCTTTTGCTACTGGCGAAAGATAGCTTGCGCGAGTCCTGCCGATGCAAGGATAAAATTGATTATGTCAAAGTGTTTTCTAGCGAGGCTTTCCCTGTATAAACTTTAAAAAGTTTGTTTTTTATGAGAAAATGCAGATGTTTGTTTCTAGAAAGTCAAACATACAGAAGTAGCGACCAAAAATGTGCTAATTGCGACCAAATTTTGGAAATGGCGACCAAAATTAAGGTCGCTTTTTTGGCAACCAAATCTTGAATGCTACTTGGAGCACTGCTTTGAATCCCAAAATCAATAGGGGTCATCCTTGATTCATGGGAAACATTTCTGGCAAGTTTCATGATCATGGGTGCAATAAAGGCTCTTATATCTTCCAGAAACAATTTTCAACTATTGAAGTACTACATGTGTATGACCTTTACCTTTGACCTTTTGACCCCAAAATCAATAGGAGTCATCCTTGACTCATGGTGAGTATGTGTATGAAGTTTCATTTCACTAGCATGTATCATACTTGACTTATAGTTATAGTCCGGAAACCAATTGTTGATGCCCTCCCACCCATCTCACATCAAATTAACATATCCCATGTACAAATGAAGATCTCGCGGACGTCTCATCCATTTAAACAGTGTTAAAATTATCTCGGTAATCCTCAGCAGTGTCTCGATAGTTTCCGTGGCTTGAGCGACGGTCACCATGTTGACCTTTGATGATAGAAACCATTATTTATGTTGTATTTGGTATATTTAGGTAATTATATGCCATGATACGGCTATATAATACACTTGATATCTATTTGTACAATGGATACCTTAATTGCCGAGTTTTGCAACTCGGCTAATAAATGCATAAAATATAAAATTTGTTTCCCTTACAGTTGAAGAGATGCAGACCAAATTAAATTTCCAAAAGTATGTCAGAGTTCAAGGTCAAGGTCTCAAATGAAAGGTATCATCACAAGGTATCTATTTACATGTTGAATATCAAAGCTCTACCCCTTATAGTAGAAAAGGCATAGCCATGGTTAAAAAATATTGAAAAGTAGGTAAAAGTCCCAGGTCAACGTCACTAGGCCAAAGGACATGTTCTAAAATGAAAGGCCTCATCACAAGGTATTTACATGTGACAAATCGAAGCCTTACCCCTTATAGTACAACTGATATAGCCAATGTTAAAGTTTTTGAAGTCCAGGTCAAGGTCAAAGGACATAGTCTCAAATGAAAGGTCTCGTTACAAGGTATCTTAATATGAAATATCAAACTCTTCCCCCTATAGTTCAAGAGATAAAGCCCAGGTTAAAGTTTTGTCTACAGACACCGGCAATGCCACTGCCCAGGGTATCCCATAAGCTCTCTTGACTTTTTTGTCCTGGTGAGCCAAAAAGCAATGGATACATTTTGATTTTCAAACGTTTTAGCATATTCTCTGTGTACCAATAGGTGGTGCTGTGTAAAGACTTCATACAATTCAAGTTTTTCATAATGATAAAAAATCTTAAAATCAAATTCGGTCTTTTCAAAATAGAGAGTTACTTCCCATTTGTGCAGGTATCTGAAGTCAATGCATTGTAACGTCATCAAATTCTAAGGAAACCAGCATGAAATTCAGGGAAACATGGTTATATATATGACGTTTTCAAAGGAACTTAATTACGTCACAATGCGTTTATGTCAGATACCTGCACAATTCTAACGGAAGTCTGTAAAATTGAAAAGACGAAATTCAAAGAATTGTGGTCCCACACTTTCGGGTGTTTGTCTATCAAGACCCCCCCCCCCCCCCTCGTATTCTTAAGTTTTTATACTATATCTCATGTATTATCAAAATTCTATATATCAAAAGATTTAACTCCAAGAAATGGTCGAAAGGTCCAAACTTTTGTTACTATAGGAAAGGTCTTGCGAAAAGGAATACACAGTCATGTGCAATATGAAAGTCTTATCATTTACCATCCAAAAGTTATGGTCGAGGTTGAAATTTGTTAATGTGAGTCAACCTCCAATTACAAGGTCACAATGTTACCAATAACCAGACTTGTCAGAATGACAACATAGCTCGCCGGTGGCAACCATATGTAAATTGCAACAACAACAATAAAACATAGGTAATCACAGATTACGAAGCTCACCTCGTGACAGCAAAATTCAATTCAAACATATTTCTTAGTACATGTATATTGGCTTTTAAAGGCAAAACCACTCAAGCAGAAAAAGTAGGTCAAGGTCATTTTATGAAAGTTTAATCAAAGATACATCCAATATGCAAGTTTGGTACATGTAGCAGTTATACTTTGCTCAATATTGGCTTTATAGAGCAAAATCACTCAAGCGGAAAAAGTAGGTCAAGGTCATTTTATGAAAGATTGATCAAAGATACATCCCATATGCAAGTTTGGTACATGTATCACTTATACTTTGCTCAATATTGGCTTTTAAAGGTAAAATCACTCAAGCGGAAAAAGTAGGTCGAGGTCACTTTATGAAAGTTTGATCAAAGATACATCCAATATGCAAGTTTGGTACATGTAGCAGTTATACTTTGCTCAATATTGGCTTTATAGAGCAAAATCACTCAAGCGGAAAAAGTAGGTCAAGGTCATTTTATGAAAGTTTGATCAAAGATACATCCAATATGCAAGTTTGGTACATGTTGCACTTATACTTTGCTCAATATTGGCTTTTAAAAGCGAAATTACTCAAGTGGAAAAAGTAGGTCAGATGCTGCATCTGATGCATAGGTCCATCTCGGCATCCAAAGATGAATCACTTGTGCAAGTTTGGTTACTGTAGCATCAGTACTTTGTCAGATACTGAGCTACCCCAAACTTCTTAACCAAGTCACTCAAGCGGAAAATGTAGGTCAGATGCTGCATCCGATGCATGGGTTCACCTCAGCATCCAAAGATGAATCACTTGTGCAAGTTTGGTTACTGTAGCATCAGTACGTTGTCAGATACTGAGCTACCCCAAACTTCTTAACCAAGTCACTCAAGCGGAAAATGTAGGTCAGATGCAGCATACGATGCATGGGTTCACCTCAGCATCCAAAGATGAATCACTTGTGCCAGTTTGGTTACTGTAGCATTAGTACTTTGTCAGATACTGAGCTACCCCAAACTTCTTAACCAAGTCACTCAAGCGGAAAATGTAGGTCAGATGCTGCATACGATGCATGGGTTCACCTCAGCATCCAAAGATGAATCACTTGTGCAAGTTTGGTTACTGTAGCATTAGTACTTTGTCAGATACTGAGCTACCCCAAACTTCTTAACCAAGTCACTCAAGCGGAAAATGTAGGTCAGATGCTGCATACGATGCATGGGTTCACCTCAGCATCCAAAGATGAATCACTTGTGCCAGTTTGGTTACTGTAGCATTAGTACTTTGTCAGATACTGAGCTACCCCAAACTTCTTAACCAAGTCACTCAAGCGGAAAATGTAGGTCAGATGCTGCATACGATGCATGGGTTCACCTCAGCATCCAAAGATGAATCACTTGTGCCAGTTTGGTTACTGTAGCATTAGTACTTTGTCAGATACTGAGCTACCCCAAACTTCTTAACCAAGTCACTCAAGTGGAAAATGTAGGTCAGATGCTGCATCTGATGCATGGGTTCACCTCAGCATCCAAAGATGAATCACTTGTGCAAGTTTGGTTACTGTAGCATTAGTACTTTGTCAGATACTGAGCTACCCCAAACTTCTTAACCGGACGCGGACGCGGACACGGACGCGGACACGGACGCGGACGCGGACGCGTGGGGTTATAGCATAAGCTCACTCAACTTCGTCGAGGTGAGCTAAAAAGGTCTTATCACAAGGAATGCACATGTGAAATATCAAAGCCCTATCACTTACCAATAAAAACATAGGTAATCACAGATTACGAAGCTCACCTCGTGACAGCAAAATTCAATTCAAACATATTTCTTAGTACATGTATGTTGGCTTTTAAAGGCAAAACCACTCAAGCAGAAAAAGTAGGTCAAGGTCATTTTATGAAAGTTTGATCAAAGATACATCCAATATGCAAGTTTGGTACATGTAGCAGTTATAATTTGCTCAATATTGGCTTTAAAGAGCAAAATCACTCAAGCGGAAAAAGTAGGTCAAGGTCATTTTATGAAAGATTGATCAAAGATACATCCCATATGCAAGTTTGGTACATGTATCACTTATACTTTGCTCAATATTGGCTTTTAAAGGCAAAATCACTCAAGTGGAAAAAGTAGGTCGAGGTCATTTTATGAAAGTTTGATCAAAGATACATCTAATATGCAAGTTTGGAACATCTAGCACTTATACTTTGCTCAATATTGGCTTTTAAAGGCAAAATCACTCAAGCGGAAAAAGTAGGTCAAGGTCATTTTATGAAAGTTTGATCAAAGATACATCCAATATGCAAGTTTGGTACATGTAGCACTTATACTTTGCTCAATATTGGCTTTTAAAAGTGAAATCACTCAAGTGGAAAAAGTAGGTCAGATGATGCATCCGATGCATGTGTCCATCTCGGCATCCAAAGATGAATCACTTGTGCAAGTTTGGTTACTGTAGCATTAGTACTTTGTCAGATACTGAGCTACCCCAAACTTCTTATCCAAATCACTCAAGCAGAAAATGTAGGTCAGATGCTGCATCCGATGCATGGGTTCACCTCAGCATCCAAAGATGAATCACTTGTGCAAGTTTGGTTACTGTAGCATCAGTACTTTGTCAGATACTGAGCTACCCCAAACTTCTTAACCGAGTCACTCAAGCGGAAAATGTAGGTCAGATGCTGCATACGATGCATGGGTTTACCTCAGCATCCAAAGATGAATCACTTGTGCCAGTTTGGTTACTGTAGCATTAGTACTTTGTCAGATACTGAGCTACCCCAAACTTCTTAACCAAGTCACTCAAGCGGAAAATGTAGGTCAGATGCTGCATCCGATGCATGGGTTCACCTCAGCATCCAAAGATGAATCACTTGTGCAAGTTTGGTTACTGTAGCATTAGTACTTTGTCAGATACTGAGCTACCCCAAACTTCTTAACCGGACGCGGACGCGGACACGGACGCGGACACGGACGCGGACGCGGACGAGGACGCGGACGCGGACGCGGACGCGTGGGGTTATAGCATAAGCTCACTCAACTTCGTCGAGGTGAGCTAAAAATATGGCCAAGGTTAAAGTTTTTCAAAAGTAGGTCAATCATCTCCAAGGTCAAGGTCACAAGGTCAAAAATTTTGGTATCTATGGAAACGTCTTGTCACAAGGAATACACATGTGAAATATCAAAGCCCTATCACTTACCATTCAAAAAATATGGCCAAGGTTAAAGTTTTTCAAAAGTAGGTCAATCATCTCCAAGGTCAAGGTCACAAGGTCAAAAATTTTGGTATCCATGGAAACGTCTTGTTACAAAAAAGCCGCGACACAAGCATTCCTTGGATTGCTATTTTGAATGGTTAGTGATTGGGCTTTCATATTTCACATGTGTATTTCTTGTGACAAGACCTTTTTAGCTCGCCGGGACGAATGTCCGGAGAGCTATTGTCATACCCCTGGTGTCGGCGTCTGCGTTGGCGTCGGCGTGCACGTGCACAAAAACTTTAACCTTGCTTATAACTTTTAAACCAATACAGATTGGGCTTTCATATTTCACATGTGCATTCCTTGTGACAAGACCTTTCCATGGATACCAAAATTTTTGACCTTGTGACCTTGACCTTGGAGATTGACCTACTTTTGAAAAACTTTAACCTTGGCCATATTTTTTGAATGGTAAGTGATAGGGCTTTGATATTTCACATGTGTATTCCTTGTGACAAGACGTTTCCATGGATACCAAAATTTTTGACCTTGTGACCTTTTTTGTAAAAAGGGGATCAGCTATGTAGGTCAAGGTCACTAGGTCAAATTTATGCAATAGGAAAGTTTTGTCAATAAAATTCACATGTGAAATATCAGACCTCTTACTAACCAATTTTCAGAAAAAAGGTTTTAAAAGTAGGTCAAATATCTAGGCAAAAAACTAAGAGTCCAGTAGGGGACTAAAAATTATGATATATGAAGAAAATTCTTGTCACTAAGAACACACATGTGAAATCTGAAAGCCCTATCACTTACCAAGCTGAAGATGCCAATCTTTAGTTTTTTGTGTCGCCTGCGAAGCATAGTGACACTTGGGGATCATTTTACGTAGGTCTGATATCTAGTTCAAGGTCACTTGGTAAACCAGAAGTCTCTGACGAGACTGTAGCTCTCCTGGTTGTTCTGTTTTATTCAATCATTGACAAATGAATAAGATACATCTACATAAATAACAATTTCTATTTTATTTAGACCAAAGACCATAGCAAGCAGGCGCTCTGACAAATTATAAGTAGCACAAAAAAATAACAAATCCATTAGACTGCAACAAGAATACCACTCATATAATATTTAATAGCAATTCTCTGTAAGGACCAAAATCGATCGGCACGGCATGTCATGGATTTTGATGATTTTCGGTATAATGGGTATAAATTAAGTACTGACCATGAAAATGAAACTTTTTGGCCAATGTGACCTCTGGTTGCCATGGTAACGAGGTCATTCTATTTATAGCACTGTTGGGACCATGAAATAAGCCATCTCCGGAGACTTCGTTGCCATGGATACCACTGTAACAGCTTGTTCATCTTTATATAATCTATTCTTCCTTACTTCCATTCTTACTTAGTACACTTAGTTTTTTTGTTTTTGTTTTTTTTTAAAAACTAAGTACACTTAGTTATGTGATATTTATTACAGGAAGCTTATTGTATTAAGTCAAAATAAGTCAAAATGAAGCGAAAAATAGAGGTGAAAATAAGGGCCAATTTAGTGTGTTTTTGACCATTTTCAATCTTAAATATCACAAAAGGCACCAATAGGAGACCAATGATTTTCATCAAAGGAAATATATGTTTATTGACAAATAAAATGAACGAAAAATTGGAGTGGGTATTTTAAGAGTTTTACCTAAATTCTGTCGCCAAAGACCGTTGCCATAGCAACATTAGACCTTTTTGCTTGTTTCACATTATCTTTGAAATTGATTTTATTCCTCTTTAGAGTTACATAAGATTGTCAAAATGTATGCATGTATAGATATAACCTAAATCTTTTACATAAGAACAATTAAAATGTTCTAGGTCATTGGCTTGATATTCAAGGTCATTTATACTTTGAGACTCAAATTTTATATGAAATATTGATTTTTTAATTTTTTTGTTACCGATTTTAATTGTTTTTTATTTGAATATTTTCATAGGTCATATTTTTTATGAAAGTAAATGAATATAAAAAAGAAAAATCTTAGAATTTATTGAACTGGAGAAATTTAATGGGAAAATATTTTTTCGTCAAAAAACAAGAAGACAGATTTCGTCCCTTTTTTTTATCAAAATACTCACCAAGAATTTAGATATTCGAAGATGTGAAAAAACGTTATCAATAGTTCTAAGAAATTAGTGATACGTTTATCATTTTATGGCAAATAACTGTTAAGTTCAATATTTCAAGGTTTCTAAAATATTGGCACCTTCATTTTATGAAAAATCAGGATTTTTCGTCAATTTTGGTCACTTATAGTTTAATGACCTTGGAAATTCAGAGGGTGACCTTGAAATAATTTCAAGGTCATTTTTATATTAAAACCCCTCTGATAGATGTATACATGAACTTCTGTTCCAATATCATATGTAGATAGTTTGATAGAGGTTGTGTTTAAATCTATCGTATGGAAACCTTTCAGCCGATTGTTGCCATAGCAACTAAATTTGATGCTGCTTTGCATATAAAAGGACAAAGGAGCTGTTAAGATAATGCGTAAAATCTGCCCTGAAAAGTCGAATTTCAAAATGCAAAAATTGAGAAACATTTTCGGTAAAAATAAGAAGTTACTTGGTACAGATATGAATCTTCTATCAGGTTGGATAAATTATTCAAAATAAGACCAATTTTTGGGTCAAAATAAGCGTTTTTTCTATAGAAATCAATGGAAAACGGAAAAGTTTTTCTACAACATTGTTCCCCCCCTCGGTTCAGAATGCCACTTTTACCAAAGGTGTATATCAATAAAACAAATTTTCGGACCAAGTGGGGTTCTGAACCCAGGGGGGGAACAATGTCACACAGGCGAACAACGAAAAAAAGGGGGAATGGATGACTATTTTAGAATCAGTATTTAGAGCGGTAAATAAATTAAAATTGCCAATTTTTCTTTTAATATCATGTAACAATCTATTCATAGTGTGTTCCGATCAATAGATTAACCGTTAGGAAGGAAATGAACGAGAAAGTTGTCTATTTCTACACTGTGCGTATTTCGCGCCTGAAAGCTACATACGTGGCCGATAAATACGAAATATAACCGTTTTTCAGTTTCCGGATTGTGATTTTTGCCGATAATATTGATATAATAACATCAAGGTTAATTTCTCTTATCCAAGTTCGACATTAAAAGGTACAGAAGGATAATAAACATCAAATTTGTGTAAACTAATGCATTTTTTGTGAATTTTCGCTCGATATTTGACGTTTTCTCTCATCAGTACCCCTACCTCTTCAACCCGTAATTATAACATCTTTCACCAAATCTATTTAAATAAAATACCTACTAAGAATCTTCTTATACTTTATATCTTAATCCCGATCACTTTTTTCCTAAAACAGAAGGACAGCGCACGAGAAATAATCGAGTGATTTTAGGGCTAAATCAAGCCCTTATCTTAACAGCTCCTTAGCCCAATTAATTTTTCATATTAATGTATAGTTCAAAGATGATACTACACATGTAATTAGATAATTAGAATTTGGACTTCAAAAAGTGGTGCTTTTATGAAATTTTCAACCTTGTAAAACAGTAAAAACATGCAAAAAAGGGTCTTTAAGTGCCCAAAACAGAGCCTTTTGATATCCTTTTCTGGCCCAATTTTTCATCTTGTATACAAAAGGCATCCGAGATAAATGTAAAAAACTCTACAAATATGCATAATAATATTAAAGGATTAAAAGAAAATAATCAAAGCAATTTCAGATTAAAAAGTACCTGTTTCCATGGTAACGAAGCCTACAAATATACCTCGTCCTATAGATTTTCCCATTTTTGAAATTTCAGACACGGTAACCATGGCAACGGCAACCTGTTTGAAAAAACTGGGGTTGATTTACATACTAGTGCTTCATATTGAACTTCCATACCAAAAATCTAAAAAATCCATGATATGCCATGCCAACATGTCTTGAAATTCTTTGGTTCTTACAGAGAATTGCTGTTAATATTCAAGATAAAGGATCTAAAAAAATAATGCCATACCCATTTTCCAAGATCCTAGGGGTCAGGGGCTGCTAGCTCAAATGAACTATCAATGACACAATAAGACTACAGATCCATTATATTGCATAAACAACTAAGTTTTCATCAACTAGACCACAGACCCATCACATTGCAAAAAGAATTAAGTCTCCATCATTTATAGTGTCAGAGGAGTTGCGAGCACAAGATTACATAGAGATATATAGGTGAAAATGACCACACCCATTTTCTAAGACCCTGGAGGTCAGGGGCTCAAACAAAATATCAGGTGCACAACGAAACCATAAACCCATCATATTGCATTAATGATCAAGTCTCCATCATTTATAGTGTCTGAGGAGTTGCGAGCACAAGATTTCATAGAGATATATAGATGAAAATGACCACAATCATTTTCTAAGACCCTGGGGTAAGAGGCTCAAACAAAATATTAGGTGCTTAACTAGACCAAACGTTCATCATACTGCAAAAAGAATTAAGTCTCCATCATTTATAGTGTCAGAGGAGTTGCGAGCACAAGATAACATAGAGTTATATAGGAGAAAATTACCACACCCATTTTCTAAGACCCTGGGGGTCAGGGGTTCAAACAAAATATCAGGTGCACAACTAGACCATACATCCATCATATTGCAAAAAGAATTAAGTCCCAATCATTTATAGTGTCAGAGGAGTTGCGAGCACAAGATTACATAGAGTAATATAGGTGAAAATGACCACACCCATTTTCTAAGACCCTGGGGGTCAGGGGCTCAAACAAAATATTAGGTGCACAATTAGACCACAGACCCATCATATTGCAAAAAGAATTAAGTCTCAATCATTTATAGTGTCAGAGGAGATGCGAGCACAAGATTACATAGAGTTGTATAGGAGAAAATGACCACACCCATTTTCTAAGACCCTGGGGGTCAGGGGCTCAAACAAAGTATAAGGTGCACAACTAGACCACAGACCCATCATATTGCAAAAAGAATTAAGTCTCCATCATATATAGTGTCAGAGGAGTTGCGAGCACAAGATTACATAGAGTTGTATAGGAGAAAATGACCACACCCTTTTTCTAAGACCCTGGGGGTCAGGGGCTCAAACAAAATATAAGGTGCACAACTAGACCACAGACCCATCATATTGCAAAAAGAATTAAGTCTCCATCATTTATAGTGTCAGAGGATTTGCGAGCACAAGATTACATAGAGTTATATAGGAGAAAATGACCACACCCTTTTTCTAAGACCCTGGGGGTCAGGGGCTCAAACAAAATGTCAGGTGCACAACTAGACCACAGACCAAGTGTAATGCAAAAAGGGCTACATTTCTATCTCTTATACTTTCAGAGGAGTTGCGAGCACAAGAATTGTTTACGGACGGACGGACGGACGCCGGACGAAGGGTGATGACATAAGCTCGACTGGTCAGAGACCAGTAGAGCTAAAAATTACGGCATGTGAAGAAAGGTGTTGTCACAAGGAACACACATGTGAAAGATCAAAGCCCTATCACTTACCAATCTAAGTATATAGACAATCTTAATTTTTTTGAGAAGTAGGTCAAATATTTAGGTAAAGGTCACTAGGTCAAAAATTATGGTAAGTATAGTAAGGTCTTGTCATAAGGAACACACATGTGAAAGATCAAAGTCCTATCACTTACCTATCTAAGGATATAGACAATCTTAAATTTTTTTAACATTAGGTCAGATATCTAGGTCATGGTCACTAGGTAAAAAATCATGGAATGTGTAGAAAGATCTTGTCACAAGGAGATCTAACTTAGTTGCCGAAGTATAAATAATCATAGTGTGAGAACATACGTCTACAGGCGCCGTAGTGCAGACAGTTCTGTAGACGTATGTTCTCATGCTGAGTTTCTTTATGTAACATGTTTATTTTACCTCGGATGACTTGTGTATCATCTTTTAATAACAAATAGAAGGTATTAAGAGACTTTTTGTAAGAAAATTGCTTTAACATAGATTTGCTGATCAAATTGGTCAATTTCAATTGCAGAATTTACAAACTAATCTTGAAGTTCTACAGGGACTTATTTTGAGTCAGCGAAGTAAAGCGGTTGAGTCAAGAAATCATGATCACGTGATCAAATACCAATTTGAATTGTCGAGAACATTGACAATTTTGATGCCATAGCAGAGGAACACGAGTGTCCCAAAAACTTGGTAGCCATGGAAAAGTCTAGTCACAAGGAATAAACATGTAAAATATGAAAGCCCCATCACTAACCATTTAAAAGTTATGGACAAGGTTAAAATCTTTATGACTTTTGTTTGTGTGTTTTTAGGATGGTACCTTACAGAAAAACTTTGGGACGTAAAACAAAATATTAAATTACCATGGCCTAACATCCGATATAATAAATATTGGGATGGCTGAACTATCCGATAGGGCACTTTTGGCTCCAAATATGGGATTATTAGGAAAGATTGTGTTTCGAACAATTCTATTGGATTATAGAAATCTATGTGTGTAATACCGTAATAGTACCTTATTCATATGATTGGTATGTACAGTGAGACCAGTCCAGATGTCTCTTCTGATGGCAGTTCCCATGCATGTCAAGGGTGACTGGATTCTGTATTGGAAACATATGTTTGGTAATTGTCTGACCACCTGGCAATACTTCAACAGTCTGCTGCACATTGTACTACTGTTCCACATGACAATCACCTATACATGTAATGAAAAAAAGGGGACATCATGAGGAGAAAGTTGATATTGTTAATTCGGATAGAAAGTTGTTTATTTGTAAATGTAAGTATCTGTTTTATCTTTTAAAATTCTATATTTTAAATCAATTTTTCAAATTCTATTTCTGTTTGATTTTTTTTTAACTGCAGCATTGAATCTATACTGCATGTCATATATATATCTAAATAATTCAGCATACTTCATGCAGTCTATAGATTTTACATATACTATTAGATTCTCTTGAAGTTCTTGCATGTGTCATATACGGTAGGCATTCCAGTTAACCTTTAGGAAGGATAACTCTTATAGGAAATCGTGCGATAAATAGGAGAAAATATTTACTATAGATTATGAAGGAAAATATGAAATTACAACTTGTATCATAATGTTTCATCATCGCCATCCAAGTATTAGTCATTAGAACCAAAAATAAGACATTTCTACCAAAAGAATTCTCAAAGGGGTAGGGCCACGACATCCCTAATTCAGCCCTTGATTTTTCTCTAGAAATAAATTTCATGAGAAATACTTGATATCTCTCACGAATGTTTACAGCTTTTATCTAGAACTGCCCTAAAGTGGATGAATTATACCCCCCGCGGGACTTTTTTTATAAATAGGACCATTTATGATGCAACGTGAAAAGCTTACCATTTATAGTATGCAACATATCTGCTTTCAAATCTTCTTAACTTAAACTGCAACATAAATCCAAAGTAAAGGTCAAGGCCAAAAAGTCATGATACCAAACTGTAGTACTCTTTGTGGTGAATGTTTGCATGACATATGAAAGACATACCATTAATAGTATGAAAGAAATCTGCTTTCAAAATTCCTAAACCTGTCCTAACTTCAACATAAACCAAAAGTTAAGGTCAAGGTCAAAAGGTCAAAAGTCATGATAACAAACTGCAGTACTCTTTGTGGAGAATGTGTGTATGAAATATGAAAGGCCTACCATTAATAGTATAAATCAAATCAGCTTTCAAAACATCTTAACTAGGGCTGGGACGATACGGGTCTCAAGCGTATCGATACGTATCACTATATAGTGCCTACGATACGATATGTATCACAATATTTCTGATGTATATTGCTATAACGAAGATCCAGACTGTATAGAATGAAACTCAAGTATAACATTAAAATATTTTGATAAAGACTATATTTTTCTAGATCCTGGAATAATCAAGATTTAAAAAATCCCGAGCAAATAAATAAACTTTTCAAACTTTGAACAATAACATCAAAAGTTATTACTGATAAACAGAGGCTAGTTAGCTACAAGTAAAGCTACAAGAACAAATCTGTACCCTTTGCAATTATGTTTTCAACTTTTCACCTTAACACGTATTTATACTCTTTTTTGTCCGTTCATTTTCTCAGTAACTGCATCAACAAGACAAGCCATGAATTGGTAAATAAGAGGACCTCGTGCTCTCAGTTTGAAAATGAAAAGTTCATGAATTTATATAACCCACCTCCCCCCCTCTTCCTTTTACATCTCTCTTTTCAGTTCCCCTTCCTATTTGAATAATCCTAGACTGATTTTTTTTCATGGGGAAATCTTATTAAAAACAACCATAACAATTGTAACAAACGCTCCTTTCTCTACAATATTGAAAGGATTACCGCATAATTGTTTTTTAAATGTGTTTGATTTTATTCGATGGATACATCCTGCACTTAGATTTTTTTTTAGGACAAACGGTTTTCCGTCTCTGTACGTTTTATTTTATGTACCGGTACATGTATTAGCAAAATTTTGGGAGAGAGAGAGCATGTGCGTTAACCACGAGGACATAATCTACTAATCTTTAATGATTTTATTCTCGAGTTAAAGTTGTAACTGACGTGAATAGAAAATATAATAGATATATAAAGATCGTAGTAGACAGACATTTTCCCCTTCTTCTTTAAAAGGCTGTTTCCGACGTTCAATCAAAAATTTTTGAAGTTAAGTAACTAGCATTACATAAGATTTCAGAACTCTTCTTAAATGGAAGAGATTTAGGTCGAACTGATAAATGAATGGATCATGCAGGCATGAATAGCTACTGGACATAAGTTATTTCATGCTGTTTTCACGTCGCTCTCACTCTCACCCACTCCATCAGGTACTTTCTGAGACTGGACAATAGTATCTTACAAAATTGTAAATATTAAGATCGCGTTAGATACGGATTCTGAAAAATTTACTTTCGCCGCTTTAAATTTTTTAAACGAACATGAGTTTGAGTAAACAAAATATCTGTAGGATTCCCGCTAGCCGCGGAAACAGACAACATGGATCAACAAAATATCCAAGTGCCATTGGTCGTTTCTGCGGCTAGATTCCCACAAACCACAGGCTGGATGTGCGTATGCATTTCTAAAAAAAAATTTAGAAGCGAGTGACGATATCGCCCCATTCACTCAATCAATTTCTAGCTTAAATTTTGTGCAATTCGTGAAAACTTGGTACCAATCGATCAAGAAACGTCTATTTTTCCTGAGTACAGGATCAACTTTGTTATTTACCTGTGCAACTCTCTGTTATTGAGTGTAATCTGTCACCCATGTCAAGAACCATGTCAAAGGAAACGAGAAGGCAATTGGACCTTCACCTTGCTCTTCATCGTATGGGCTAGTACCGGAGACTTTCTGAAGTGCAATTTGGAAGGTCTCGGGTACTAGCCTATATGACGAAGAGCAAGGTGAAGGTCGAATTGCCTTCTCTTTTCCTTTGCAGGGATTTTTCAAGTCCGTTTTTGGGTCCGATTATCGGACCCATTCCCAACGCCAAAATGACCTGTATTTTCCCAATTTATGATTGAAATTTCCCGATTTGAACCTCTTAATTTTTTGTGAAAGTGTTCTTCAATGAAGAGCAAAATAATAACGACTGAAATACCTAGCAGAAATACAACATTAACGATCGATATGTAAACTGGTCATAAGTGTTTTATCCGGTATAGGTTTACGTTTTAGTCATCAAATTGTATCTCCAGTATTGGGAACCCCCAGGACCATGTCGTCTTACAACAGCAAATCTGATACCAAAAAATTACAAAAGGGAGTTTCTCCTCTTCTTTGTAGAGGATAGATACGTTCTTCAAAATAAAATTTTGGATAATGACTATAATAGAAACAACAGAAAGTATTTCATGTTCAGTAAACAGAATAGGGACGACTTGGACAGTGGGAATATGTCCCTCGTCAAACACTGACTTTGAATCTGAATCCTGATTGATCATGATCAAAAGTAGCCGGGCTGCCCCTCTGACTCTGAACAGATGCCTGTTCCAGATCCTAGAAGTTGATGTCATGTGAAGCACCATCTAAAGCATAGATGGCTTTACCAGTACTTCGTTTCTTTTATTGAAGACACTTTGAATAAGAAGGAGTTATATCTCTGTGTAATGATTTATTCCATTACGAATCAATTAAACTGTTGGAAATTCCCAATTTCATTGAAATGCCGCGATTTTTCCCAATTTTAACGGACCCTGGACCCAAAGTAAAATACCCTGAAAAATCCCTGCCTTTGACACGATTCTCGATACGGGTGACAGATTACACTCAACAACAGAGAGTTGCACAGGTTATAAATAACAAAGTTGATCTTGTACTCAGGAAGAATAGACGTTTTTTTATCAATTGGTACCACGTTTTCACTAATTGCACACAAAAATTGAGCTAGAAATTGATTGGGTGAATGGGGCGATATCGTCATTCGTGTCACCCCTTGTCACTTGTGTTTGTTTATGTATTATAAGTGAAGGGGAGGGGGGTATTTATTCTGCACTCTTTGTGTACTGAAGCCCCTGTGGTTGACGGGAATTTTTGATACATAACATTTATAAATATAAGTTCTGTAGTAAACTGGTTTACTTTTCTTTGGAAAAAATATTACTGTATATTATGTAGTAAACTGGCGCTTGTACTATACTAGACTGGGCCAGTGGGACGTCTCTTTGGCTCAATCGGTAGAGCGTCAGATTTGACATCAGAAGGTTGCGAGTTCTATCCCAAGTGGGGGTAGTCTCGTGTTTTCTACAATGGCGCCCAATGTAAATCCCACGGAGAGGTGGTGGGTAGGAGGGTTGTCGAGGAGGTAGGTGCCCAAAAAGAAAGAAAAAAAGAAAGAAAGAGGGGCAGTGAGGCCCAAAATTGAAAGGGGAGAGTAGTGTAGTAAACTGGCGCTTGTACTAGACTGGACCAGTGAGACGTCTCTTTGGCTCATGCGCTCACTCGGTAGAGCGTCAAACTTGACATCAGTAGGTTGCGAGTTCGATCCCAGGTGGGGGTAGTCTCGTGTTTTCTACAGTTATAATATTTCCAAGGAATTAATATTATGCTGGAAGAATTTTCATCACAACCTAACTAATCTTGTCAACAGTTGTGTCAAACGACTCAAATCAACGCTAAGATGCCCGGGACAATTCCTGAAGGCTGAAACCCGCATGGTGCGTGGTGCATGGTCCGAGCCGATTTTGCTAAATACAATGGCGTAAGGTCCCCTATGCAAAAAAATAGATTTATCGGTTATAATACAATACTGAGGGGACCTTACGCCATTGACTTTCGTGTTGACCATAGTAAAGAGGGAACCTTACGACATTGAATTTAATAAAAAGGGATCCTTACGCTTTTGACTTTTCATAATTGGAGGAGGGGCGACAGAACTGGGCGAAGGATATCAGAAAGGGATGAGGGAGGGGAAGGAAAGGGGCGGAGAAGGGAGAAAAGGGTGGGAGGTGGTAGGAAGAGAGGAGGGGACCTTACGCCATTGACTTTCTACATCAACCATAATAATGAGGGGACCTTACGCCATTGACTTTCTATATGGACCATAATAAAGAGGGGACCTTACGCCATTTACTTACTCTATGTAGCATAATACAGAGGGGAACCTTAGGTCATTGACTTTCTATATGGACCATAATAAAGAGGGGACCTTACGCCATAGACTTTCTTTATGGATTATAATACACAGGGGACCTTACGCCATTGACTTTCTATATGGATTATAATACAGAGGGGACCTTACACCAAAGGCATTGACTTTCTACATGGACCATAATAAAGAGGGGACCTTACGCCATTGACTTTCTATATGGATTTTAATACAGAGGGGACCTTATGCCATTGACTTTCTATATGGATTATAATACAGAGGGGACCTTACGCCATTGATTTTCTATGTGGACCATAATACAGAGGGGACCTTACGCCATTGACATTCTATATGGATTATTATACAGAGGGGACCTTACGCCATTGACTTTCTATATGGATTATAATACAGGGGGGACCTTACGCCATTGACTTTCTATATGGACAATTATATACAAAGGGGACCTTACACCATTGATTTTCTATATGGATAATTATATACAAAAGGGACCTTACGCCATTGTCTTTCTGTATGGACAATGATTATATACATAGGGGACCTTACGCCATTGTCTTCCTATTTGGACAATTATATACAGAGGGGACCTTACGCCATTGTCTTTCTATATGGACAATTATAAAGAGGGGACCTTACGCCATTGACTTTCTATATGGAGAATACTATGCAGAGGGGACCGTACGCCATTGACTTTCTTTATGGACAATTATACACAGAGGGGACCTTACGCCATTGACTTTCTTTATGGACAATTATATACAGAGGGGACCTTAAACCATTGACTTTCTTTATGGACAATAATATAAAGAGGGGACCTTACACCATTGACTTTCTTTATGGATTATAATAAAGAGGGGACCGTACGCCATTTACTTTCTATATGGATTATAATACAGAGGGGACCTTACGCCATTGTCTTCCTATATGGACAATTATAACAGAGGGGACCTTACGCCATTGACTTCCTATATGGACAATTATAACAGAGGGGACCTTACGCCATTGACTTCCTATATGGACAATAATATACAGAGGGGACCTTACGCCATTGTCTTCCTATATGGACAATTATAACAGAGGGGACCTCACTCCATTGTCTTCCTATATGGACAATTATAACAGAGGGGACCTTACGCCATTAACTTCCTATATGGACAATTATATACAAAGGGGACCATACACCATTGACATTCTATATGGACAATTATATACAGAGGGAACCTTACGCCATTGTCTTTCTATATGGACAATTATAACAGAGGGGACCTTACGCCATTGACTTCCTATATGGACAATAATATACAGAGGGGACCTTACGCCATTGTCTTCCTATATGGACAATTATAACAGAGGGGACCTCACTCCATTGTCTTCCTATATGGACAATTATAACAGAGGGGACCTTACGCCATTAACTTCCTATATGGACAATTATATACAAAGGGGACCATACACCATTGACATTCTATATGGACAATTATATACAGAGGGAACCTTACGCCATTGTCTTTCTATATGGACAATTATAAAGAGGGGACCTTACACCATTGACTTTCTTTATGGACAATTATATACAGAGGGGACCTTACACCATTGACTTTCTTTATGGACAATAATATAAAGAGGGGACCTTACACCATTGACTTTCTTTATGGATTATAATAAAGAGGGGACCTTACGCCATTGACTTTCTATATGGACCATAATAAAGAGGGGACCTTACGCCATTGACTTTCTCTATGTATTATAATACAGAGGGGACCTTACGCCATTGACTTTCTATATGGACGATAATAAAGAGGGGACTTTACACCATTGACTTTCTATATGGATTATAATACAGAGGGGACCTTACGCCATTGACTTTCTATATGGATTATAATACAGAGGGGACCTTACGCTATTGACTTTCTACATGGACAATAATAAAGAGGGGACCTTACGCCATTGACTTCCTATATGGACAAATATTTACATTCCTACTGCGTTTCCCTTATATAAAGGTACCAAACCAACTGTTGCTTTATTTCTCGATAATCGCAAGAGCCTATCACGTGACTTTAGAACTTACGCGGATTAATTTCTGATAAAATGCCCATTTTATTTATTGCTTTAATACAGATTCAAAACATGTATCCATTATCAAACGACACCGTCTACCCCCAGTGATTAAATGTGTCAAAATCTAGGTCACCCACATGTACACTTCCAAGAAGTGTGACGTAGTAAGTCGATCACGCGTCAGTAGACGAAGTTCAAGGACGAACTGCATTGTTGTCTGCAGAAAGATGCCGTGTTTGGATGAGCGAATATTCAGGCATAAGTGGATCAAATATTCAGTATTTAGGATGAGGATTTGATTCACTTATGTCATTATCAACAGTGAATTTATCTTTGCTTCTTATGGATTCATAATATCAGAAATACTTCGAGTATCAGCGAATCTTTAGCCATGATGTTGAGGTAAGTAATGAAAATACCGAAAGTTTTCGCGTTTTCGACGGCTGTACTCGACTTTTGCATTATTCTAATTACACTGTCAGATGAAATAGGGTATTTACAGAAGTTTGTATACAATAATACCGATTGATTTCATATGTCTAAGCAGTTTAACTTATAACAGTGTGTTAAAAAGAGTTTTCAAAAGTTTTCCCTTCAGTTCTGTGAAATTTCTCCAGTTTAACTCTCCGCCATGTCTGAATTATGTTGGACAAAAGTCACGAATTTTCACGATTCAATTTTCTTCAGTTTTAATTGAAATGTTCAAAATACAGCAAGAGGACAAAATTCAGTTTCTCATTTGTCAACAACGTTTCCGTACAGAAGGTACTACTTCGAATCAATCGAAAACGTCGAACGTTCGTTTGCTCTTACGTCAAATTGCGTTCTCCCTCCGCAATGATATTTCAAATGTAAAGAAACTGACTGAAAAAATGGCAGAAATAATTTAGTTAACACGTAAAATGTAAATATAAGGATTGTTTTTCAGCTTTTGCGCTTTATCGGTGTGTATTGGCAGTAGGGAATGGAAACAAAATTCATGAAAAGCACTTCGTGCTTTACATATTTTGTTTCCATTCCCTACTGCCAATACACACCGATAAAGCGCAAAAGCTGAAAAACAATCCTTAATTATAACAGAGGGGACCTTACGCCATTGACTTCCTATATGGACAATTATAACAGAGGGGACCTTACGCCATTGACTTTCTATATGGACAATTATAACAGAGGGGACCTTACGCCATTGTCTTCCTATATGGACAATTATAACAGAGGGGACCTTACGCCATTGTCTTCCTATATGGACAATTATAACAGAGGGGACCTTACTCCATTGTCTTCCTATATGGACAATTATAACAGAGGGGACCTTACGCCATTAACTTCTTATATGGACAATTATATACAAAGGGGACCTTACACCATTGACTTTCTATATGGACAATTATATACAAAGGGGACCTTACGCCATTGACTTTCTATATGGACAATTATATACAAAGGGGACCTTACACCATTGATTTTCTATATGGATAATTATATACAAAAGGGACCTTACGCCATTGTCTTTCTGTATGGACAATGATTATATACATAGGGGACCTTACGCCATTGTCTTCCTATATGGACAATTATAACAGAGGGGACTTTACACCATTGACTTCCTATATGGACAATTATAAAGAGGGGACCTTACGCCATTGACTTTCTTTATGGACAGTAATATACAGAGGGGACCTTACACCATTGACTTTCTCTATGGATTATACTAGTAATACAGAGGGGAACTTACGTCATTGACTTTTTATACGGACAATTTTACGAGAGGAACTTTACGCCATTGACTTCCTAAGGTCGAAAAGGGACGAGAAAGGGGAGAAGTGGTACCTCCTTGTCTCTCTCTCCCCACCCCCATAACAGAGGGACCTTCCGACCTTGTCTGGACAATAAGTTAAGTTGGTAAAGCGCTAAGTACGTCGTGGTCAGTGAAGCATGAGACTGACAGGTTCGAATCCGACGAGCGCCAGGTGAAGGGACGATTACCAACTTAGAGCCTCCCCAGGTGATGTTGGTATAGACAAGTAACCCCAGCCTAGTCTTTCTGAAGGGACTATAAAACGGGGGTCCCCTGTCTCGGATAGGCGTAGGAAGGTAAAAGAACCCTCACTGCTTCGGTGGGTCCGTTGCATAGGTCAAAATTCCAACATACAGCTTATTTCTGACGGTACGCCTATTAAACTGAACTGAGCAGAGGGGACCTAACGCCATTGACTTCTGTTTCGATATGCAGTAATACGGAGGGGACCTTACGCCATTGAAAAAATTACAGAGGGACATTACGTCATCGACTTCCAATAATCTTAAATAGATAGGGGACCTTACGCCATTGACTTCTTATATGGACAATTATATTGACTTTCTAGAAGGACAGTAATATAGAGGGGGGCTTATGGCATTGACTTTTTATATGGACGATTATTGTTCAGAGGATACATTTTGACATTTCCTTTCCATATTGACTGTAATACTGAGGGTACCCTTATACTCCAAATTCTTTCTATATTGACCAAATACATTTGTTACTTCACGCAACAAAAGAAATGATTGGGTATTCAAGAAGACTCGGTATCAGCGTCCATATGAAAGGAGGGAGGGGATCTCCAACATGACTCTGTTGCAGTACCAACAGGAAAACGCCAAACATCCCATGCAAAAACACAAAGACGAGCACAGCAAGAGACGAAATAGAGACACCCGACACAGAAACATGAAACACAAAATCTACACATAAACCAAAGAAACCAACAGGTAACCGGTGCCGACTTAGGACGGCCATTTAATACGCAAGTAGCAGAAATGGTGTGGTTATCAAGATTACGTGCGCACAACCCTCCCACGTTTGCAGTTGCCAAAATATCTCGAAGAACGCAAAATTGTAGTGTAAAACAACCTCCTCACTGTTTGATGACCACACAAACAAGACAGTTATATGCAGAGGCCAAAGCAACACAGATTAATACTAGTATATAAATGGATGGGGTTAGGGGCCCGTACGTAATACCGGTACAGTCCGTGCTCTGCCGGCTGCAGCTAGCTCATGCTTTTTTTTTACACGAGGAGTCCGACTGACATTCAGAGGAGCTATCGGGCCCAGTCTTCTCCAAAGAAGTTTGGAAAGGACCCGGCTTGGATTCCCATCGTCACATTTAATCAGAGCGCAATTCTTACAAATGTGCTGACACAAGGCTGTAGATTGGTCAAGTACCATGTCGAGTGTCCGTTCACTGACATCGGGATCATATCCACGATACAAATGACAAATATGGACAATGACCATATCCCAAAATACAATAATAAAAGGATGATTCAGAAAATCATAAACCGGGCCATACAAATCAGGATAAAACAGGAACCAAAGCAAACAAACAAAAATAGCAATCCAAGGAATGCTTGTGTCGCCTGCGAAGCGGCCTATTTTTAAAAAGTTGATAAAATATGTAGGTCTAGGTCACTTGGTTCAATATTTGTACATTTATCAGTGGGAAAGTCTTGTCAAATGAAGTCGCATGTGAAATATAAAACCTCTTACTTATTAATTAAAAGATATGGTCAATCTGTTACTCTCAGAAAAGGTCAATCATCTAGGTGAAGGTCACTGGGTACAAATTTTTGGGAATAAAAGAAAGGACTCATCATAAGAAATACATGTTTGAAATATCAAAGCCGTGTCACTTATAAAATAAAACATATAGCCATTACATATAGCCATTCTTATTATTTTTTTCAAATGTAAGTCAAATACCTAGGTCAAGGTCACTAGGTAAAAAAAAATTGGTATCTGTAATAAGGTCTTATGAAAAGGAATACACATGTTAATTATAAAATCCATATCACTTACCAATCAAAAGTTATAGCCAATGTTAATTGTTTGGAAAAGTAGGTCAAATATCTAGGTCAAGGTCACTAGGTCAAAATTTATGGTATATGTTGTAAGGTTATGTCACAGGAAATACACATGTGAATTATAAAATCCCTATCACTTACCAATCAAAAGATATAGCAAATGTGTTTTTTTTGGAAAAGTATGTCAAATATCTAGGTCAAGGTCACTAGGTAAAAAGAATTTGGTATCTGTACAAAGGTCTTATGAAAAGGAATACACATGTGAATTATAAAATCCCTATCACTTACCAATCAAATGATATAGCCAATGTTAATTTTGTGAAAAGTAGGACAAATATCTAGGTCAAGGTCACTAGGTCAAAAATTATGGTATGGATAAAAAGGTCTCATCACAGGAAATACACATGTGAAATATCAAAGCCCTATCACTTACCGATGAAAAGTTATGGGGTGTGACACCCAAAGTGTGACAGACAGACGGACGGACGGACTGACTGACAGACGGACAACGGACAAAGTGATCCCTGCGCTTCCACTACATGGAAAGAAGCGAACTCCCATTACATGGGAGTGAGACCAGGTGCCCAGAGAGAGTCAGTATCTCCTGCTTGCATCTATCAAAATCTATATATTTTGTACTTTATCTGGCATATTAACACGCCATAAGCAGGTGCTGAAAGAATGTTGCTACTCAGAAAAGGAAAGTTTGTGATGCTGAAACTTAAGTCGTCACGTTTGTCATAGAGTGAGGTGTTCATGTGACCATCAGATTTGTGGGACAGCATAGAGTGTAACTTTTAATGTCTCAGTAGAAAGTGATAGAATATATTTCTTCTTCCATGAAACATAATGGTGTAAGGTCCCCTCTGTATTACAGTTCTTATAGAAAGTCAATGGTGTAAGGTCCCCTCTGTACTATGATTCATATAGAAAGACAATGGAGTAAGGACCAATTTGTATTATGATTCATATTTTGCACTTTATTGTGAGTGCTATAGAGATTATCGTCAGGATCTTCTTTAACTCATATAGTAGTCAAGGGTGTAAGGTCCCCATTGTATTATTGTCCATATAGAAAGTCAATGGTGTAAGGTCCCTTCTGTATTATTGTCAATGTATAAAGTCAATGGTGTAAGGTCCCCTCTGTATTATGGTCCGTATAGAAATTCAATGGTGTAAGTTACCATCTGTATTATGGTCCATATAGTAAGTCAATGGTGTAAGGTCCATTCTGTATTAAGGTCCATACAGATTTCGTTAATAGTGTTATGTTCCCCTCTGTATTATTGTGAACATAGAAAGTCAATGGCGTAGGGTCCCCTCTGTATTACGGTTCTTATAAAAGTCAATGTTGTAAGGTTCCCTCTCTGCTATGGTCATACAAAAAGTCGATAACGTAAGGTCCCCTCTTTATTATGATCCATATAAAAAGTCAATGGCGTAAGATCCACCCTGTACTATGGGTAATATAGAAAGTCAATTGCGTAAGGTCCCCTCTGTATTATGATCCATATAGAAAGACAATGGCGTAAGGTCCCCTCTGTACTGTGGTCCATACTGAAAGTCAGTGGCGTAAGGTTCCCTCTGTATTATGGTCCATATAGAAAGTCAAAGGCGTAAGGTCCCCTCTGTACTTAAGTCTATATAGAAAGTCAATGGCGTAAGGTCCCCTCTGTACTATGGTATTTATATAGAAAGTCAATGGCGTAAGGTCCCCTATGTATTATGGTCCATATAGACAGTCAATGGCGTAAGATCCCCTCTTTATTATGGTCCATATAGACAGTCAATGGTGTAAGGTCCCCATTGTATTATGCTCTATAGAGAAAGTCAATGGCGTAAGGTACTCTCTGTATTATGTCGATGTAGAATGTCAATGATGGAAGGTCCCCTTTGTATTATGGCCTATATAGAAAGTCATATGGCGTAATAACCCCTCTGTATTACGGTCCTTGTAGATAGTCAATATTGAAAGGTTTCCTCCGTATTATGGTCCATATATAAAGTAAATGGCGTAAGGTTCCCTCTGTACTATCGTCTATATAGAATGTCAATGAAGTAAGATCCCCTCTGCATTATGATCTATATAGAAAGTCAATGGCGTAAGGTCCCCTCTGTATTATGGTCTATATAGAAAGTCAATGGAGAAAGGTCCCTTCTGTATTATGATCCATATAGAAAGTCAATAGCAAAAGGTCCCTCTGTACTAAGGTCTATATTGAATGTCAATGGAGTATGGCCCCCTCTGTTTTATGATCCATATAGAAAGTCAATGTCGTAAGGTCCCCTCGGCACTATGGTCTATATAAAAAGTCAATGGCGTAAGGTTCCCTCAATACAATGGTCTATATAGAAAGTCAATGGCGTAAGGTCCCCTCTGTATTTTGATCCAGAACGTCAATGGCGTAAAATCCCATCTGTATTATGGTCCATAAAGAAAGTCAATCACGTAAGGTCCCCTCTGTATTATGGTATATATTGAAAGTATATGGCGTAAGGTCCCCTCTGTATTATGGTATATATTGAAAGTCAATGGCGTAAGGTCCCTCTGTATTATGGTCGATGTAGAAAGTCAATGACGTAAGGTCCCCTCTGTATTATGGTCTATACAGAAAGTAAATGGCGTAAGGTCCTCTCTGTACTATGGTCTATATAGACAGTCAATGGTGTAAGGTCCCAATTGTATTATGGTCTATAGAGAAAGTCAATGGCGTAAGTTCCTCTCTGTATAATGTCGATGTAGAATGTCAATGGTGTAAGGTCCCCACTGTACTATGGTCCGTATAGAAAGTCAATGGCGTAATGTCCCCTCTGTATTACGGTCCTTATAGAAAGTCAATGGTGTAAGGTTCCCTCTGTATTATGGTCCATATATAAAGTAAATGGCGTAAGGTCCCCTCTGTACTATGGTCTATATAGAAAGTCAATGGAGTAAGGTCCCCTCCGTATTATGATCCGTATAGAAAGTCAATAGAGTAAGGTCCCCTCTTTACTATGTTCTATATAGAAAGTAAATGGAGTAAGGTCCCCTCTGTATTATGATACATATAGAAAGTCAATGGCGTAAGGTCCCCTCTGTATGATGGTCCATACAGAAAGTCAATTGCGTAAGGTCCCCTCTGTATTATGGTCCATATAGAAAGTCAAAGGCATAAGGCCCCCTCTGTACTATAGACTATGTAGAAAGTCAATGGCGTAAGGTCCCCTCTGTACTATGGTTCATATAGAAAGTCAATGGAGTTAGGTCCCCTCTTCATTATGATTCATATAGAAGTCAATAGTGTAAGGTTCCCATTGTATTATTGTCCATATAGAAAGTCAATGGTGTAAGGTCCCTTCTGTATCATGGTCGATGTATAAAGTCAATGTTATAAGGTCCCCTCTGTATTAAGGTCCATACAGATTTCATTGATGGTGTTAGGTTCCCCTCTGCATTATTGTGAACATAGAAAATCAATGGCGTTGGGTCCCCTCTGTATTACGGTTCTTATAGAAAGTCAATGTTGTAAGGTCCTCTCTGTATTATGGTCCATACAAAAAGTCGATGGCGTAAGGTCCCCTCTGTATTATGATCCATATAAAAAGTCAATGGCGTAAGGTCCACTCTGTACTATGGTCTATATAGACAGTCAATTGCGTAAGTTCCCCTCTGTATTACAATCCATATTGAAAGTCAATGGCGTAAGGTCCCCTCTGTACCATGGTCTATATAGAAAGTCAATGGCGTAAGGTCCCCTCTGTATTATGGTCCATATAGAAAGTCAATGGCGTAAGGTTCCCTCTGTATTATGGTATATATAGAATGTCAATGGCATAAGGTTCCCTATCTATTTCGGTTCTTATAGAAAGTCAATGGTGTAAGGCCCCCTCTTTGTTATGGTCCTAATAGAAAGTCGATGGTGTAAGGTCCTCTCTGTATTATGATCCATATAGAAATTCGATGGCGTAAGGTCCCCACTGTATTATGATCCATATAGAAAGTCAATGGCGTAAGGTTCCCTCTGTCTTATGATCCATGTAAACAGTCAATGGCGTAAGGTCCCCTCTGTATTATGGTCCATATATAAGGTCCCCTTTATAGTATTGTCAACATAGAAAGTCAATGGCGTATGGTCCCCCTATAGTATTGTCCCCTTTGTACAATTGTCTATACAGAAAGTTAATGGCGTTAGGTCCCCTCTGCATTATGATCTATCTAGGAAGTCAATGGGGTAAGGTCCCCTTTGTACAATTGTCTATATAGAAAGTCAATGGCGTTAGGTCCCCTCTGTATTATGGTCCATATAGAAAGTCAATGGCGTAAGGTCCCCTCTGTACTAAGGTCTATATAGACAGTCAATGGAGTATGGCCCCCTCTGTTTTATGACCCATATAGAAAGTCAATGGCGTAAGGTCCCCTCTGCACTATGGCCTATATAGAAAGTCAATGGCGTAAGGTCCCCACTTTACTATGGTCTATATAGAAAGTCAATGGCGTAAGGTCCCCTCTGTATTTTGATCCAGAACGTCAATGGCGATAAAACCCATCTGTATTATGGTCCATAAAGAAAGTCAATCACGTAAAGTCCCCTCTGTATTATGGTCCATTTAGACAGTCAATGGCGTAAGGTCCCCTCTGTATTTAAGAAATAAAAAATGACAAGCCGGGCTATATTGTCTCATAATGCCCGAGCGTCCTCAGCCGATCACATTTATTACCGAGCCGCGTCAGCGGCGAGGTGATAAATGTGATTGGCTGAGGACGCGAGGGCATTATGAGACAATATAGCCCGGCTTGTCATTTTTTTAATTTCTATTCTAATGATGACTAAACTTAGATCAATGAAACACAGACGACAAAATCGATTCTTGGTAAAAACCAGTTCCTGCCGGTTTATCTGCTTTCAGAAAATGGGTAGGCGTGGCTTATCGCTATAGGGCCTATATTGGAGAATAGAGCCCTGCTCGCTTCTGTTGTCTTAATAGGGAAAAAGAATCAAGTCATATTAGAATATGGTATATATTGAAAGATAGTGGCGTACGGTCCCCTCTGTATTATGGTCGATGTAGAAAGTCAATGGCGTAAGGTCCCCTCTGTATTATGGTCTATACAAAGGGTAAATGGCGTAAGGTCCTCTCTGTACTATGGTCTATATAGACAGTCAATGGTGTAAGGTCCCCATTGTATTATGGTCTATAGAGAAAGTCAATGGCGTAAGTTCCTCTCTGTATAATGTCGATGTAGAATGTCAATGGCGTAAGGCCCCCACTGTACTATGGTCCATATAGAAAGCCAATGGCGTAATGTCCCCTCTGTATTAATGTCCTTATAGAAAGTCAATGGTGTAAGGTTCCCTCTGTATTATGGTCCATATATAAAGTCAATGGCGTAAGGTCCCCTCTGTACTATGGTCTATATAGAAAGTCAATGGAGTAAGGTCCCCTCTGTATTATGATCCGTATAGAAAGTAAATGGAGTAAGGTCCCCTCTGTACTATGGTCTATATAGAAAGTCAATGGAGTAAGGTCCCCTCTGTATTATGATACATATAGAAAGTCAATGGCGTAAGGTCCCCTTTGTACAATGGTCTATATAGAAAGTCAATGGCGTAAGGTCCCCTCTGTACTATGGTCTATATAGAAAGTCAATGGAGTAAGGTCCCCTCTGTATTATGATCCGTATAGAAAGTAAATGGAGTAAGGTCCCCTCTGTACTATGGTCTATATAGAAAGTCAATGGAGTAAGGTCCCCTCTGTATTATGATACATATGGAAGTCAATGGCGTAAGGTCCCCTTTGTACAATGGTCTATATAGAAAGTCAATGGCGTTATGTCCCCTCTGTATTATGGTCCATATAGAAAGTCAATGGCGTAAGGTCCCCTCTGTACTAAGGTCTATATAGACAGTGAATGGTGTAAGGTCCCCATTGTATTATAGTCTATAGAAAAAGTCAATGGCGTAAGTTCTTCTCTGTATAATGTCGATGTTCAAAATGTAGAATGTCAATGGTGTAAGGCCCCCTCTGTACTATGATCTATATAGAAAGTCAATGGCGTGAGGTCCCCTCTGTATTATGATCCAGAACGTCAATGGCGTAAAGTCCCCCCTGTATTATGGTCCATAAAGAAAGTCAATGGCGTAAGGTTCCCTCTGTATTATGGTCCATGTAGACAGTCAATGGCGTAAGGTCCCCTCTGTATTATGGTCCATATATAAGGTCCCCTTTATAGTATTGTCAACATAGAAAGTCAATGGCGTAAGGTCCCCCTATAGTATTGTCCATATTACATAGAAAAGCCCCCATATTATTGTCCATATAGAAAGTCAATGGCTTAGGGAAGGTCTGTCCAATGAGGGGGTGGACAGGGTGAAAGGGAGGGGGAGGGAGAGGTGGGAGAGGAGGATGAGGGAAGGGGGGATAATGGGAGGAGGAGGGAGGAAGGGGGTTGGAGGGGAGGAAATCGTGAAAGGGAGAGACAGGAAGGAGGGAAGGGGAGGGAGAGGGGGGTAAGGGACGGGAGGTGTGAGAGAGGTTACCCCCTGCCCCCCCCCCCCCCCCCCCCCCATTGTATAGTCCAAAAAGAAAGTCAATGGTGTAATCCGCCACCCCCCATCCCACCCTCCCCTCTCTATAGTATTGTCCATATAAAAAGTCCTCTCCAGTATGAATTCATCTATAGAAAATCAATGGCGTAAGGACCCCTCTGTATGAAAGTCAATGGCGAAAGGTCCCATCTAACACGATATAGTCGATAAATTTATTTTTTTTGATAGGGGACCTTACGCCAATGCAAATAGCGACATTCTGGTGCGAGCGTCGCCGGAGCGCAAAGTGGGAAACTAAAGTCCTTCAGGTAGATAAGGAGCCTATAATGGCGAAACAATTTTCCGGAAAAGCACCATGAATAAGGTTAAAGTATTCAATGGGTAATGAAGGAAATTATGCCAAAAACATTGAAATTAAATTTATTCATAATTGAACATCTTTCTTTGTCATATGATATTTTAACAACATTTGTTCCAACCTAGCAGCTTCTTCTTCGGGTGCAGGACGTTTCGGTACAAGGACGTTTCGTTACAAAAAAAAAGGTACATGGTACAAAGACGTTTCGGTACATGATTTAGGTCGTTTCGGTACATATTTTTTGTTTTGGTACATCACCCAATTTTTGACTGTTTAAACAGGATACATTATCAACATATAGCAGAAAAACTAAAAAAAAATAATAATTGGTAAACTTTTGATTTTTCAACTTAATTTGACTAAATATATTTTTAGAAATTTTTGACCAATCGGTATTTGATGCCCCATAGTTCAGTTGAAAATTTAGGAAAACTTAACCTTTTCCCGTAGAGTTCAATGTAAAATGTAAGGGCCCGTAACTCTTAAAGAAACCGATTTTTTCAATATCTAAATTGGTCAAAAATCCATGATAGCTATGCTGCAATTTTAAGTCTCAAGATTCCATAAATGGGTGCCCAAATTACCTATCATTGCCCATTGAATACCTTAAAACATCTGCCATCTTTCGTGAAAGTGCCAAATCATGAAATAGCTATTCAATGTTGGCCATTCTCAGGAATACTGAGTACATGTATGTGAAAGGTCAAGGTCAGCGTCACTGGGTTTAAAGGTCAAAGTCCAAGGTCACGAGGTCAAAAATTTTGGTATCAATGGAAAGGTCTTGTCACAAGGAATAGACATGTCAAATATGAAAGCTCTATCACCAACCATTCAAAAGTTATGCCCAATGTTAAAGTTTTTGAAAAGTAGGTCAAAGGTCAAGGTCACGAGGTCAAAAATTTTGATATTAATGGGAGGGTCTTGTCACAAGGAATAGACATGTCAAATATGAAAGCTCTATCACCAACCATTCAAAAGTTATGCCCAATGTTAAAGTTTTTGTAAAGTAGGTCAAAGGTCAAGGTCAAGGTCACGAGGTCAAAAATTTTGATATTAATGGGAGGGTCTTGTCACAAGGAATACAAATGTGAAACATGAAAGCCCTATCACTTACCATTAAAAAGTTATGCCCAATGTTAAAATTTTTGAAAAGTAGGTCAAAGGTCAAGGTCAAGGTCACAAGGTCCAAAATTTTGATATGAATGGGAGGGTCTTGTCACAAGGAATACACATGTGAAAAAAAGGTCAAAAGTCAAGGTCTGGAGGTCAAAAATTTTGGTATCAATGGAAAGGTCTTGTCACAAGAAATACACATGTGAAATATGAAAGCCCTATCACTTACCATTCAAAAGTTATGCCCAATGTTAAAGTTTTTGAAAAGTAGGTCAAAGGTCAAGGTCTTGAGGTCAAAAATTTTGGTATCAATGGAAAGGTCTTGTCACAATCAATACACATGTGAAATACAAAAGCCCTATCACTTCCCATTCAAAAGTTATGTCCAATGTTAAAGTTTTTCGGACAAACAGACAGACAGACAGACAAACAGACGAACAAGCCAAAAACTATATGCCCCCGAATCTTTGGTTTGGTCCAGGGAGAAGCTCTTATGGGGGATCCAGACCAAGGGGCAAAGCCCCGGAATCTAATGGATTTTACAGAACAGTTCTACGTTAAAATGACCCTTTGTACACTTTCCTTTAGTCTGTTTTGCAAAACGATATGGAAACATCTGCATACTTGCGTGCGCCTGGCTATGCGTCTTGCTAACCCCACCCCACCCGCTCTCTTCTCCTTTCCATCAGATTATCAAACATTTCGCACAAAAGGAGAGGGGGGGGGGTCATTCAACCCCTTCTTTTTGTACGATGGTATGTATACGTTATATCTTCAAGGGCGTAGGAACAGTTTGGTAATAAAGTATGAATTTGTGAAGAATTATGAACGAATGGCTTATACATGTACATCCTTTTTTAAGGTCACAGATTGGAAAAGGTCAAAATCCTTTTATACAGCCTAGAGGATGCAGTTTTGATCGGATTTTAACCAAACTCTATACACTGATAGTTTATGACAAGAGTAAGAACCCTAGGCTATCGATTTTCAAGGTCATAGCTCAAAGGTCAAGGTCACAGATTGATAAAGGTCAAAATTCTTGTAAACAGCCTAGAAGATGCAGTTTTGATTGGATCTCTAAACTTCATAAACCGATTGCTTAAAAGTCAGAGGTCAAGGTCACAGAGATTGGAAATGGTCGAGATCATTGTATACAGCCTAGAGGGTGCAGTTTTGATTGGATCTTAATCAAACTTTATACACTGATTGCTTATTACAAGAGGAAGAATCCTATTGATTTTCAAGGTAATAGGTCAAAGGTCAAGGTCACAGATTGGAAATGTTCAAAATGCAGTTTTGCTTTGAACTAAACCAAACTTCATACACTTATTGCTTACGACTAAAGGATGAACCTTATTTATTTTTCTAGTATACAGACAGCCTAGACGGCACATTGACTTTCCTGCAGTGCGAGGGGATGCTATGCTTTGCGTTGCCTAGATTTTATTGATTTTTTGTTGTTTGTTTCACTTTTGTTTGTTTGTTTTACTATTTATCTGTTTATATATTTGTTTATTTTGTGGAAGCTGAGATGATAACGCCTGTCATAAAGAGAGGTGTTCAAATAGCCGTTTGCGTCGAAAGATAGAAGTATATCCAAGTACGTAGTCAGCTTCGTGTAAATATAAAAATAACTCCGCAAGCAGTGGGGCGCAATTGGTGCCCATGGTGATGCCAACTATTTGCTGGAATACAGTTCCTCCAAACACCACAAAAATGTTGTTAATCACAAACTCAAGGATACCGATGATATCGTCTTCGGTATACTTTTTGTTTGAATCAAAGTATCCTCCCGCCCTATGACAAGGTATTTGTTTCCCCTGTTCCTATTTTTTTTTTTGAAAGAAAGGTTTTGCGAATAATATTGGCCAGTCTGTTTTTGAGCTTTTGGTGTGGAATGGTTGTGTAGAGCGTGGTGAAGAAGAAATATTTTTATGATAGTAATATGATTGAAATTGGTGGCTTTTAACTTTTGCAAAAATTTATTAGAATTCTTTAGGATCCACATCTGATTGATTCCATTTCTGGAATATGTTGTATCGCAGTATGTTTGAATTAAGACCTTGTTTGATGCGAGTTAATATTTTCGTAAGCAAAATGGAAAGAGGTTTTGTGGAGCACCTGGACGAACCAGCAATGAATCGGTGTTTGTAAGGATTTTTGTGCATTTTTGGAATCCAATAGATGTAAGGTAGCTCGAGATCATAGTCATTAGGATGAATACCGAAGGACTCAATAACAGATTTGTGGTTGTCAAGTATTTAAGATACATATAAGTTTGTAAGTGTGTATGTTGGATTTCCAAGTGCTCAATGTAATCCTAGTTCCTCTCTCAGGCATTTGAAATAGTATGACTTGCAAACGATAGTAAAATTGTTTGCCGCTTTGTCAACAGGAACAATGATATATTGTTCATGGAGGTCAGAAAGTTCTTTGTCAACAACAGGGTCATGAAAAATTGACTCGTGTCTGTTGTTAACTGAGTGCCGAAGACGCCCTATTCTTCTTTTTAGTAATCCTCCGATGGCCCACCATCTAGCGTACTCCTCACAGGCATCCATAATTATTTCAAAGTTTTCCCGCCATGTGAAAGAACGGGGTTCCTTGTATTTTGGACCTTTACTGAGATGGTTTCTAAGTTTACTGTTACCAACGATATTAAGGTCACCAGTAACCACATAGCCACATGGTTCATGGTTGGTAGATGAAAGCAGAGGATGAACATGTTCATTGTATGGGGTTTTAAATTTAAACTTTATTTATTTTACAACGTTTAACAAACAAGTTACACAACTTATCGTCTTGCATCACAACGTCATAGGTTCACACTGTTCTCAATATGACAAGCCCCGACGGTATAACTGCGTTTCCAACAGTATATCCAACATATACCTGTCGGAACCACAAAACACAGTACGTTTATCCCCTAAATTTGCAAATTTGATTTTAAGAAGGGACGATTTTCATTGATAACAGGTATGTCAGATTTGACGGCCGTAAAAAGTCTATTTGACGAGATGTCCATAATAATACTATGAAGGCGATATTCTGCTGAACCGGTGTCGGTAAAATGTAAGAACATTGATGATTCGCACAAGTCATGCAATTTCTTTAAAGGAAGAGAGTACAACTTCGTACGAATATGATGAAGACCTAAAGTTTTGCTAACAAATGGCAAAAGACCGTCGAATGATATATCATGAATACTAGTATCTGGTTTTTGTGTTTTAGTATGTATTACCATGACTTCGACATCTTCTTGTTGTTTGATCAAACAACCGCAGAACATTAACCGACTGGCAACAAGGACATGTCAGATTTCCTACATTGTCGATATGATCGTTGCAACCATACGAGGAAGCTGTGCCTAATTGTCGAATCCAGTTATCTTTTCTTTTATATCTATACGGAGTATTGATGTTCGGATCGTTAGTTGGATGATACATTTTTTCTAGGATGCGGACTTTAAGAGACAAAATTGAGTGGTCAGGCAAGTTAAAATGTTTATGAAGGAGCTGATAACCACTATGGTTAAATTGGAAGCGATGCCTTATCATCATATACTCCTCTGTTATTAGAATTGGGCATGTTTTACAATTCTTGTCCCCGCACTTCCAAGGATATATTGCAATCAGCGGGGACACAATTGTGGTCTTTCAAAAGTCAACAACTTGAACTTGGCATGATTTTATGGGTAGGAACCTGTCAGCGCACTTAAATCACATCTTGTGGTCGTCTATATTTATATTCAGTGATGTTTCGAAGGACGACTCTTGCAGGCACCTGCCTGACCTAATGTATCCGGGACACAGCAGGTTTGAAGCTTTTCATAGAGGGCGACGTGCCAGCCTCTATGGATCATTTTACATCAGGATCCATGAATTACTGCCCGACTACTATCCTCGGAGACAAAGTTTAACACATAAGTCAAATGTTTCAAAAAAAATTGTGACAATTCAAAACATTTTTGTTAAACATTTCCTTAAAGGATGCTCAACAATCGTTTGACGTCATCATAACTGGTTCGAATAGTACTGAGTGCGGTTTCGGTCTTCAAACTCCTCTTATTCGCTTGTTTCTCGACAGATTTCGACAAATTTGGTATCGATGGAAGCAGAAAGTTATCATCTACAATCTGAGTGTAATAAATATATAGTCAAATATATCGTTAAATCTATATATTAAAAATATCCTGTAAGTGAGACACCCTGGCTACTGCCGTAAACATTGTTTTTATAACGTCATCATCGGAAACCAACCGCTTGTTACATTGGAACAAAATTTAGTAGGTAAATTTAAGTCAATGATCAAACAGGATATGTGTTAGAGATTTTAGCGATATCATAGATAAGATATTTTAAGTTTAGTTTCTCTAAATTTCTTTTTGTCAAAAGATTTTTTTCTTCAATTTTGTCAACTTTCGTACTTTGCAGCGAGATGTTATCGAATAAAGTTTCCCTATTTAAAAACTTTGAGCGAGTGAATTTTAGTTTTAACTCTGCTTTGTTTAAAGATATATCCATTTTACAGATAAGTGAACGCATTATCGAGAACGAGGGAGGTAAGTGACGTCCACTTATTGACCTTGAATGTCAAAATGTTTAAAAACGCTGCGCCGTTTACTTTTTTCTATTTCTCTTATGTATATTTCCATATCTCCGACACCCGGCGATCGTTGTTCTTTGAAAAACCGCTTATTTTACACTGTGAATGCCTTTTAAAATATAACTATATCCAGAAATTCCATCTTCTGTGTTACTTATTTCAGAATAGCATCCTACTTTAAACATTATTGAGAATCCGAACCCCCCCCCCTTCCCCCCCCCCTTTAAAAAGTTACTATGACAACCAAGTATTTTGAATCAGGATGAACGAAAACATATACTTTTTTATAACTTTTTTTATGAAGAACAGAGTTTGTCGTTGAGAAATATGTAAAAGAAAATAACTTCGGACAAAGACTAATTATCACTTTGATGACAAATAAGGATACTGGGCACTTTTTTCTTTTTTAGATTTTCATTTTGGGTGGGGGTGCACAAAATGTACTTTTCGGGAAAAGTTTTAGCTATTTCACTCTTTGAAAGCAATATCTATAAAGAAAAAGACATATTTGATTATATCATGGTGAAAATAGTCACAAGAATGGTTTTAATGTGGAATTATTATCCCTATATCATGTTTTGATCTGTCAAAATCCATTCTTTTGCGACAGATCTTGGAAATTGGTTTACACATGTATATTCAGAGGACCACTAGTCAATCAAATGAACGATAATATGTAATCTTAATTACAAATATAAATCATCAGATATTAATGTCAAATAAACAGAATAATTTTTTTTTGCTCTGACAAAGAATTCTTGGATTATTGAGCCACGTTAATGTTTGCTTGAAACGTTACAGAAACATTGTGACAAAATGTTACTAAAAGTTTTTAAAATATTATAGAAAATAACATTTTTAATAAAAGGTTTTCAAATGTATTGAAACATCACAAAAATGTTTTCGAAATATAAGTAGCAACATACCTTTATCTCAGTTGATACGCTATGCCAGAGCAAGTACAAAATATACAGATTTTATTCTGATAGCTATGCGTCTTTCAGATAAGCTTTTCAGTCAGGGATACGTTTGTCAACTTCAGTTGATCGTCTGTCTTTTCAATGCATTTGAAATTTTCTGTTACAAAATTGTTTGAAATTTCTAAAACGTGGGTCCTGTAGCATCATATCCCACCCATCCTGCTACTTCTTTTGGTACGTTTTTTGACATAATTATTTTCATACTTTTTGGCCATATTACATTGTTTAAACTTAGGATCACTGACGAGGGTTTAGTACCCGAAACGTGCATGTCTGGTCCATGCTGTAAATTTATCAGGTCTTAAATGATGCTATTGAATTTGAAAACGTTTAACATTGTGACCGACTAACATATTCACTGAGGAAGTTCTGCGGTCGATATGGGGAACTCATCATACACTATAATGTCCCACTATCCAGAATGGTGGAAGATATTCTGTCTTAGACCATTTGAACCATCCAACCACCGAATATACTTGTATCTTCCGAAATGGAAGTAACCGGATGTGACAATTCTACCGAATTGAAGCAACGGGTGTTGCATGCAAGCAATCTCCTACGCATTCGTCCGATTTCAGTTCCGCTTTTCTTCACTTTGAAAGCAAGCCTGTGCCGCCTATGACCTTGTTGCAAGTTGGCATGCAAGCAGGAGATGCTGACTCTTCTTGGGCACCTGGTTTCACTCCCATATCGGGCTTTCGCTTCTTTTCATGTGGTGGAGGTATTTGTTTGCTTTGGTTCCTGTTTTATCCTGATTTTGTATGCCTTCGTTTTATGATTTTCTGAATTATCGATTTTGTACTGTGTATTGGGAGATGGTCATTATCCATATTTGTCATTCAAACAAGTTTTAGAAAAAAGAATGTTACTGAAATATTGCAATAAAATGTTTATTCAAAAGGTTTTAAAACATTTTAAAATTACACAAAACCACGTTTCAAACCATTTTTGTGAAACATTTCCTGAATGTTTGGAAAAGTATACAAGTCAAATGTTTCAATATTCAAGTTTGAAAAGAAGTTCAAACAATGTCATTGAAATCGTAAAAAGTAATGTTTTTAAAATATTTCTGAAACACGTTTTAGAATGTTTCCTCAGAAATATTTAAGAAGAATGTCACTCAAACTTTATAATATAATGTTTATTCAAAATGTTTTTAAAATATTATTAAAACTCAACAAAAACACGTTTTCAAATATTTTTGTGAAACATTTCCTTAATATATGGCTTTTGCTTACTTTTCATGATTCAAAATTGAAAGTTAGAAAACGACATATAAGCTAAATGTTACAAAAAACATTGTGACAAAATGTTACTGGAAAAGTTTGAAACACGTTTTGATCGGTACTTCTTTAATGTTTATTAGAATTGTTTCCTCGGTAACATTTAAAAAACTGTCACTTAAATATTACAATGTAATATCTATTCAAAATGTTTTCAAAATATTATCAAAACTCCACAAAATCAGTTTTTCAAATCATTTTAAAGAAACATTTTCCAAACCATATTAGAATAATTATAAAACATTTTAACAACATTTCTGTGTTAGCCTGGTAACTTAATTTAAGTATTGCACAATATTATTAAGATGTATCTTATATATCTCAAAAGTAAGACTAAAAATAATAAGCAACTCGTAATTTTCAGCAATTTTCAGTGTTATAATAGTAACAGAGATATTTTTTTATAACAAAGGGTCCTGCACATGTGTTTATGGGAAGTAAACTTATGTACTTCATATGGATACCGCCATGAAAGTAGCAGCTAAACTGGAACATTAGTAATTCTTTAAAACGTAAAATGTTTTGTAGAAGTATTTTTAAAATTACTTTATGTGTACCTTGAACAGAAAAATGCGATAAATAGTCTAGCTATTACTGTAAATAATTAAGCTTTTATGTCGGTCTAAAACTTCGATATGCAGACTCTAGGTAAAGCTTATCTAATCTAATCTTATCTTATCTTATCTTATCTTATCTTATCTCATCTCATCTTATCTTATCTTATCTTATCTGTGCAACATTTGGATAGACAAACCGTGAAAGTTCTTGCTAGGGGTTCGTTGATGCTCAATTTTGTGCTCTATTGTGAGTGCTGTTGAGAATGTCGTCAGGATCTTCTTTAATCCAATTGTGTCACACTTATGCCCTTTGCCGTGTGAAGCTTGTAAAAAAAATCCCCGCGAGGGGTTTGACAGTAAGTGTTTTGATGTGTTAAATTGTTCCCCGTGACCTGATTTTTGTCAAGTGTATTAATTACTTCTTCCCAGCTCTGTCACCTGAAAGAAGCTTTGTTTTGGCTTTTTATCAATGTGACATCATATTTAATTCTTTTTTTTTTTTTTTTTTTTTTTTTTTTTTGCTATTTCGGAAACTAGCCATTTCACCGATAAATATCATCGAAATTAAAGGAGTTTAACATCTTAGCACCATCCCTCCAATGCTATTTTGCACATAAATTTTATTTGGATATGCTACTGAATCGACCCTACAGGAAATTTGGAGCCGCGCGCTCTCTGTAATGTAAATGTAAAAATCTAACTTCAAAAACTTAAAGAGGGCGCTATTGAAATTATTTTTGTTGGCTCCGCTGAAAGCATCACTGATGAGAATTTAATATTCGAAACACGTGTCTGGTGCATGGAAATTGGTTTGGAATTTTCTTCAAGAAGGTAGAGAGTTGGAACCCTTCGACATTTAGATATATTTCCCAGACATGGGATATTGATTTCATTTCCGTGCGTGAACATCGACGGCGACCAACAGGGGATGCTTACTTCTCCCGGGCACCTGATCCCACCTCTAGCTTGCTAGGGGTTCGTCGATGCTCAATTTTGAGCTCTATTGTGAGTGCTGTTGAGATTGTCGTCAGGCTCTTCTATAACTTATTCAACATCATTGTACAAGAGTTGCTCTTTTAAAATAATAATAATTTAAATTCAATGTTATCAATACTAATTATAAATTTTGTGAGATAGGCTATAGATCAATCATTTATAACATCATGTTGGTGTCTTTATGTTTCCAAATCTCTTTTCCGAAATTTCACGTTAGAGAGGTCAGTGTCCGAGGGTATATATTGCCTTGTATTGGATAGCACTTTTCCTTAATCATCGCAGATATTGTTTTGGGAATTGAAAACAAATCCCAAACATATCTTCTTACAATCATTGTTTTTCTGCTTGGACGGGAACATAACGTTCTCCCAGCTAGCGATTTCATGGTGATTTACTACGGATCTGTTAAGTGTCGTATCATCAAAAGAAAAATATGATTTACTTTAACAACTGTCCATCTTTTATCTACTAAAACACAAGAAAAAGAAATAATAACGATAGGAATCCAAAATAATTTTCCGTCACGGCAAGTTGGCCATAGCTAACTGTCGATCATGGTATTTTTTCATAAGTGTGGGGGCCACGTCAGACAATTATAGTTGCTCTGGTTTGTAAATAGATATCTTCACTTGCGATGTTAAACAATAAATCTACACTCATTTCAAAATCGCATGACGGGATAATCAGTTTTATTGACATTTTTATAATATTTTCATTACAATACTTTCAAGCTCCAGATAAGACATGTAAAGGTATATCAAAGTTTAGTTCAAGTTCTTGCACACTCTAAAATCTTCATCGATATTTATTATCCATAATCAGATCTATACACGTTGAGGACTTAAGAAAAATCTATTTTATCTTCACTTTCTATCACTCAAGGTGCAAATTTTAGAGAGTGAAACCAATACGAATTTTTGTCTATTGAATAAGATAAAGATCTCCAACAAGACAACGTTTGAGTCACAACAGCGGAGGACACCCGCATGTTTGCAAAAATCAGTAGATACATAACGACCGCACAAACAAAATACTAGCTTATACTAAATAGAACAACAAACAACGAAACCAAGTGTTGAGACGTCGTTGAAATACGAATGCCGACGAAGTTATGAGGGAAACTAATGTGCAAACGGTTGCGAAAATTAACTTATCACCATAAAAAGGTTGGGATGAGATTCCTAACAAGATGATGCTGCAAGATCAACAATGCATTTTGTCATTTTGTCATTCTAAATTCTGATGACGGGGCCAATTGATTTGCAGTCCCTTAGTTTTTTAATGATGCAGCAGGAGAAATTTAAGTGAGCTTGGAGCTTCCTTTTTGGTCCTACTTCGTTAGATACTTTTGCTTGAATTGTATATGTAGCATTAATTCGTGTCAGATTTGAATATGCTTAATCTTAATTAGTAATTAAGACTGCACTTTTTAAAGACGCCACCTACAATAAATTCAATAAAGACTGTTTTCGCTGTTTGGTTTGTTTAGTTTCGTGTTTTTCGAGAGTTTGTGTGCCTATTGATTGTGATTTTGATTCTGGTTTCGGGTTCTATGTTTGAATGCATTCATTGATTGATGATAAATTGTTTGCTGAAATGCGCGTATGGTGCAATTAATTATTGCGATAGAAAAATGATTATGATTCATTCAGTATAAAACTTTAACTAGAGCCATGCACTGGTAAGGCTTTCGGATGTCACTAAGGTATTTTTATTTTTTCATTAACTTTTCAAAAACCATAACAATATCTTGATAATTAATATGGCAGCATCAAGAAATAGTACAAAATTTTGTATGTTTCAAACCCCGCGTTTTGCTGTCTTGTTTTAGTGGTCATCTTACAGTGAGAAAGCTTTGATATACCACAATTTTTATATAGAAAGTGCTTTGATATACCACAATTTTCGCTCTTCTAGACCATTGGATAACGAACAAGTTGGAGGGTAGCGTGCACGTTATTTGGATAATTACGCCATTTGCTTCTTTTATGGCACATGGTCGTCCTAAGTCGTTAGCGATTGCCCATTGGGTTCGTTGGTTTATATGTTGTTTGTTTATATGTTGTCTTTTGTGTAAATGTTTTGATGTTCCATGGTGTTTCTTGTCCCTTTTGTTGTTGTCTGCTCTGTGTTTTCCATAGGGGCGTGTTTTATATATTTTGCTGTTGTTACTGTCACCGAGTCTTGTTGGAGACCCCATCTTTTCTATTCTCGAAGTAAATGATCACTTTCGAAAAAGACTTAAAACTTCATCCATCCAATGTAAGAAAAATGCAGAAGGATGTGGAATTACAAGATAATAAATGAGTTATATAGCACGTTCTATATAGACATAACCTCAGACAATGTATGCATTTTATATATTGTTTTCATTTCCGTGCATGAACATCGATGGCGGGTGCGGCTAGCCAAACAGAGAATGCTTTTTCCTCCTGGGCACCTGGTCCAACTTCTAGCTTGCTAGGGGTCCGTTGATGCTCAATTTTGTGCTCTATTGTGAAGAAAGGAGGGGATCTCCAACAAGACTCGGTTGCAGCACCAACAGCAACACACCAAACACCTCAAGTGAAGATACAATGAGAAGACAAACACAGCAAGAGACAAGGAACAACAAACGAGACATCAAACATCGAACATTAAAGACAACACATAAACCAACGAGACCCATGGGCAATCGGTGCCGACTTAGGATGGCCATCAGCCGCGTTAGTAACAGATGGTGTGGTTATCCTGGATTACGTGCGCACAACTCTCCCACTTTTCCGGTTACCCAAAGGTCTCACTGTAAGATGACCATGTAAACAAGACAGCACAACGCAGGAGCCCAAGGAACACAGATGAGTATGTAAATACATATAAAAATGGGGTAAGGGCGTACGAAATGCAGTCCCGTGCTCTGCCGGCTGTAGCAAGCTCATGCATGTTATCACAGAGGAGTCCGACCGACATTCAGAGAGGATAGGTGGTCGAGGTCCGGTCTTCTCTAAAGAGGTTAGGACAGGGACCGTCATGGAGTCCCATTGTCACAGTCGGTCACGGTCTTAAAGATGCGCTGGTACAAGACTGTAGATTGGTCCAGTACCATGCCAAGTATCCGTCTGGTGACATTAGGAACATATCCACGGTATAAAAGGCATTTGATGATTCTGACGCATTTTCGATGGCTATGCTGTCTGCCTTTGATCCTTTTAATTTTGTATCTTACTACGTCTTTCGGTATATTTAGGACAACATTTTCACAGATTTTGGTCATATTACATTGTTGAGATTGAGGATCACTAACAAGGGTTGGATACCCGAAATGGGCTTGTCTGGTGTATGCTGTAAATTTATCTGCTTTAAAATGATGCTAATAGATTTGAAGACATTAAACATTTATCATGTCACCATAAAATGAAGGCTGTGAAATACACAAAGTAATATACTCTGTTGCTTGTATAGGTCCGAACTTTATAAGAAGCTGACTGAATTTTTGTAAAAGTTCCAAAAAGTCTTTACTAGTTTATGAAAGCGGAAACCTTGACCTAAAAGTTTCTTGGTTATATATAAATTTCTACTACAAAAATCCAAAGCATTCGTGCATGCCCTAGCGTACCTGATGAGCTGTGATATGTTAATGTCGTATTACGGTAGTCTGGGAACGTCACCGTCAAGCCAGGGGAAATTTACTATGTTGAATCCAAAATCATCTCTTTTGTCATAAATACTGGTATGAATTTCTTCGTTTGTAATTTTGATATTTAGGTCCAAAAATGGTGTTTCTGTATTTTTAACGTTTGACTTGTTGAGTGTCAACTCATGTGGATAAATTTCATTCTTATATGAATCAAAAACAGGATTGTCAATAGTGAGAATATTATCCAGGTACCTAGACGTATAATAAAGCATTTCAAATCATCAAATTTTCTGTTCTTTTGAAGATTTTGGATAAATTATTTTTCATAAGTGAATATAAATAAATCTACAACAAGAGGCGCACAGTTGGTGCCTATAGGAATCCCTACAACCTGTTTGTAAAGATCCTCACCAAATCTAACATAAATATTGTCCTAGAGGAAGGACAAGGCATTACACAGGTCGCTACATTTCCATGATATAAATGATTTGTAGTGTGTTGAGGATAAGAAACCCTTTGATACAGATATACAAATGTAACTTTTCCCTTCTCGATCAAAACACCATTTAATTAGTTTGGACAACCGATCATTAATTTTATCGTGAGGAAGCGTGGTGTACACATTAGAGAAGGCGTATGAAGAAATGGTTTTGGCTTGGAAATTTTTAGTTTTCATTTTGTCAATCACATCCCCTGAATTTTTGATAGACCATAAGAAATTAACATCGTTCCTGTTAAGAATAGTTTCACAATATTTTGTAACGTGTTCCCTTATCGCCGTAAGCACTGATGAAAGATTTCTAGACAAAACTGTTGTGGAACAGTCGCTAGAATTAGCAATGAATCCGTAAGGAGACTTGTGCAGTTTAGGTATGCAATACATGGTCGGAAGATCCAATTAAGAAGTAGAGATGTTGGATGAAGAAAGTTCACTGTTGTGCCTGTGCGAAATATCAGAGACACTTTCATTGCTTTTGATATAAGTATTTGTAGACAAAAGTTCCGAAACTAAAGTTGATATGTATAGTAAAATGATAATTGTGTTGTTGGCTGCTTTATCTGCAGGTGCAAAAACATATTTTTCATGTAACTTACTTAACTTCGATTTGAAGTATATATCTTTCAAATTTGGATCGTGGATTTTTAAACAGATGAAGGTTTTTATGAAAGTTATGAAGGATAACCGAAACGTGCATGTCTGGTCCATGCTGTAAATTTATCAGGTCTTAAATGATGTCATTGAATTTGAAGACGTTTAAAACATCTTTTTGAATATCTGTTATTTTTCCAGTCATTCAGAGCATGCGATTCGACTCCTTCCGATTTACACCATCTTTTGGTATAGTTATCTAAAACTTCATTCATCACTTCGCGACAATTAATGAAATCTATCTTGGATGGGATTCAATACTTAGGTCCTTTTCTGAGAATACCACGGAGCTGTCTGTCTTTAATAATTGAAAAGTCACCTGTAACAATACGACCAGCTGGTTCGTATATATAATCAGAAGTTGCACATTCTCAGGAAGAAGGACATGATTCGAGTGCTTTAGGATCTGATGTAACTTTATTGTAGTTAAAACGAAATTACGAACAAGTTTCTTATACTTATAACAAATAAGAGGAGGATCCGGATTCTAAAAATATTGAGGAATTGTACTTTGCACGCGGTGATGCCTGAAAATATTAGAGATGTTTAGAATATCAAAACCTTTGTTAATAAACGGAATTTTGATGAATCGTCTTTTAGGGGAGGAGTTTTTTTGCAACGAGATAAAGTTTATTTTGTGTGAATGATACAATAATATTAAGTTTGAATCAGTCAGGGTTTCTTAAGAATGCAACCTCTACTTCATCCAAGATAGATTTTAGTTGAAGCACTGGAATGGTCGACAGAACATGTAATAGTTCGTGTCTGCCGCCATTGCGTTGTCAGTGTTGTTAAGATTATTGTTAGGATCTCCTTTAACTCATTTGTGTCACACTTATGCCCTTTGCCGCGTGGAGCTCGTAAAAAAAACTCCCCCACGAGGGGTTTGACAGTAAATGTTTTGAATATTTACCCTGACTTGGTCGCCATAGAACTTTCTATATATACGAGGGCTGTTCCGAAAGTTCATGGACAACGCAATTTATGGAGAGATCTAGAGAATTTACTTATAACCATGTTGATTTCCTTATAATACGGATAATTTTGAATACATATACGAATTTTCATAACCATTGGTCCAGAACAAATTTTCAAATCCCCTTTTGAACAACGTAAGGTTCTAGGTCACGGAGCAGCTAACAAAAAGCAACGACGTCGTCAGATATCCAGCATAAATTTAACATTTTAAAAGAAATAAAACATCTCTCATCTGAAATATTTTTAAATTTATCTTTTTATGTAGACATGTTCTATTTTAATGTGCATTTCCACCTCTATATCATTATGCACTTTCATCTTTGAATCAGTCAGGTCACTGTTAAGGGAGAAAACGGCATCACTTTACTTATGTTCGTTTCCTTTTTTATTCAACTCCAACCAAATTGGGTGTTTATGTATCTATTCATCATAAAAATACATTCGTCTATTTTAACAACATTAGTTTTGATGTTTTTTGTCCATATCAAGATGTATCCATCAGATGTCTAGTCTCCGTCTGTTTTATTCAACCGAAATTCAAAACTGAATGACTGTCTGGTGCTCCGTAAAGAACTCTGACGTCATCAATTTTTGCTTTATTTTATCAACAATATCATGCATAAATCCTCATAAAATTCGTAAATCTTGTCCAATGTTATCAAAACTTTGCAGTGGTCAAGACAAATAATAGTATTAATGATATAGAAAGTTTAAATACAAGTCGAGTATTTTTTCTTATTTTATTTAGCAATGTAACAAAAGGGATGGGTTCATTTCAACAACTCAAATTTCACTGCTCCGTAGCCTCTACACCTCATGTATAAAGGTGAGAATTATGCCTTTTTTGTAAATTATTCTAACCTGATATTTTATGTTTTCTCTTTCTGAATGTGTCCCTTTCAATTCAAGAAAATTTCATTCGCATACGACTTCAAATGCGATTTTTAAGGCATGTGTCCACGAACGTTTGGAACGGCCCTCGTACATATCCTCAGACAGTGCATGTATTTTAGATATTGTTTTTATTTACGAGCGTGAAGATCGACGGCGGGTGCGGCTAGCCAAACAGGGGATGCTTACTCCTCCCAGGCACATGGTCCCACCTCTTACTTGCTAGGGGTCCGTCGATTCTCAATTTTGTGCTCTATTTTGTGCTGTTGAGATTATCTTCAGGATCTTCTTTAATTCATTCGTGTCACCCGAATGTACTTTGCCGTGTGTAGCTCGTTAAAAAGTTACCCACGAGGGGTTTGACAGTAAGTGTTTTGAATATTTTTCCCTGACTTGGTCGCCATAGCACTTTCTATGTAGACATAACCTCAGACAGTGCATGAATTTTATATGTAGTTTTCATTTACATGCGTGAAGATCGATGATGGATGCGGCTAGCCAAACAGGGGATGATTACTCCTCCCTGGCACCTGGTCCCACCTCTTTCTAGGGGTCCGTCGATGCTCAATTTTGTGATATATTGTGAGTGTTGTTAATTAAATTTATTTAAAAAAAATTACTTCAGGATGCATCAGTAAAAGAATAAAATCTACTTTAGACACTCTTAGAGATAAGACTCATACTGGATTTATGAGGGATCGATGTATTGGTAAGAATACACGTTTAGTCTATGATCAGATACCTTACGCAGAGGAAAAACAAATACCTGGAATCCTTATGTTGATAGATTTTGGAAAGGCATATGACTCTGTATCTTGGTCCTTTATCTTTAAATTGTTAGAATTATTTGGTTTTGGTACAAATATTATTTCATGGATAAAATGTTAAATACTGAGATGAAAGAATCACTTTTACAAAACGGATTTAAACAATGTAATATGGCAAAATAGTGTGAAAAATATTATGTCCAAAAATGCGAAAGACGCATCAGGATGGGTGGGATATGATGCTACAGGACCCACGTTTTTGAAATTTCGAGAAATTTTGATAGAAAAATTTTCAAATACGTTGAAGAAACGATCAACTGAAGCTGATCAACCTTGGTTACATGTGCCCTCGGGTACTCCTGGTCCACCAGCAGTGAAACTCACTAAGTGGTACTAGTGGTACTAAAGAGGGCGCTACTGAAAGGAATTTTGGTGGCTCCGCTGGAAGCATCACTGATGAGAATTTTGTATTCGAAACACGTGCAGAAAAATTGGTTAGGAATTTTTTCATGAAGGTATAGAGTTGGAACAGTTCCGTATTGATGTTAAACGTCTTCAAATTCAATATCATCATTTAAGAACAGATACATTTGCAGCATGGACCACTTGCAGCATGGACCAAAAATCATTAATCGCTTTTTGAGACGTGGTATGACTATGAAGTCATAGGAAAGACACTCTTCATGCATGGTAATCCTTGAATCGGTGCAGTCGTATGAGTTACACCCTGCCTGACTGTGACAATAAGACTCCATGACCTGTCTTGTCCAAGGAGATATGCTCCTGGCAATCTGTCTTCTCTGAAATTTGGTCTGACTCCTTGGATGATTGCATGCATTAGCTCGTTCCATCCGAACTTTTTTAAGTCCGTATATGTTCTTGATATTCATCGTAAAATAATCTGTTCGTTACTTTGATCCCTCCATTTCATTGTTTGCTTGTGTCGCCATCTTACAGTCATATATACTATAGATATTATATACAACTATTCTATTCTCTTCGTAACCACTGGCTTGATCACTTGTGAGCACACACTCCGAATTTCAACCCAGTTAACACAAGCATGTTTTGAAAATATTATACAGAAACATTTCTGAAAATGTTTTATTCTCGTGATGTATGGTTCCAGGAACATTTTCAGTTGCCCATTTATCTTGTTGTTTTATGTGCCGTATTTTTTTCTGATGAGTGTTTTGATGAGATCTTTGATACCAACTCTTCCTTGTCTCTGTGGTTTCGCTTGTTGTGATTGTCCTCTCTATCACATTGAGGTGTTTCGCTATGGGCTCTGAAATCGGGCTCTGTTGGAGACCCCATCCTTTCTTTTTCAAATTCTATAGAAAAAACCTCAAGAAAATGAAATTGAATGTACACAGAATTCGATTTGTTGCAATGGTTCTTCGCAGTAACATAAAGTTCAGCTTTAGCGATACCGGCAAAAACATCTACTTTCAAGATATGAACTGTTCAATATTGTCTATAAATACTAACATGCCTTGCTTATCAAAAAAATCTTTGTTTCTTCGCAATATAAGCGTGATAATAGAGCACTGGCATGTTTATTTTTATCTTGTGGCATCGCAATTTGATGCATTCTTGAAATAATTCATGTGTACTTATAACAGGATAATAGAGTGAATGGTTTCTTTGATTGCTTTTTATAACGCCTAAAAGGGGTTCATACTTAGGTTAACGAAGATGAATTGTCTTCATACGGTACCAGATTTGCATTTGCCATTTCGGCATAAAATGTTTCTTTTTTGTTTTATTCTATTTGTTTTCAGTGCATATGACTTTTTGTTTATGAATATTAGTGTGCTCCAATGTGCAAAGGATGCATAATTTCCGAGATAAGAGCTAAGTTTAAAATTAGAGCAGTTGACCATATTTCGCCGTGTTTTTGTACTTTTCTTAGGAAATTTCAATACTTGGAGGCGAATTCAATAATTGCTTCGTCTAAAATTTAATTTAACTCCATTCTTGATTGAAATACTACAAAAAAGAACTTATTTTACACAGTTCATTGTTCCTTATGATACGTCAAAATATTTCGTTTCCACGTTTTTGAGGTTGACCATATTTCGCCGTTTTTGTTGACAAGAATCCTAGTTGCACACACAACGGACAAAATTGTGATTTTCTCTTCCGGAAATCTTTCGTCACGACTACTTATAGGAAATGATGCCAAATAAAATGTTTTCTTTTTTAGTTTTTATAAAAATGTCGGATATTTACGTCTAAAATTTGGTGTAAAATCCCCTCCTTTCTCCTTTCTTTCATCAAATTTTCCCCATTTTGTGCTTTTTTGTTACAAAATATCAAACCATGACTTCTACGGTCATATTTGATAGAATATAGAAAAACAAACCAAACAAATATTTCCGATAACCAATGAAAGCAATTAACTATGAAAACGGCGAAATGTGGTCACTGGCGAAATATGGTCCCTTGCTCTACATAATCAAGATACACTCTTTATATTGTTAGGAAAGAGGTATGACGGATACCCCAGTATGACTTCCCTTTACTTACAACATGTGAAAACGAACTTTTTGTATGTATATATATAAGCAAAATGTTACTCGGTTACTTCGATTTGGCACCGATGTTATACCCACGAATATTTGCTATTCATAAAGTATTGGAATAGAAACCAACAACCGACATGAAATCCCGAAACTAATAATAAACACAACGGAAATGGAAAAGGTTTCATATCAAGTCAGTAACTGATTTGTCTGAATTTGCCTGAATTTCTTGTAATTTTAAAGAAAAATAATGCTTTTTGTACTATTTGTAGTTTACACATGAAGCATGCTACATATTTGATGCAAGTAATATAGCATCCAAATAAGCAGGACCAAAATGGAAGCTTAAAGTCGCCCCATGGCTTAGCGATTAAGGTATCGGGCCAGAGACCAAAAGACCACGGTTCCGCCGACATATACACAGTTAATTGTTTTATGTTATATGTGAAAAAACGTCCTTGTTTGTGTTGTGTCTGTATGTCTGTAGTACTTTTTTTTAAAGTAATCTTAAAGCTTATTTTAATTTTTATCCTCGTATAATTTGAAGACGTTTAACATTAAAAAAAAAACAAAGGGAGAGGGGGCTTTACTCATTGTCCAGCTATGAGAACCTAGAACAAGAAAATTACAAAAAAAAAATCATTGTTTGCGGCGCAACCCTAAATAAATTCTATGAAGAAATTAATTAGATGTACACTATTATTAAAAAAATTGGTATTCCATTGATTCAAAAACCTGCCAAACATATTATTTTCCTGTGAAATCAACTATTACAATATATTAATATGAATCAAGGCAAAGCCTTTTTGCGCGAGCGGAGAGAAAATAAATATGATTTTAGACTATGACGGTTTATCCTATCTTACAAAACTTTCTGTTTGGTGATTGCCAAAAAAAAAAAAGGGCAATATAAGGCGAGTGGAAACACAGAGGCATTTGTAAAATTGGTCTTGACCAGCAGATGAACATTTTAAGGGGGGGGGGCTTAAAATATGGTTCTTTGTACGTTCCTGTTTTGGCCTTGACCGGCAAATATTAGATTAGGTTGAGGGGGGGATTCCAGTCAAATTTACAGAAAAATACGAGCAAACACAAAAGGTGTATGATTTTGAAACTTTATATCAACGATCAGCTCAGCTAGAACTTGTCAGACCAAGGATTTATAAACAGACCTGGTTATATTTCCTACATGTGATTTTTTTTTATTTCAAGCCATTTTAATTTTGTTATAAAACGGTTAAATGAAAATAAATAACTCATTGCATATCGCCCAAAAGAAAAAAATCCATCTCGCCGATGTCAGATACAATCGTCCAAAGCCTGTTTCATAACATTTCAATAAAGAAAACCACTTTAAAAACCTAATCACGTGAAGCCATCCGGATTGAACACAAAATCGCCCATGGGAATACTTTGGCCGGTTTATTGAACTTTTTAGAAGCGTTTACGTCAAGCAAAATACGTCCATTACAGGAAAATCTTACAACGTCAAAGTGACATTAAGAATTTCGCGCGATGACGTCAATGACGTCATAGAAGCACAGTAAACAAAATACTCAAACGAAGATGTCGGCTTTCCTAAAAAGATTCCGCGGTTTCGCCGAGTTGTCGATGCTATTTCGTAATCTGCTTTACGAAAAATTATGTCAATAAATTTAACTTGTAAACAAAAATTGAGTATAACATATACGTATACTCGGAGTCGAAAAAAAAATTAAATGGCAATATTCAGCATCTCCGCAGTAACTCTGTCTGCGAAGGGACGAAAGTTTTTGAAAGCATAGTAGTACATTCTCATTCTTTGATTCAGCATATTTTCTCACTAAGGTAAGTGTATACGCGTTACCATAAGGGCGAGCTTCGCTCGCAAAGGCCCTTTGGGCCTTTGCAGCGAGCTCCGCTCGCTATTATAAAATATTTCCACAACAAATAATACAATCAACTTTGATAAACATTAAGTCTTTTAATACTTTTGTAAATACAAAATTTCAGACTTATCAGAAGAAAATTAGAATTTTAACAGTTTACATTCGTGCGGCGCCACACAGAATAATTTTAACTGCTCCACAGAGAGGCATATCAGGGACGTGTCCCTTTATGCGGAACGTTCCGGTTGACCCGGCTGTTTCTAGTAATGGAACACACCGCTGCATCGGATAGGATAGGATTTTCTGGCACGTCTAGGACCGACGTTCCAGGCTGTTCCAATGTTACTGTGCTGGGAATTTTTCTTGGAAACGTCGGCATGGATGAAAACAATTGATAAAATAAGTAAAATTAGAACTATGTCTACTTCAATTACGACCTTATTTTTGGAAATTTAAATATCAACATTCTGCTCTATCCACTGTTGCTATGACGAAGCGATTCTGACACTTTGTCGCTCCATGATCAGAATGGAATCGTTCTGGAGCGTTCTGCATAATGGAACGCAGCCCAAATTTTGTTAATTCGTTCTAAACCTAAAATGTCTTCCAACATGGAGGACAATGGGATATTACAATGCATATGCTAAATATTTTCATTGCATCATCCAAATAATGTTTGCAATGACAAAGTATGTAAATGGGCCTATATTTCTTATTGTCAAACTGAATGATTTCATTGATAGATGTTTGATTTTTACTATTTACGGTACAAAATTCTCACTTATTTCAGAAATGATAAGATAAATATTGAATTGAACGCTTTCAACAATAAGTCTTAGGGATTTACGTACCTGTGTTACCATCGTTTCTCTACATTCTTAAATTAAATGATAAAAAAGTTCATGTCAAAGCTTTGCTATTTTGTTCATAAATTCTATTTAACAATAATACTGAATCGACCCTCAAGGCAATTTGGAGCCGCACACTCTTTGTGAAGTCGATGCACAAAATTCAAGATAACTTCAAACACTTCAATTTTCATTCAAACATTACATTAAACTCATGAAACAAACTTGACATGATTCGGTAAGCAAGACAGAGATGGTATTATCACCCGTCTTTTCCTATGAAAAAAAACATCAAAGGATCCTTGAAAGAAACACGTACTTTGCTTCTGGACCGTGCTCACTTTTGATCAATAACCAAGTGCAAAGGAACCATAGAAAGTGTGCTAAAAGGACAATTTGTAAATAAGTTTAGTGGATATTAAAGAAAAGTAAGGAAATTATTCCTCTCTGAATATCAGTCGGACTCTTCGGGTAATCCCATGCATGAGCTCGCTACAGCCGGTAGAGCACGTATGCCTTCTGTTTTTATGTCAATTTACATATCCATCTGTGTGTTTCTTGGGGCCCCTGCGTCATACTGTCTGTTTGTATGTTCATCTTTCAGTGATGATGTTATTTTACAACCTAATTGTGCGTTCTTCGAGACCTCTGGGTACAATCGAGAAAAGGAGAGGGTTGCTCGCACGTAATCCGGATAACTACACCGTCTGCTACTTGCGTAGCCGATGACCGTTCTAAGTCGTTGGTTTATGTGAGGTCTTTTGTGTTTCATGTTTCTATGGTGTAAACTGTTGTTCCTTGTCCCCTTTGCGTCTTTGTCTTTGAGTGTCTGCCCTATGTTTTTTCATCGGATGTTTTAAGGTTTTGCTGTGGGTGCTGCAACCTTTCTTAAAATAAAAACTTCCCTTTGAAAAATATTTCCTAGACTATACGTGTCGGTAGCTGCTCTGAATCATATTTGTACAGTAAATTATGTTATATGATGGTTAAGCTATGAAAAGCGTACTCAGGAAATTATTCAATTAATCAAAACAAAAAATCATATAGAATTAAAATATGTTGATTTAAACCTCTATTTTTCTCTTTGATATAGTTGATATAGTTTTACTGTTTTATACGACAAGGACCCATCAGTGAACTAAAGTCAACTCAGAATCCAAAATTCATTATCAATAATGGGTTAAAGAATAGGTTTACAGTATCTGGAAAAAAATCTATAAACAGAACTTTCTCAGAAAAGAAAAAGCGAACAAAAAGACAGAAGCAATAAGAAACGACAGATAACATTAATGAACTCCAGTGTCCGATAGTCGTCTTGGTACTGTAGTCTTCTTGGACACAATAGTCCTATAAGCTTCATTGACACAGGGTATATCAAGTCAGGAATTATGTTAATTGAAGAGTGCAATATATACACTTATGTTTACATGACCTCTTACTATTTAGTTATGGTTTTCTGTTGATAGATCTTCGTTATTACAGATAATGGTATAAAATTCTCGTTTATGTCGGAAAGATAAATGGTATATGAAATGTGAGTTGAAATGATTCCAATTCTATATTCCCTCAGTATAATATCTGTATAATTATCTGATTTTATTGAGCAAAGTCCCCTTCAAATATTCCATAAAGAATTGCAGAATCAAATCATAGGCGATCTATAAATCATCTTTGTTGTTTAAGATGTCGTAAACGTGAAATAAGCATCCTTATATCGCTGGCGCCAAGACAGTAGCACGGACACAGGGTATATCAAATAACTCTCTATTTCATTACGGAGTTTATGAAACGAAATTCGTGATTTTATATTTCCGAGCCCTGATGATAAGAAATAATCAATGCAAAGGACAGATCTACTTTAGAAACACAATATACGATGTCATTGAAAAAATGTGCAAAATAATGAAAAATATTATTTCATTTTCATTCGTTCATTATGTTTATATGTTTATTATGATGTATTAATATGAATAAAGAATACATTTTTTTCTAATTCATACGAAATATATAAAACTCGTGTTTCTAAAATCGATCTGTCCTTTGCATTGACACTAATATCACACGTAGGCCACATTCAAAAGACTATATCCTATTGAATTATTTGTACCACTTGGTGAGTGATACTACTGGTGGACCAGGAGTCCGCGATGGCACATGTAGCCAAATTTGATCAACTTCGGTTGATGTTTTGAATTTAGATTTGTACATTTACTTTACAAAGTGCACGGCTCCAAACTTCCTGTAGGGTCGATTCAGTTGCATATCCAAATGAAATATATGTTAAAAATAGCATAGAAGGGATGGTGCTAAGATGTTAACCTCCTTTATTTTCGGTGATAGTTTTGAATGGAATGACAAGTTTTCAAAATAGCAAAATAATATATATGATGTCAAATCGATAAAGGGCCAAAACAAAGCTTCTTTCAGGCGACAGAGCTGGAAAGAAGTAATTAATACACTTCTAAACATCAGGTCACGGGGAACGATTTTAACTGCTCCACACTGCAACACGAAATAAGTGTTTATTATAATAATACTGAAGTGTATACCTTCATGAAGAAAATTCCAAACCAATTTTTCCTGTACCAGACACATGTATATTGATTTGAATTTTAAAGATTATGAGAACTATTTACAACTAAACAACATCTCAATCTTTACAGTGGAACCACGATCCCACAAGATTACAACAGACATCAGACTCCACACAAAACAACACTTCCAGAAACTTCGGCGTTGGGTATACATTTGTCTTCAAAAATTTTTTTTCAATGCCATCTGAGTGTGTCTTCCTTGATTGTTTGTCGGACAGTTCCATGTTGGTCCGTGTATTTTTATGTTCCTATGAGATGGCTGTGTCTGATAAAGCAAGGCAAAATCACTAGAATTTCCATTGGAACGTTTGCGAACCTCGGAATGAATAAAAATCCGAAGTAAGACCAGGTGCCCGGGGAGAGTCAGCGTCTCCTGATTGCATGCAACACCTGTCGCAACAGCTCTTACGTTTACCTTTATTACCATTTGAAAATTTCTTTTATAAAAAATCTTGAAATTTATAAAATATGGGGCCTATAGCATCATATCCCACCCATCGGATATAATAATTTCCACACTCTTTGGCCATATGGCATTATTTAGATTGAGGATCACTGAGGGGGGTTAAGTACCCGAAACATGCATGCCTGGTCCATGCTGTAAATTGATCTGTTCTCAAATGCTATTGAATTTGAAAACGTTTCACATTACAATGCCCTCAACTCCTCTCTATGTCGTGCTTATAGAAAAAAAAAGATGTTACATGAGTTCATCATAAAGACTGCATTCCGCGTTCTCTGATCATGTTATACAATTATTGACCGAGTTTATTTCACTTAAAATTTCAGAGCTCAACGCTTTTGACTTTATACAACATGAGGCATGACGAGATCATACGAATCTTTAATTATCCATAGTATTGCTTAGAGAAAACATAAATTCTTTACAGTTTTATAAACGACCAAGTCCGTTCCTATACGTTATGTTAGAATGCAATACTTCTGTACATATCAGATGACATTACTATAACAAATCAATTATTGTAATGATTAAAATGAGGTAATTAAGCAATTGATACGTTGAACACATAAAGGTGAGGTGAACTGTAGCCTTCTTACAGCAATGATAAAAGGATATCAATGATTCCGATAAAAAATAACTGCTTCTTTGATTCTTGACATGAAAAAGTTATTGGAAAAATCACAATTCATGGAGGCTTTTAACGATGCTGTCAAAATGTCACGAACAATAAATGGTACCATAAAAGAGGATATGAAATTGTTAATCTATTTCTTTTTACCTAACTAAAACTTTGTGGATCCTCTAGGCAGTGTAATGATCTATTCTGAAATCGATGTTTCGACTTAGGTCCACAGGGACATCCAACATCTAATATCATATGATTCGTACTTTCCACAGAATCTTAAGTGCAGGTCACTCAAAACGCAACTTAAGCTCAAGTCAATCAAATTGAAAACTTCACTTTGCTCACATTGTGGTCATACATGTATATATCCTTTAGGCCATTTCTTGTTTTCATTCTATTTTGGGGGAAAAACCAACAAACATATAAAACAAAGTTGCAATTTTATAATACGAGTATGTGACGTAATAGTACCGTGTAAAATCTTACTTCTTTCATTTAATAATTAACAGATTTAAGCCAAGAAAGGAATGATAGATAAAGCAATATGTCTTCGATTATTGCAGTACTTTTAAAACATTTGTACATGAAATATAAAAGAAAACACATTATTTTGTTTTGTTTTATGACTAAGGGCTCAAAACCTACCAGCATGAGGACGCAAAACAAGAATAAGCAAGAAACGGCCTCATTTACATTGGTAACATTTTTATACGTACTGAGGAAGTTCCAGAGATGTTTGCATGTTTACAAATATGTTGAATTAATTATTCGTATATATTAAAAGATATGTCTGTATTCAACTTAACGATCTCAGTCTTTAGTCTTTAGAAAAGCGTCATTTAAGAGTTGCGCTTATGTTTTTTTTTTTTTTTGCTGTGTTACGCGTGTGTGTTCAGCTGTGATAATTGTAATGTCGTCCTTATTGGGATAACCTCCTTATCTTTAAATCAAAGAATTTCTAATTCACAAAAAAAAAACCACCGGGGACAGTCTGCACATTCTCTGAATATATTCAAAATTGAGGAATATGTCTCCATGTTCAGATGAATTAAAACAAATAAAATATATCAGTAAATCTGATTTTTGTTACATATCAAGATATAATGTCTTTTTTTTTTTTAAAGAAATTGTCCTTTTTCTATATTTCCAATGATATTATTTCAATCTTTGCAATCTCATCATGATTGCATAATTTCCTACATGCACTTCAGCGAAAAAAACTCAGATCATTCACTACAATTTCTGGTGTAGGTGTTATTCATTGCTTTTAAAGATAATAAAATCATTTATCACTAAAACTCTTCTCGAGCGATGCAATTTAGTTTTCATCCATTCTGTCCAATTGTGTTTGCCATTAGATAATGCCTTTTCATACATAGCTGCAGTTTTCCCCCTCTTAAAGTGCATACAGCATTTGCAATTTCTTGACTTTCCTTATTTTATTTGAGGATATAAATTCCGTTCATTCTAATCACAATTTTTTTCAAGAATTTCACAGAGCTGAGATATTTCAATAAAGCTGAATAATTAGCGCCTTTCATTTAATTCAAATAGAAGAAAATGGTCCAAATGATATCTGCTCTTTTCTCTTTTACAGTATAATCCATTTCATTTGAATTCCATATCTGTAAATATCACAGATTTGTCGTCATTTGATTTCATTTTTTTCTCCTGATGCAACCTAAATCGTTTTATTGTTTTCAATGCAATGTCCAATGAATATGAGTTTCCTCATACAGAAATTTAGCTTTAAGATTAAATATTATTCTTTTTTTAGATCAAGTCACTCTTAATGAAAAAAGGCATTTGCTATACAACAATACTTAAACCCTTCTTTTTTGTTTGGAAATGACACTAGATATCCAGAAGCTAGAAGTGACATAACTTCAAACCTCTGCAATATACGTACATGCACATGCGTTTAAGCTGATCATTCTTGGATGTGTCTATTTATACATTTAGACATTTGAACGTTGTAATAAAGCATAAATGAACTTCAATTTACCGATACCAATATATCATATATATGGCTTATGGTGTAAATGTATATACCCCATTTCATATGATATAACAGAGTAAATTCACATGAATGTGAACCTTTTCTGATGGTTTCATTAGTTCAGGACGCTATCATTGTTGGTTTTGGAATACTGAATTGTCTGAACTTTGACTTGCCAATATGTATCTCATATGTATCTCTTTATGATACAATCAGGCTGCTCATCGGTAGCAGAGTTAGGCACTTCGTTTTTCTTAATGTTTGTTGGGTGTTCGAACTATTGATGCTTTTCAGGTACACAGATTGAAGATCAGTGATTGAAAATCAAACATAAAATCCGAAATCTGATTCAAAAAATCACAATATGAAGACTTACAAATTCTTGAAAAACTACAATTTAAAACTCTTCCATGTGAAAAGAAAAACCGTTGAAACGACAACACTGCTTCACAGAAAAACGAAGGGCAACTTTCTCCAACGAACAACCTCCAGAACCCAGTGTAAATACGGAATACATCATAGATGGAGCTGCAAAAATATCGTCATACTTATTAGTTAAGTTAAACATACCTAAATACCACATGAACGACGACACATGTTTTAGTTTTTATTTGGTCTTTTTTTTTTCTTGGTCTTTTTGTGGGTTCTTTTGACATTAGTAAGGATACTTCTGCTCTTTTAAATCTGCAATTTCCATCTAAATAGTCACCAAAGTAAAGGAGGTTAACACCCTTGCACCATTTTTTTTTTTTTCATTTTTTACGCTTCAGAAGTTACCATGCACAAAAGTTGGAGCAACCCGTCACTTAGGCCGAGTAGAAAAGAAAGTCATATCCGGTATATTTGTTAAATTTTGTGTTTTGGCTGGTTCTGTCCTAATATATCTTCCAACATGGAACGCAATGCTATAATGTTTAATATTTTCACTGTATCGTCCAAACCTTTTTGCGTTAGTTCACAAATATATCCCTGGTCCTGTAGTTTTTCGGTTAGTCTCCTTTACCTCAGAAGGATGTCGTTGAATTTATGTATATGCATTACTCGTAGTAGCATCAACTGCGATATCAATGTACCATGTAGGCAGATAACGAACGAATGTTACTACTTAAGAAAGGAATTTGTAGTCGTCACGATTGGAATAGAAGAAGAATTCAGGTGACCATATTCGTCAAAATAAATACAAAGCAGAGGTTATGCTTTCAGCAGTTTCTTTCACAGACGTTCTTCCTCTCTTGTGTATCAATACTGTTTTGTCCATCAGTTCGTGCTAATTCAATTCTCGCGCATATTTCATCAAATTGTTTTGGTCCCTTTTTTCTAACATTATACTAAAGTGAATGCATTTGAATTCATTCGAATGTTAAACGTCTTTAAATTCAATAGCATCATTTAAAACCTGATAAATTTACAGCATGGACCAGACATGCACGTTTCGGGTACTTAACCGTCGTCAGTGATCCTCAGTCTAAACAATGTAATATGGCCAAAAAGTATGAAAATTATTTTGTCCAAAAATATACCAAAAAGACGTAGCAGAATGGGTGGTATATGATGCTACAGGACCCACGTTTTAGAAATTTCAAGAAATTTTGTAACAGAAAATTTCAAATGCGTTGAAGAGACAGACGATCAACCAAAGTTGATTGAACTTGGCTACATGTGCCCTCGTGGACTCTTTGTCCACCAGCAGTGACACTCACCAAGTAGTTCAAATTTTAAACGTCTTTAAATTCAATAGCATCATTTAAAACCTGATAAATTTACAGCATGGACCATCGAATGTCATATTTCGATGACCAAGCTTTTATACAAAATTTTTGAGCACTTCTATTACATTACTTACAGGTATGAGTTAATCATATCTGTAATAATTATGCACCTCTTGTGGCTAATTTGTTTTAGACCCGTTTTAATAGAATTAATACAACTCATTAAAACAAAAAAGTTATTAGTTAGTGAATGAACCTTAATATCACAATCGATAGGTATACAAATTCTTGAAAATCCATGAGACAAAACAAAGATAAGGAGGAGATTCCAAGATAACCAGAAATTTTCGCGAGAACACATTTCGCGATTTTATGGTAAAATAGGGTGTCTTTATTTCCGCGAGTAAAATTTTTCGCAATTCCTAAATTACAAACATATATGTACATATGATTTCATTCTTTTGTGCCTTTCACTATTGAAGTTTTAGTTATTTTTATCATAAATATACACTCAATTACGGCTTTATGTTAAATTGGGATTAGCGAAAAATGTTACATGTACAATAAGAACAAAATATCACTAATATACAAATTTATAGTATACCTTACCAAACACAATTTTTCGCGATAATTATTTTTCGCCATTCCAAATATCTCGCGAATATAACGAAAATTAGAATCTCGCGAAAATTTATGGTTATACGGTATCTGTATATAGAATTGAATTTATTGCTAGGAGAGAGCAAGGACTGTAAAACATAGCTTCATGTGAGTATCATAGTTGGTTCGCATTGATATTTCCATTATTTACTGAAAAACCATTCCTCCAACACAATAAAGAAGTAAAACAAAAGAATTATGTCAACTTCGTAAATCATTTCCATTTTTATTTATTTATTTGGAAATAAAATTGTTATATCAGTGATAATGTAAAAACAATACAAATATTGCAAACTTATATCGACAATTGCATTGTTCAGTCCATTGAGACATTTTTTTTCGAGAAATAAGAAATGAATAAAACAAATGTACCAGCTCAGCTTCCAAAAAACAAGCTGATGGAATAAAATTGTCCAATTTATTCACCTTTCAGATATTAACTTGTTAATGAATATAATAAGAGATACAAAATTCGTATTCTTATCTAAAAGATTATGTTTAGAGCTTTAAGTATTGGCTGATTTTGTGTTTTTTTACAATTTAAAATAATTATCTATATAAATAGAGAGTCAAATGATATATCATATTTTGGATGCGAAAGTACGAAAAAGTATTATTTCAGAGGAGTTGAGGTGAATCTTCATTTTTCTGTAAATAAACCAAATGTATATGACGATCAGTTCCATTTGGCTTTGATGTTGTGTTATTTTTCAATAGAGACAGTCTTCTCTTCGTTGTATGACTGTGAATATGCAAGAGACGTTTAAATGCAGTCCGAAATTCTCTATTGTAATACGCATAAATAACAGGATTGAGACACGAGTTAAAATATCCAATCCAGAAAAGGATTGATCCAAGTACCCTGGGGTAGGGACAACTACTCCCACACATAGTGGTAGATACATACCAAGAGAAAAACGGGAGATAGCACATGACAAAAGCCCCCATTATGATACCCAGTGTCTTTGCTGCCTTGTGTTCTCGTTTCATTTTGCGTCTATCGGAGAATTCTCGTGAATTTCTGGTAGTATTCAGCAAAGCTTCGCCGTTTCCTGTCCGCTCATGGGAACATATACTATTAGATCGGATGTGCTTCTCTTGACGCCGGGCTGCAAAGTATATCCTCATGTATAAAAATATCATTATAGTACAGGGGATCCAGAATGAGATACTTGACGACACAACGGCGTATATTTTATTAACCTGGAATATACATAATTCGGGGTTCTCTTCCAGTAAAGTATAGTGTTCCTCGGTTGTATAGAATTGGAGTTGGATTGGGATATATGATATAAGAATTGACGCAATCCATGTAAGGGCTAGCATAAGGAGAGCGCGAAATGTCGACATCTTGCGATCATATTGAAGGGGATGTATGATAGCAATATATCGGTCGACACTTATACAGCAAAGATGAAGAATCGATGCAGTGCTGAATAAAACATCGTTGGAATTAAATATGTCACACATCTCTCTTCCAAATATCCACTTTCCGGAGATTTCCTGACTGGCATTGAAGGGCATCACAAGGAAGGCGACCAGGAAATCAGCAAAAGCCAACGAGACGATAAATTGATTTGTTTTACTGTCTCGAAGTTTCTGAAATTTCATCACGCTAATGATAACGATTAAATTTCCAGTCACGGCTGCCGCCATTATTGTTGTCATGACGACAGCCTTCATAACGAGGATGGCGGTATCCCAAGTGTCTTGCTCTTCCTGTCTGTAAGAAGTTATGTTAGTCACATTATCCGGAATCATTGTTGTACCCATCATCCCACTCCTACTCCACATGTCACGAAATTAATGTCATAAAGAACTTTACGTAAGCCCCGTCATCCCTTTTTCTGGAGAGTCTTAAAGTACATGACAGCCTTTGTGACCTCAACCTGAAAATTAAGAATACCAATGACACATCATTAGTCGTTATTTTCCGATCGCAACACTCTGGAATATTCCGATTGTAAGCAAATGAGGAGCTTTGATAGTTTATTAATATGAGTTTCAATGCTTAAAAACAGATAAAGTATCTAAAATACTGAATATGCAATAAAACAGTCTGATCAACGACAATATATCATGAGTGTTGTTTTTTTAAAGAAATAACATTTCTGGCATTACGCCTTTTTAAAGATGGTTCAGTAGAAAATACTTGATAAAATTTGGTTATTCTTACTCCCGTTGCCAATTGTGAATTTGGAATTCTATTAACTAGAGCTATGTATGTTCATAATCATACAGGTGAATATGTACTACCAAGACTTTGCTTTCAATGCATTTGGATATAATACATACATCGTATAAATACTCCACAAAAGCCATGCTGCAGCGGCTTTATATTCCCTGAAGGTCCAGAAAGCAATAAAATTATGCATTAGTGTTACTCAGGGACATTGTCAACATTTTGCGCTGTCATATTGGTTGTGGCTATTTGTATTAATCTAAATTCGGGGCATACTGACCTAATTTGTATCATTATCGGTTGAATGGATTTTCTATATTATGACGCACGGAAGTCTTGATGCGCGGAACATTTGTAAAAATATGCATAGAAAATTGCGATACTCAAGACATGATTAGGAGGTTAATCAATAAGCAACGATGCCCTCTCTTTGCACCAAAACAGAATTTACCTACAGGACATTTTTTTTCGATTCCAATTTCTTTTTTCTTTCTTTCTTTTTTTTATCTCTGATTTTTTTCACAACATCTTATTTCTTGAATTTCCTACTTTCATAATCATAATCACCATAATTTTCTCCAAACAAGTTTCGATTTGTTTGGGGTACCTGTAAAGTGCGAAACGAAACAAAAACGAAATGAAACGAAACAAATCGAAACGAAACAAATCGAAACAAAACGAAACAAATCGAAACGAAACAGATCGAAACGAAACGAAACAGATCGAAACGAAACGAAACAAAACATAAAACTTAAAGAAAATGAGAAAAAGAGGAAAAATCGCCGAAAACGAATATTTCAAGACAAGATCTTATTGAAGGGTCAAGGGGTACCACTCTCCTCCTGCAGCCTACCGCCTCCCCGTGGGGGAGGGGGTCTTGGGTGGTCAAGACAAATGTTTGAACTTTAAAGTGTAAATTGGTGCAATAGTGAAGTTATTTTGGGTTATTTCCTTTTTTAAACCTTGAAAAAAATAGACCTGTTTAGATGAAAAACTAAGGTGAGCGAAGCGAGCCTGAAGTATTTGAAAAATGAATTGAAAATTGCGGCGAGCTGAGCGATCGGGAAATATTTTAAAGGTATATATAGATGAATTTCGTGGTAATTTTTAAAATTGAGATTATGTACATGAACGCATAAGAGCAAGATTATTTATATTAAAAGTAATTTCCTATTTTTTTTATTTATTTTTTATTTTTTTGGTTACTGTTACCCATCCAATCATCTGTCCCTCCTCTCGCACCCTTCTTCCCTCCTCCCGCCCCCTTTCTCTCCCTCCCTTTGTCCCTGTCCACCCCCTTATTATTGCCATCAACCGTTAGTTCTTGTGCCTGGAGGGTTTTTTAAAGAATCAAAGTTGACGATTAAAACATGATATATATTATACGGTATATAGCACAATTGCATTTTAAAGGAGAGTGAATGGGATGAATAACCTCGTCATAGACGGAAAAATATTATTTAGCAAGGAGGAGTCTAGCGCAGAGGAAACGGAACTGTTCCGTTATGTGTTTTTGAAAATTTTATCAGAAAAATGAGAACAATTAAAAACTGGGGGGCACATTTCGTTTGAAAAAGGATAAGATTTTATTTCCTGAAATGTGCCCCCACCCAGTTTTATGATCTCATTACGGTGTCAGAGTGTGGTTTTCTATCCCCTCCCTTTTATTCCTCTTATATACATGAATGGCATTTGACATTTACTTTTTTAATAGTCAACTTTGACTATTTCAAGAAACCCTCACGGCACTAATTACAAATGTAGAACTCTTGGATTAAGGCAATGTTACATGCTGATCTTGTCTTGAAATATTCATTTTCGGCGATTTTTCCTCTTTTTCTCATTTTCTTTAAGTTTTAAGTTTTGTTTCGTTTCGTTTCGATCTGTTTCGTTTCGTTTTGTTTCGTTTCGTTTCGATCTGTTTCGTTTCGTTTCGATTTGTTTCGTTTCGTTTCGATTTGTTTCGTTTCGTTTCGATTTGTTTCGTTTCGTTTCGTTTCGTTTTTGTTTCGTTTCGCACTTTACAGGGACCCATTTGTTTGTCGTATGTCAACCTTTCGCATTGTAGGTTGCACAACGAGACTTTTTGGACAACAATTTTAAAAAGAGTTCATAGTGCCCCAGCGTTTGAATGTGATGTTTATTTCGAGTAACTCGACCCTTGAAAATTATTTGTAAGACCATTCCTTTGATTACCAAAATTGTCAAAGATACTAGACCAATTACGTAACGTCGATAGTAATTTGTAAAAGCATATGCTACATTACACAATGGAATACAAAATTAAGTATTATATTATATTACATTAATCACTTTGGTTTGTTGTATTAATAGTCGGTGTGAATATAAAAGTATTTTGTAAAATGAAAATGTAAATAACTTTACATCAAATTCGTTAGTAAAGAGTCTTGGTGTTTTGTCCCATTATTATAATAATATTCTTACACACCCCTAATTCCTAATATTTAAAAGAATATTCTTGCACACCCCTAGTTCCATTGTCAGAGTTTTCACAACAGCATCAAAGTCTCTATTCATTGTAGTATTCGTGAATGGATTTAGTTTTTATTTTTTGCCTTATTTATTGGTCTTTATTATGTTATTGATCTCGTTGTCTACGGTTATTTGTTCACGTAGTGTTTTTTATGCTTGCCTTATTTGCTTCGTCTAATACGTTTGTCTGATGTGTGTGTTCCGCTGTGATCACCGCCATGTTGTCATGTTGGAGATCTCCTCATCTATCTAGATTTGTAATGCACAGTCATATTTTGCTGTCATGATTCTACGATTTCATAACATGGAGCATTACTGATGAGACATTACTTGCTGAAATGCGCATATGGTGTACTGTATTTTTTAAATAATATATCATATATTTCAATGTTGACAATAATAGATACGAATCTGTTTGTGACTCCGAAATTTCTCTCTTTCTTGCCAAATTTGCATTCTATTTTCAAGAACAAAAAGATTTGATGTATTTTTCTATCACCCATCCCGTAACCGATTTTCTTCGTTTCCAAAGATCTCGCGATCTATCAATCATCACTTTTCCATGCGAACATGTGTTTAATTGCTATATTGATGTAGTAAAACACATGGTTCTGTTAACGACCATGGATAGTTTGATGAATTATTCAACTTCTTTCTTTTAACAAGAAGCGTGAACTTTACATGAACCCGACCTAAAGAAAAAAATAATATTCTTACACACCCCTAATTCCCATGTCAGACTTTTTACAACAGCATCAAAGCCTTCATTCATTGTAGTATTAGTGAATGGAATTAGTTTTTCTCAATGGGGAGAGAATCAGGTAATTATGAGCTATAGGCGTTCTGACAGTCCACGGGGATGTCATTATCATATTACAACTGCTTCGCACAAAGGACATATATTTATTGTGCTTATCTATTATTTCCATGAAAACACAAAAATCAAATATTTCTCTAATTATTCGTGAAATTCATTACAAGATCATTGGTAAATTGGTTTATAAGAATCGTTTCTAGTTCTAGAACATATCCAAACGATATTAGTATTTTTTCTTTGCTTTTAGACCTATCTAACAATACACCAAACAGGCAGACCTTATATTGTTTCATTTTCGTGCGTGAACATCGACGGCGGGTGCGGCTAGCCAACAGGGGATGCGTACTCCTCCCGGGCACCTGGTCCCACCTCTAGCTTGCTAGAGGTCCGTCGATGCTCAGTTTGGTGCTCTGTTGTGAGTGCTATAGAGATTATCATCAGGATCTTCTTTAACTCTTATTCGGGGCTGATTGATATGCTGTGATCCTCGTATTTTAAAAGGATTTGAATTTTAAAAGACAATTTGCATTATTATTCTATATAATCCCTTTCAGTATCTATTCACTTTAGGCACCGGTGTTTGAGGGCCTTAATGCCACTTTTAAAGAACTCCTTATCTTGACTGGTCAGAAAGCCATCATCTGCAAGTATGACTTCATCTTCGGACTGAGAGTAGGTGCCAGAAATAGCTGCTTCTAGTTTTGGGAATAAATGAAAGTCTGATGGAGCAAGATCAAGTGAATAAGGCGGATGCTCAAATTAAAGGCACAATCATGAATTGTAAACAGGAGTATCGCCCTGATTGAACAACACATCCTAAACTAGTGAGCTCTCCGCGGCGCTAAAGTTTAATATTTTCAGGTAACTGTGTCAGAAGTGAAGCAAAGTATGTGCCATTGATTGTTTCTCCTTTTTAGACATAATCAGAAGAATACCTTCTGCAACCCAGAAAACCGAATTTCACAACATATCTATTAGCCCTCGAATATCTCCATTTAATATGAATGTTTCGTAAATCTGGGATGAAGCTGTCATTATTTGGCTCTTAATATCACACTTATGAATTGTTTTAGGCTTTCGCGTATTCAATTAAAAAAATATAGGAGTTGATTTGGAAACCTTTTGTTAGTTGACTTTCTTGTTTCACTGAAAAGTCTTTGCTTTGTTAGTGGGAGCTACTTCATAGTCTCTATTTGTTTGTTGATGCCTTTCGCTCTTGTAAATTTTGCAAGCTATGCAAAAGACGGGGGTCACATAAAAACACAGTTGCATTTCATCCTTGCGGTCAGAATGCATTTTGGAAGCTCTATTATCATAGATTCGATACTACAGCATTTAATTTTAATGTTTACTTGTATTTATTTGCAGTGCCGCATTAACTCATTTATTGGCGACACCTATAATGATACCGTTTTTACATTTTGAATCTATGGGTATTGCTTATATAAATATAATGTTGTCTTTCATGTTTCATTTATGTAAAATTTTTGTCTTGTTGTTTCAGTCTGTTCATTTCATTTTATTCGTGTGTGGCCGGCTGTGATCACTAAAACGTCATCTTGTAGGGGAATATACCCTTTGTTAAGATCGGAAGCTGATGCCAGCTTTATCTCCTTTTTACCTATCTTTCTGTGCTCGCAAAATGAGATTTATTCACATACTGACATGCCCTTGAATACACCATCATCCCTTGACATGTCAAGGTCGAGTTTAGAAAATTCATGGACTTTCTCATCGTCTCTATTTCAAAACAATTATTCGTTTAATCGTTTGTCAGAAATCATATTGAGTATTTTGATAAATATCCCTTTAGACAAGAAGTAACATGATGTAACATCTGCTATATTGCGTTGTGTTATCTATTATCTCGTAAAACACAGCTCATCGCTTCGTATGTCATTCTTGAAAGATAGATTTAGGTTATGTATAGGAATTGTTTCATTCTCATAGAATCAGGCCTGTAACCTTAATTAGACAAGCTTGATTCTTCTTTGTCAGTTAATTGGCTCTTGTGTCAAAGAACAAGTAGATCAGAATGTTCCTCTTACAATTAATATTACATAAAAATCAATTTCTTTGATTAAGCTGCTAGTTAGATATAAAACATTTACAAGGGTGCTTTCAATCTCTTTCGATTATAAACATGATTTGTGGGTAAAAGTCAAACACAAGCCAACATATGGACCCAAAAATGGCAATCAATAGGCGTACGGAACCTTGAAAATATACAAACTAGAATAAAGATAAAGATGGCACAACCTATACCATGTATAATTAGTTTCGTATTTTAGATTCAACAATGATTAGATGAATAGAGGAACGCATTCTGATGAGACGAGAGAAAAGCGACAAATTACAGGAAACAATAATATCACATCATGACACATAAAGGACAATACTTTCTTTATGCATATCCAAAATACGAAACTCATAATACATTATACATGATATAGGTTGTGCAATCTTTTAAAATTAACCAATGAGACACTGTATTAATTCAAAATGTTTCACATAATCAAAAATAAACATTACAATAAAATGCTATTGCAATATTTTCATGGTATCGAAACTCGGATACGAAAATTTCCAAAATATATTCTGACTGCATGGAATGAATCCAACGGTTATATTTAGTAGAACCATCTCTCTGTGAAAAAAAAGGTTCTACAATATGCAAACAAAAATACTGTAGTTTTACTATTCACAATAGGATTTTTTAAAAGATTCTGCCAGATGCCTCATTTAATGCATCTGTCATAGTGAGAATGTCAATAACGGTAATATGCATAACAAATCTGTTCCTGTCAGTCATTCCCTCTGATGTAGTACTGAACCTAGAGATTATGTTATTGCTATGCATAAACAATACGCTTATTAACCAATTTACTTACGTTTTATAACTGCATTTTTTTTTTCAAATTTCTCTAATATCTAGATCTATTGGTAAAAGATGATATTTCTTAATAATTTCGCTAAATACTTCTTTTTTCTTTTTCTGTTATCCTTTTATCTTAAAAGTTCTAATTCATCAATTTTATTGCGAACGGTAAGGAGGAGATTACATACAAGATGATTGTTGTGACAACAGCGGAACACATCCTCAAGAGACGAAATAAAAAGATACAGACAAACAGACAGACAGAGAAAATATCACATTGAAACGCGAAGGCCAACACTATCCATATATGTGAGTGATCTCCACAGAGTCAAATTGTAAAAGCGAAATTCAAGAAAAAATTGAAAACTATTGATTGAATCTGATCTATGATATAGAAGTCATAAAAAAGATGTGTAGAATTTAGTAATTTTTAAGGTTTCACCGAGCCGTAGAACGTAGATTCAATCTATGTAAAATTTATTATTTCATTTATCTATATTTCATTCAATAACCTTTGAAATAGCAGTGTTGGATTTAATATATAATACTATATTTCATTTTACGAATTATTTATAGTTGTCCCAGAAGTAATTTAGTATTTTTTCAAATATAAAATTATCAAACTTACACTTGAGTTCCCCAAATCACGTGCCCGCGAATTTTTACATCCCATTTCCCCTTTCTATGCATAGGTCTAACAAAGGAAATAAAATCCAAGTTCCGATGCTCGGTCACTTCTGATTTATTTACGATCCTTTCTTCCTATGTTGTGACCAAGCCATTCGACCCTTATCAATTGATTTAGCCTCCCTCAGCTTTTACAATCAATTTGGACAGCGCAATAATGCCAAAATATTTTGACTGAACATTACGGGTATTTCTTTTTTTTTTTTTTCTTCTTCTTCTTCTTCTTCTTCTCCGTTCTTGATTTTTTTTCAGTAGCCCAATACATTCATAAGTTTGTAGTGCTGCAATAGCCCTATGACAATGAGAATGTTCTTTTAAGGAATAAACCGCAAAGGTACATAGTGAAAAGGAATTTTGTATTAGACCAGAGCTCAGATTTAGGTAAAAGAATCATTACCGTGCAGTAGCTGAGAACCATGGTAAACTTGTTAGCTGAGATCTATAATAAACTTATGTATGGTTTAGAAGTGTTGACATAGGGCACTGGACACATGACTAGAATCAATTATGTAAGATAAGAGAGACTATCGGATAAAGATGTATCAGCCAGGTCGGAGCAGTATGACCAGTACTAAATACCTTAAATTCCTCTTCGTAATCTCTTTGTAAGAAGCAAAGGTAATAAAAAGCAAAATAAAGAGTGAAAATATTAATGATCTGCTCGAGGCAACACGCAGGTATAATTCGTAGTATTAATCTATGTCTTGCTTTTTAGATTTATGATAATCTTAAAATAGAGTAATTCAGTTTTTTGGATGATATTTCAAAGGTCAGTATGTTTCTGGGACAACTTTTATAAAGTGGCATACAAAAAATTGTTACGTCAAGGAAAAAGAGATGTTTGAATAAGTCCGAGATTTTAAAGTTGTAAAAGGCAAGAAGACAGCATGATGTTTTAAAAATGTTGGTATAAACTTTCCATACAAAAGTTCATGAACTTTTACATGTTTATATTCATCTTAAATATGATAACTCATAAAGACAATCTAGCGATGTTTTCACAGTCTGAGTGAAAACATTGCCCTCTGTTGATTGATCCGAGACATCTCTATACACCAGAAAAGATGCCTATCTCTGTTTATTGAAAGTTGTTTTTTCTTCAAGAAGGTGAGGCAAGGATGTTAACATGAACTCAAACAACATATCAGCATGTATCATAATTTAATCCTAAATAAAAATTCTTTGATAACGAATAGATAAACCTAAAATGAATTACTACCTTTACTGAATAGAGAAGGCAAAGCCAAAATGTAAGAAAGTTGGACATACTGAAGATTTATGCATTTTTGTTATTGAAACCTGTTCGCAACTTTCTGTATGTCCTAATTTGTATGAAGTACGTGTTTTAATCTTGTATTTTCACAATCAAGTTTCTATTGCATACAGTTGAATTGTCTCACAATTATTTTTCCAAGAAAACAGAGATTGTTCCAGGTGGCTCTTGAATATTAATTTGGACTCACTGTAATTATTCTTTATAATGTATCAGGACCATACATATGAGATTTTAAATTTATTTTTGTTACATTGCTTGAATGTTTTCTTTTTATAGCAATTAACTGATTAGTCATTACAAACTTTTGTTTTCTTTTCTCTCTCTTTTTGTTTTGTTTTTGGTTTAATTTGTTCGCAATGAAACCCCAGGGAAACAGCTTTATGCAATACATTTAAAAAAAATTAATTTTCAATGTACGAAAATCTGATAATCCTGACTAAAATTGTTAAAACGTTATGTTCCTAAAATCACATTTTATTTTATGCATATGATTAATTTCTATCAAGTGACAATTCAGTAAAACTCCTTCAAATTATTTTAGATTTTTCTAAGTACACCCCATTTAACTTTATTCTCTTTAAAATATAAAAGTGAAAAAAAGAAAAATTATAAGAATATTCATTAATCTTTTTTTTTTTTAATGTTTATCATCTCGAGAAACAGTTAAAATCTAATTCGTTTTAGAATATCAAGATCTCAAAGTATTCAATTTAATTTTTAAATTCAATTAAAAAAAATTATGTAATTGAGAATTTTAAATTTACAATGAAGGTAAGTAAGAAACTTACGTGAATTCATTTTCGTAGAAGTACAGTCCTTAAATATCCATCATTACTCCGATATCAAAAAATAAAAATCACGACTTGAGTTCTACATTATTACAAGTCATCCAATATAGTAAACGTTAACTCTCGTCATCCGTATCATCAGAGGCTACGACGCCTCTTGATTCTCAAATAAAGAGTTAAGTAATATTTGTTTGCTATAGGACAACAGTAGACATTTATCTCTCTCTGCTCTCCATCGATATACAACACTGTTCGACTACGTACCTTTCACTTCTACGCTTCTCTAATTTTGTTTGAACTTTCTCATAGTAAAGCAAATTAAAAACTCGTAAACAAATAATTTTCATATGGGAATGTTACAGTGAGCAGAGGTTGCTCGAAAGTAACAAAATGCTCGTTGTATTTGTGCAGTAATGGTGTTTAAAATTCGTTTAAATTAAGCACCTATATCTTACAGGTTCTCATTGTTTTGATCCCTTTTATGATTTGCATCCTTTGACCTTATTGGGTGGCTGGAACGGTACTACACAATTTTCTCTGCAAGACTTAGAGGGAGCACTTTATTTGATAAATTCATCATGACAGTAAAAGAGTATTTTGTATTGAATAATACATTATCATCAACATATGTAAAGATGACGAAAGTGTCTACAACCGTACACCACTGTCTTACAATTTTTGTTTTCTACATCAAAAACATTAAATCTGGCAGTGACAAAAAATTCCAATCTAGAAACTTTCATAGATTCATAAAGTCTAATAATAATGCACTGTTCGAACCAAATAAAACAAAAACAAACAAAGTAAGTTTAAAGCTCTCATTCATCAAATGCCCCATAAAATGTACTCTTGCTGTCGAAGACAATATCTTTCATGGAATATTTATGAAGCACGAAGGTGTCAGGTAGTTGATGCCACAGATTTACGGAATGTAAATCTGATGTCTTGTGTTAGGAACATTGGGTCAGGATGATCTTTCAGAGGTGGCTTTCTGAGCAGCATCGTGTCTGTCACGTATGTCCAAAAACGATGCTTCAGGCAGATTGTGCAGCTTTGTTTAATGTACCAACTCTTTATGTACTACCAAAAGGTCGTGAATTTTGCATTCGGTTCAAATCGTGTGCATTTATATTTATAACCATAAAGGGGACACAATTAACACTACCTTCTATCTGCCATCTGTCGGTCATTTACTGCATAATGTCCTTAGAAGACCGCTCTGCATTGTACATTAAGGTTTCTGACCTTTTGACTTTTGATATTAATGTACGGTCATGATTCATTTATCATCGCCAAAGGTCTTTTCCTTAATTATTCAACTTTTTTTTTATCTGTTTCCTTTGTCATATCCATTTTGTAATGTAAGTTATATGATGGATATTATTAGGGAAATATTAACAAACTAGATTTCACCAACTGTCCACCAACTTTAACATTGCGTAACGGTCATTAGAGGTAATATCGTATGTGATATAGGCAGGCATCGTTTGATTTACAACAAAGTCAATGTCTGCAGTATAAGGTAACCATGTATTTTGCAGCTAGGACGGAGGTTTGACTAATTACCTAAGTGGTAAAAATATTCATATTCTTTAATTTGTATGTCATACATTGACCTGGTCCCATGTCTAGCTTGCTATGGGTCCGTCGATGCTCAATTTGGTGCTCTATTGTGAGTGTTTTTGAGATTGTCGTCAGGATAATCTTCATTATTTCATTTGGAATCTATCAGTGCTTATCATATCTTTCAAATCAGAAAAGAATTTGGCAAAAACATTCATGTTTTCGTTCATCACATTTTATCTTAAACTATTGGCCTTTACCTAACACTCACCTTCCATGAACTAACTTATCGGTTTTCGCACAATGATAAGAACTATTTAAATTACCTCTTTAGAATGTTTGAAATCTAAAGATAACATCCTAGTTAGTGTTATCTTGTATAGGTGTACATATTACTTTGGGTATTCCACAATCTGTATTTTATGGTGACATAATTTACAAGATAAGAAGGATCAAAGATAGACAACATAATCGAAAATGCGTCAGAATCACCAAGCGCCTCTTATATCTCCTAATGTCACCAGACGGACACTAGGCTTGGTACTTGACCAATCTACAGTCTTGTACCAGCACATTCTTAAAACTTGCATTCTGACTGACTGTGACGACGGGACTCCATGATAGGCCCTATCAACACCTCTTTAGAGAAGACAGGGCCCCGACCACCTGTCCTCTCTGAATGTCAGTCGGACTCCTCGGGTGATAACATACATGAGCTCGCGGCGGCAGAGCACGGATTGTATTACGTACGCCCTCTTTTGATATCCATTTACGTATTCATATGTGCTGCTTGGGCCCGTGCGTTTTACGGTCTTATTTGTGTGTGGTCATCTGACAGTGAGGAGGTTGTTTTTCGACACAATTATATGTCTTCAAGACCTCTGGGTAATGGGAAAAGTGGGAGGGTTGTGCGCACGTAATCCAGGATAACCACACCTTCTCCCATTTCCGTGACAGATGGCCGTCCTAAGTCGGTACCGGTTGCCCATTGGTCTCGTTGGTTTATGTGTTGTCCTTTGTGTTTGATGTTGCTGTGTTGTGCGGTGACGTTCCTTGTCCCTTTTGCGTCTCTTCCTGTGCTTGTCTGCTCTGTGTTTTTGCATTGGATGTTTTGGGGTTTTGCTGTATGTGCTGCGGCCTGGTGTTGTTGGAGATTCCCTCCTTTGTTTTATGGAATTATGACTGAAATGAAATGTTGAGTAGATATATTTCGAAAACTTCTTAAACATTATACGACCTGTTGCATCAACTGCCTGACATATCAGTGAATTTATAACATATTCTATGAAAACAGGTCTGTATAGAACATAATTGTGCAAGTAAAAAAATTTCTATGAACGTTCCTTACCTCATCCGTCTGATTGCTGACAAATGGATTTTAGCACTAATCAAATCATTTCTTTTGTATTATGCGAAAAGAAATCGTGAGTTACTCCCCTCTCGTATGTCCATAGTCTTTCCTCTTATACAGGTACTGTTAGCCTGTCCACTTATACAGTTACTGTGACTAATTTGATGCATTAATGATTAATAAATTCAAATGTTCCATTAAGACAGGCTCCAAAATTCACATCCTTGGAGTGACAGGGATTCCACTCTATCGTTAAAGATAATTAATCAAATTCAAGTCAAACGCTAAAACAATTAAGTCACCTGGTAGAAATTATGATATGTATCGCCATTGATTATACAAAAAAAAAGTCGATATTGATGTGATAGCAAGACAAATACGCCATATTTTTGGAGGTATTTATATAATATCTTCTTTATATAACCGAAGAAGGGACCATTAACTGTTCAAACTTTTACGCTCTTTTTATAATATCAATCAATTGTTTATGTGGAAGTTTATTTGTCACCAGGTTTACACACAAATTGATATATAGTGTAAAAATGTAATTTCGCCGAAAATGTATGTCTTTCAGATGTGTAGATGTTGTAAGAATCAGTGTAGATGGACCTGTCTAGACATTCATAATACAGATCATTGGACCAATCAAAAGTCTAACAAACAGCTTCTTTACATGATCATTCAGGAAATGATAAGTTCGACAGAAAATGATTCTTCGATCAGTTCCTGCTATATATAATTGAGATGGAAGAAAAATCACTTTGTATTTTCTTTTAGTCGGCAAATTCATGTATTTGTAGATGGCATCATTCGTCATTTCTGTCCCAAGACTCTCATATCCCGACGCTTGTTCGTTCCGTCATGTTCTATCTGGAATAGTGTGACGTGACGATGACCAATAGGTCTTATATAAATATTTTCGTTATATGTACTTCTTAAAGACGAGTGGAAATTGAAACTCATGACAAAATTCAGTAACAGTTCATCAAAATTCAAAGCATCCACGAAGAATGACTATCTGCACCATTTTCTTCAAGAAGGTAGAGAGTTTGAACCCTTCGACATTATTATTCGCTGCCAGTCCCATCAAAACGAACACACAAAATCACACATTTTTTAAGTTCAGTTATTAAAGAAAGGTAAGAATCTTTAAAAAGTCTAGGTTCTAGCACCCACATAAAACACCGAAATATCTATAGTGAGATACAGAAGATCCTGACCATCTCAACAGCACTCACAATAGAGCACCAAATGGAGCATCGATGTTTTCGCTCCTGGATCAAAACACCATTTCACAAGGAGAATGAATCAGTGGTCATGCTGATAGATTTTGGACAAATCCCTCCATATTGCAGAATCAGTGCAAAGATTTAAGCATTTCATTTAGTCGTAATCTACATTGAAACATTTTTTTATGCTTTTATGCCTTTTATACCGTGGATATGATCCCAATGTCACTAGACGGACACTCGGCATGGTATTGTGCCAATCTACAGTCTTGTACCAGCGCATCCTTAAGACTTGCACTCTGACGACTGTGACGACGGTACTCCATGACGGGCCCTGTCCAAACCTCTTTAGAAAAGACAGGGTCCCGACCACCTGTCTTCTCTGAATGTCGGTCGGACTTCTCGGGTGATAACATACATGAGCTCGCTACAGCCGGCAGAGCACGGACTGCATTTCGTACGCCCCTACCCTATTCTCATATATATTGACATATTCGTCTGTGTTCCTTGGGTCCCTGCGTTGTACTGTCTTGTTTGTATGGTCATCTTACAGTATGGACGTTATTGCACACAACAATTGTGCGTTCTTCGAGACCTTTGGGTAACCGGAAAAGTGAGAGGGTTTTGCGCCCGTAATCCAGGATAACCACACCATCTGTAACTAACGTAGCTGATGGCCGTCCTAAGTCGGCACCGATTGCCCATGGGTCTCGTTGGTTTATGTGTTGTATTTTATGTTTGATGTTGGATGCCTCGTTTGCTGTTCCTTGTCTCTTGCTGTATGTGTCTTCTCTGTGTTTTCACTTGGGATGTTTGATGTGTTGCTGTTCGTGCTCTAACCGAGTTTTGTTGGAGATCCCCTCCTTTCAGACATGTGTTCCGGATGGTGAATCCTCAGCAGTGTAACTTTTGGTAGCGTACAACTTCCAAAGGCAATTTTCGCAGTTGGCTTGAGAGGCCGCAACACATTTTTCAAATTGGTTGCCATGGCAACAACTCTTCTTTTTTTTCTTTATTTTACCAAATAAATTGAACAATGGGACTACAAAGTACCACATAATAGTAACTTGTTTGTTCTATCACAATAGCATAGTCAGAAGGGCTAGCCTTGTATTATGACAAATACCAGTAAAATAGTGTGAATTTTGGGGGAAAATACCTTTTTTCATGAACCCCTTGAAGGTAGCACAGAATTTTCTCAGAATTTTTCAACTTCAAAATAACTTGCAAATTTTCTTCTCTTTCAAATGATACCAAATTCATCAGTACTTCCCAGATTCATTTTCTCAGTAATTAGCAAATTCCAAAAGACACCTTCATAAAACTTTGCTTTGGAGCACATGTACAGGTCTACTTTCTGTTTGCACCGGATATTGTCAAGTGACTGAGAAAAGGATGCTAGAACGGGTTTCCTACAAACAAATCCGGCTTTTTCCCCTCTAAACATCTGCATCAGCAATTTAAAATTCAAAAATCACTATTCCTCGTCATATTTCCTCTTTTATCTATATCAGGAATTTTAACCCTGGTAACATTAGTTTCGTACAAAAGGGGAAGAACTCTTACAGGAGTGTAACGCCCCCTTTGGCCAAAGGGATTTCAGTAGCGCCCTCTATTTTGATTTCTTAATTCTATAATTTTGTGAATGCTCGGCTCAAAATTTCCTATAGGGTCGACTCAGTAGCAAAATTAGATAAAATCTTACCAAAGATAATTGAATGAAAAGACAAGTTTCCCAAATAAACAGCAAGTGATATATAATGTCAAAAATGATAAAGCAAAAATAAAGAAGATTTATCAAAATTGAGTTTATAAACAAAGGATTTGATCTTTTAAACATCTCGAATATTTTCCGAGATCACCTGGTTCAAAGCAAGATACCCCAGTATTTTGAAAGTTTAGAACCCCCTACTATCTGTTATAAATATTAAAAAAAAACAGTGCGAAGTTATATCTTTTATTACAATAAAGTCACTTCTGACGTCAATGTAAATTATTCATGTCCTACTTCATGCGAATGCGCTAGTTCTGCATATCTTTACGAACCAACTGGTCATATAATTACTGGAGACCTGTCAATAATTCAAGACTCGAGGCTTCGTAGTCTTCTAAAGAAATTGCCAAAATATAGAATTCCATCCAAGATAGATTTCATTAAATGCCGGGAAGTGCTAAATGAGGCGTTGGAAGTTTAAATACGAAAATGGTGTAAATTAGAAGGAGTCGAACCAAACTCTCTTAATGACTGGAATAGTCTTATTTTAGACATTGTAGGTATCCGAATTGACAATTTAAAAAAAAATCCTCATCTTTATTCGGTAGCACCGTCAAGATCGGCTGAATTTTATAAATCTTAACTTAACTAGGATTTGCACAGTAAGAATGTCTTTGCTCCGGCAGACAAGGTGGCTAACAATACTATTATCATTTGAAAGCGCTATTACATTTCAGTCGGAACTTTCTACCACCAATACTTATATAAAAAGCAATGAAAAAATCCCTTACATTTTACGAAAACACCAAGAAGAAATTTCTTCATTTCAGCTCTCTATTTCGAAATCAGACGTCTGCCCAAACTTCACAAATCTCCTTACAAACGCTTTATTGCTCACTCGGGCAATTGTACTACAAGAGCTTTATCTACGAATTTGACATCAGATTTAACAGCAATAAAAGATCATGTATCAAAATATTGTGAAACTGCATTCAATAATAGGGACATCAATTATTTTTGGTCAAAAGAGAATTCGGGTGATGTGATCAACAAATTCAAATCATTAATTTTAAAGCCGAATCTATCTCATCATTCGACTTCTCTAACATGTACACCACCTCCTTCAAGAGAAGATAAAAGATCGCTTATCAAAACTTATTAAATGGTGTTTTGATCGAGAGGGTAAACATTTATATGTACTTCTTCTGACACTAAAGGATTCATTTTCTTCAGTAAAATACAAATCATACAAATCATGGACTCGATCTGAGTTGTGCAAAGCCTTGTGCTTTCTTTTAGACAACATTTTTGTAAGATTTGGTGACATTCTATACAGGCAAGTTATTGGAATTCCTATGGGTACGTATTGTGCGCCTCTTGTTGCAGATTTGTTTTTATACACATACGAAAGAGAATTCATGCAAAATCTGCAATAACTCAAGAAATTTGGTCACTTGAAATGTTTTAACGGCACCTCTGGGTATCTTGATGATATTTTGAATATTGATAACCCACATTTTGACCATTACAAAAATCAAATTTATCCTCAGAGTTAACATTGAATAAAGCAAACGCAGATTATAAAGCTACACAATATTTGGATCTTAATATCAAAATCAATAACGGAGAAATTCGGACAAAGATATACGACAAAATAGAAGACTTTCAGTTCAACATAGTTAATTTTCCTTGGCTTCATGGCGATGTTTTAAGGTTATATCTCTCAGCTCATCAGATACGCTAGAGCTTGCCCCCATGTTTCTGACATCCATGACAGAAATAGACAAATTACAAAGAAACTTATCAAGCAAGGATTTAGATACCATAAACTTGTAAAATCTTTTTTTGGAAATTTTACAATAACTGTTCTGAACTTCTTTCAAAGTTTGTGACAACAACATCAAAGTATGTATCATTGGCAATTTCATTACATTCATTTTACGGTGACTTAGTAAACGAAATCAGGAGGATCAAAGGCAGATCGAACTTCAACCGCAAATGTAAGAAAATTGTCGGTCGCCTGCTTTACCGAGGATATGATCCCAACGTCATCAAAGAACACTGGGCATGGTACTGGACCAATCTACAATTTTGTACCAGTGTCTTTCCCAACGTTGCTCACCGGCCAACCGTGACGACAGGACACCATGACGGGCCCTGTTTAAATCTCACCAGAGAAGACAGGATCCTGATTTTCCGTCCTATCTGAGAGTTAGTCAGACTTCTCGGGTGACTGATCTTGAGCTCGCTTCAGCCAGCAAAACACAGACTGTTATACGCATGCCATAGAATTTTTCAAATCCTTTTACATAGAATTTGTGTTACAAAATGCCGCTCCGTTTAACTTTCTTGTTTGTGACGTCACCTTACAGTGGGAAGTTTTATGTTTATACAATTATTGTGCGTCTATGGAGACCTCTGTGTATCAGGATAAGTGGAAGGGTTGTGCGCACGTAATTCGGATAACCACACCATTTACTTATAGCAGATGGCCGTCCAAAGTCGGCGTCGTTTGTACATTGCTTTCTTCCTTTCACGTGTTGACATTTTTTGTCTGTTTCGATTGTTTGTAATCTGTTCTTGTGATTTTCTGTTGTGTATTTTTGTGGTTTGTAGTTTTGTCTGATGTCATTTACGTATCACTTTCTTGTGGATTTGTTTCAATAAAGAGACGCTAAAGGTACAATGAACACCAAATCACATAGATACATCAAACACAAATGACTACCCATAATCCAACGAGACCAATGGGCAATCGGTGCCAGGCCAGTAGAAGGTGGTGTTGTTATCCGGATTACGTGCGCACAAAATTCCCACTTTTACCAAGAGATCTAGAACAACGTACAATCGTTGTGTAAAATAATAAACGAGAGAGCATAACGCAGGGGCTCAAGAAACACACAGTTGGATATGTAAATGGATTTAAAAACAAAAGCCTTACGAAATACAGTCTGTGATCTGCCGGCTGTAGCGAGTTTGCATGTTATCACCCTAGGAGTCGGACTGAGATTCAGAGAGGACATGTGGTCGGGGCCCTGTCTTCTCTACAGAGATTTGGACAGGGCGTCATGGAGTCATGTCGTCAGTTAGTGTGCAATTCTTAAGAATGCGTCGGTAGCGTAGATTAGTCTAGTACCAAGCCAAGTGTCCGTCTGGTGACAGATGGATCATATCCACGGTATAAAAGGCGTTTGATGATTCGAATACAATTTCGATGGTAATTCTGTCGATCTTTGATTCTTCTTATTTTGCTAATTATGTCACCATAGAATACAGACCGTTAAAGACCCAAAGTAATATATTCTGTTGCTTGTATGGATCCGAATATCAAAAGAAGTTGACAATAATTTTTGTAAAATTTCCAGAAAGTCTTTACTAGTTTGTGAAAGCGAAAACCTTGACCTAACAGTTTTCAAAATTGGCTATATATATACTTATCACAGGTATTCACACTTTCATTATATGTTGCCAAAAAATTTACTTGAAAGGCTTATAAAAAAACTTCTTTGTCCATAATATATTTCGTTTTCGCAAGAAATTCCTTGGATCTACAGTTCAGCTACTATGCACCCATACTAAAATTTCTGTGCAAATTAATTTCCAAAAAAGGAAAGTGAAATATAGGTGGACCTACCCAAATTTGTCCAAAAAAGGCACAATTTCAATGCGCATCTTGAAATTTAGACTTAATTTACGAGAAATAAAGCAAGAAGAAGCATGAAACCATTTAACTATATTGATTAAAGAGGATTTCAAAAATCCGTTCAGAAAGTATATATGAAGAACCTTGTTACCGCGACAGCGGAACCTCATAAAAAATGGAAGGTTATTTCGGTTTGAGGTTTTCAGATATATGGTTCTGTTTGGTTTTTATGAAAAATCTATATGAAGTCTTTCCCTTTTGTATACAACGATTCGAAAAATTAGTAATTTTGATTTATATGTTCTATTGTATTAATGTCAGTGCATATTTGCCATATGATTCGTTGTTCAATATTAGGTTACTTGAGATACGACGACGTAAATTGTACTTAGATAAAATTCTGTATGTCTGAAACTTATTCACCTTAGAAGTAAAAACACAATGGAGGAGATTTTTCGATTTCCGTATACACTAGAGTAATACCATCATGATACCGGAATGATAAATGAGATACATTTATAACTTAATTTGCAAACAAAGTGAGTAAACGCAGATATTGTTCAAGAAGGAGATACAAACCTAGTTACACGTTTATTAAATTTGGAAAGAAAACGAATAACCAAAATTTCTGAAATCTAAACTTAACAAATGAGGATCAAACTCTCTTGTTTTTAATTTCTCTTCTTTTTCTTCTGGGAAAAAGGAAAAGAAGTTGATTTAATAAAGCAAGTATTTCACGATTTACCATACTTTGTATTAATTATTTTTTTTCCTGGATTGAAATCTAATTTCCCATCTTTCGTTATTTGTTTTTCTTAATTCATTTGCAAAAATTGAGCTGATGAAATATAAGAAAAAGGAATTGGGTTGGTATTATTTTGCTCCAAAGAATAGCATTTTGTCCTATTTTGAATTAATTTCTACCATCAAAAATATAAAGATTTACAAACGAAACCTCTGACATTTCTTTGCTAATGTACAATAACCTAACGCATTCGTCTTTATGCAAATTCTAAGAAACGTTTTTTTTTTCCTGTGCACTCTGAAAAAGCAAACAAAACCCAGAATAAACATTGTAGTTTAAACATATCTATTCGTAAAAGATCATCATTACATTTAATACACATAACATACAAATACAGGATTGGAAAGAAATCTAAACTTTCTCAACACATAATAAACCTTTTGTCAAAAGAATATAGATTAAATCTAAACAACGCGAAAAGAACTATAGAATATTTTCTACCAGCATGCTGCCTTCTTCACTTCGCTTCGAATACGTAAGTAGAATCAATAGACTCTATACTTTTCAGTCGTTAACGCTACATTCGATAAGACCGACAAAAGCTAACAATGAGTAAATGAAAGTTAATCGCACAACCACAATATGACTTCAAATACATTATAATAGAAATGAGCATATACTCAGCTTAGATAAGAACACACTAAACAAAACACAAAAACATTCTACAAAGGAGCATTAGTGAATAACTAATGAAGATGAGATCAGGTACCCGGGGAGAGTAAGTATCTCCTGTTTGTTAACAACCCCTGTTGCTTTAGTCTGGCAGAAAAAGTAAAAAAGAATCGGTGAATGTATCGAACGCTCAGTTTCCATTGTTCTAATCTAAAAATCTTTAACATATAACATTGCTATCAAAAAGATGTAATTGAATTTGTTTCAATTGAATCGTCCATACAAAATCTGCATTGTTAAAATCAAAATCATAGGTGGTTATATTTTTCTTGCAAGTTTATTCCCATTGTAGTCTGGAACCCAAAGATACATGTATGCTTAAGTAGTTTCTTGGTAAGTTGCACAGAGACTTGAATCCTTTATATGAACATCAAAGAAGTACCTATCTATTGTTCAGTCTCAAAGTCGAGAAGGTAAGGCAAAATCATTTACAAGATATCGTATATTTTCTTCTATATATAATTTTATAGGGGAATATGACGGTATAATGAGCAATTTCTTAAAGGGATTCAGGTCCCTATGGTTGGTTGTCTTGTCCTCAGAACGACCTTTTTGTAGTATGTGTTTGCTCTGTAATTTAGCGCATCAATTACATGTAGGGTATTTATTCTTCATAGAAAGTGGACGAAGGATTGTTGAATGTGTGTAAGGGAGGGTGTGTGTGTGTCTGAGGAATGACGTTATGTGAAGTTAAGGCCATCGTGTTTGGCATCAATGTAGTGTGTATATCAATGTAGGATGAAATTCTGTCTTAGAACATTTGAACCATCAAACCACCGAATATATTTGTATCTTCAGAAATGGAAGTAACCGGATGTGACAATTCTACCGAATTGAAGTGACGGGTGTTGCATGCAAGCAGGAGATGCTTACTCTTCCTGGGCACCTGGTCTCACTCCCATTTTGGGAGTTCGCTTCTTTTCATATGGTTGAGGTTTTTCTTTGTTTGCTTTAGTTCTTGTTTTATCCTGATTTTGTATGCCTTCGGTTATGAATTTCTGAATTATCGATTTTGTACTGTGTATTGGGATATGGTCATTATCAATATTTGTCATATAGATATAATTTATATATAGAATTTAATTTAAACAGTTTTAAATAATAATTTAATTAATGACTTAAAGTTCTCTTTGCATACTGACGCGAATTCTGCAACACGTTTCTATTTCGTTCACTTCGTAAGAAAGTGTAGATTTTTAGTATGATTAACTTTACGACTAACAGGACACTGAGATATAGAAAAATGAGCGACCGTTAGAGACGAGTGGTCAGTCATTACTTAGGACGGGCTGTATTCCAATTTCAGCAGCGTCACTCTGATGAGGTAATACACATTCATCAAGACATCGTTAAGGAGATGATTTATCCATTTATCATCTATTTTGCCGGATAATCCTGAAGATAAAAGCTTTCGTCGCCGCCAGAGTCACGTTATCAGATTTTCCACTTGTAATGAATAAGCAAAATGAGAACCTTCGTGGATACATTCTAGGTATCAAAACGACCTGTTGTTTCTTTAAAAAAGATATTCGCATCGCATTCGGAATGAATTTGTTGTTTACTGTTAGAGGGGTTCATGCAATTGATCATCAAAATATCTCAGTGGTTGTTGATGATTTCTGAAACATTTGATCATCAATGTGTTTTGCACATCAGCAATAAATTTCACCGACATGTGTAACGTTGATCAAGCTTCGAAATCTTGTCGAAATATCACAACAAGCGGAGTACCTATGTTCTGAATGGCAAACACTATAACAGCTCGTATATGACAGCGCCACGTTATACAATACATCAACCTATATAACAGTGACGTATTGCTAGGATTCCATTTCTGAGATAAGGCTCTAAGACAACAGTTTTATGCACATTAGTGACATAACCTTCTATTCTTGATAATCATCTCAAGGAATAACGAGAACTGTCTTTGCAATGTTTTGTAACAAAAAGCGCATGCAATGTCAAATCATAGAACTAAGTATTAAACATAGATTATCGTGATCAAATTGATGATCAGTTAAATTTGAAATTTTCATGCTTCTTGCACGGGATTCACTTTTGCACTTTTGAGGAATGTTTGATAACTTTGTTTTGATTTGTATTTTTCAAGGTACAGTATATATATCATATTGATAATAAAATTGGGATTCTGTTTTTTGGTTTTGTAAGACGTTCACTCACTGACAACAACATCGGTTCTTAGTGCACTGTTACTTCGGGCCAAAAGTCTTTCGGAAATACTCTTTTTCCTTATTGCAGCTATTTGGGGATAAACGTACTGTGGTTCAGACAGGTATATGTTGGATATACTGTTGGAAACGCAGTTATACCGTCAGGGCTTGTCGGGGAACCACAGAACGCAGTCCGTTTATCCCTATTCTAATTCATTTGACATATTTTAACTTTTTATACCCCTCAGAGGGTCTCATTTATCGCTTTAGAGGCGACGTTGCTACGGAGGACTAACAACGACCAACAGAAATTATTGCGCTGCAAAATATGAAATACAACTGCTTCGTATTTATTACAATGGCGAAAAATCAAAGTGTAATCAATAATAAACTTACTTGCTCATTTGTTTACATGTAAACGTCTTCAAATTGAATAGCATCATTTAAGAACAAATAAATTGGCAACGTGGACCAGACATGCACGTTTCGGGTACTTAACCCTCATCAGTGATCCTAAATCTAAACAATGTGATATGCAAAAAAGTATGAAAGTTACTATGTCGAAAAAGGGTACCGAAAGACGTAGCAGGATGGGTGGGATATGATGCTACAGGACCCACTTTTTGGAAATTTCAAGAAATTTTGATAACAGAAATTTAGATTGCGTTGAAGAAACGATCAACCGAAATTGATCGAACTCGGCTACATGTGCCCTCGGGGACTCCTGGTCCACCAGCAGTGACACTCACCAAGTGGTATAAATGTAAACGTCTTCAAATTGAATAGCATCATTTAAGAACAAATAAATTGGCAACGTGGACCAGACATGCACGTTTCGGGTACTTAACCCTCATCAGTGATCCTAAATCTAAACAATGTAATATGGCAAAAAGTATGAAAGTTACTATGTCGAAAAAGGGTACCGAAAGACGTAGCAGGATGGGTGGGATATGATGCTACAGGACCCACTTTTTGGAAATTTCAAGAAATTTTGATAACAGAAATTTAGATTGCGTTGAAGAAACGATCAACCGAAATTGATCGAACTCGGCTACATGTGCCCTCGGGGACTCCTGGTCCACCAGCAGTGACACTCACCAAGTGGTATAAATGTAAACGTCTTCAAATTGAATAGCATCATTTAAGAACAAATAAATTGGCAACGTGGACCAGACATGCACGTTTCGGGTACTTAACCCTCATCAGTGATCCTAAATCTAAACAATGTAATATGGCAAAAAGTATGAAAGTTACTATGTCGAAAAAGGGTACCGAAAGACGTAGCAGGATGGGTGGGATATGATGCTACAGGACCCACTTTTTGGAAATTTCAAGAAATTTTGATAACAGAAATTTAGATTGCGTTGAAGAAACGATCAACCGAAATTGATCGAACTCGGCTACATGTGCCCTCGGGGACTCCTGGTCCACCAGCAGTGACACTCACCAAGTGGTATAAATGTAAACGTCTTCAAATTGAATAGCATCATTTAAGAACAAATAAATTGGCAACGTGGACCAGACATGCACGTTTCGGGTACTTAACCCTCATCAGTGATCCTAAATCTAAACAATGTAATATGGCAAAAAGTATGAAAGTTACTATGTCGAAAAAGGGTACCGAAAGACGTAGCAGGATGGGTGGGATATGATGCTACAGGACCCACTTTTTGGAAATTTCAAGAAATTTTGATAACATGTTGAGAACGCCATTTACAAGCTCATACCTTGTGGTTTTACGTCACAGTATGACGTCACAGGAGCGAAGAACAAAGGGAAGCATGACGTCATACGCAAAAAGTGCGCTAAAGCTTGTAACGTGCAAATTAACGTAGGAATACATTTTAAAGTATGTCAAGTGAGTCGGTTTGCGGCATGTATATCGTCGTTATACATGCTTCTAGAAATCATGTGAACCAATCAGAATGCGTGAAACAAACAGAATAAATTAGAATTATGGATAAGGTACAGTTCTTTAACAAGACAATCCGGCACTGACCACTGCGGAACATACAATCAGCAACGCACATCAGAAAACACACAATAGGTGATAACGAGACATCCAACCACACACACGCCGTACAATCCCACGAACAATCAAAGCAGACAAACCAAAACATTGAACAGGCCTGGCAATAAATGTACATGAATTGACAGCAATTTCTAGCCGTCCCAGGTAACAGAATACTATGTAAATGTTGTTTTAAAGCAATGGGCATACGAAGTAAGCTAGTTCACGATGAATCACCCGAGACGCCCTACAAACATTCAGATCTGCATGCCTTTGACCCGTCTAATTTTGTTTTTCAAATCAACGTGACAAACCCTTAAAATACTTGCTCTGAGACCGAAATTATCCCACGTTTCGAAAGAAGTTCTGTCAAGATTCAAGAAGGTTTTCACAAGTTTGTGATATCGAAATCCTAAGCCTTAAATATATTGTTTTACTGAAAGTTCTGATTACGTCGTAAACAAGAAAGTTTCCATCTCTAAACGTAATTTTCTCAAGACGCACCCTGTTATATACAACATAAAAGAAATGTATTCTACATGTTTGAAATGAAGATAAAAACTTTTTATCGTAAGATTTGAAAGCATTTTATCTTGGCTCAAAATGTTTTCCCGAGGGATTACTTTCATTTAAGAAATAATTAATGAAATTTTTATCTGAAATCGAATGGACTTCAGTTAATGAAATGAAAATCCAATTAAATGTAAAAAAATTCCTTTAAACGGACAATGAAACGGATGTTTGAACGAAATACATGGGTTTTTTTTCAAAACATAAAAATGATTATCTCACTCGTTATTACAACTGTTTTCATTCAGTAATTGAATTTTAGCATATCTAAAGAGCATACGTTTCCAATTGTTTCGTGAGATGGTCTTATTTTGAGACACACGTTATTCAATTCAGTCTATACAGGGAATAATGTATACAATTCCAGAGTCTAGAAATATCGTAAAGTGTCACACTCCTCAATCCGATTTTAAACCAGTTAACGGAAATTTACTCAAAATGTTCGCAAAAAACGTTAGTAGTTGGTGAAAGAGAAACAATACTATATCAGAAAAATTGCAATGAGCTCGTTAGTCAAAAATAAGTGAAACGATGGACTTAACATTCAGGAAATCGATAAAGACAGGAGGGGATCTCCAACAAAACTCATTGCAAAAACAAAGCAGACCCGCACAGAAAGAGACGCAAACGGAACAAGGAGTGCCAAATCACATAGAAACATCAAACAAAAATGACTACACATCAACCAACGATACCAACACACATTAAAAAGCATCAAAGAAGTATCTATCAGTTAATCAAGGCAAGGCAAAATCATTAGAATTTTAATTGTAACGGTTGCGAACCCCGGAATGAAGAACATTCCGAAGTGAGACCAGATGCCCGGGGAGAGTCAGTGTCTCCTGATTGAATGCAACACCCGTCGCAACCGCTCCACGAAAACTCATCAACCTCGTACTTTGTATATTAGAATAATAAGGAAAAGATCTTCAACTACGACAACGTTACAGTGACCGCAACGGAACACACTACTGATGGGAACCAAAAATGATATGACCAGCCTCAACAACAAACAACCCGAGACGTAATAAATACGCACACCCCATGCAACGACCAAACAAAAGATGAACAATGAGAGCAACGTAAACGGCGAGAGGGCAATGTGCCCCCGGTGCTGCATTTGAATGGTAAGCTTTTGTATGCACAACAATTAGTGTCTTTATCAGGATTACGAGCGCACAACCGTCTCACTTGTATTGCTTATATCACAGAGTCTTCAAAGGCACACAGTTGCTGCATTAGTCAAATGTCTACTCAATGCAAAGGTGAACAAGGTTTATTCATTTTTAGGGCAGCTGCATTGCCTCCGTTCCAGAATTTCTTCTTCAATAAACATCAGAGAAGAACCTATCAGTTATCCATTCTCAAAGTCAAGAAGACAATGCAAAAGAATTTTCATTGGAACAGCTGCGAACTAAAGTCGTCCTTCCAACGGTTTATAATTATTAATCAGAACAATACAAAGAAGGTCCTGGTAGTAAACTGTCTTAATGATGTAGCATTATACAATTACTTATACCATAGCCCCCAATAAATACAATCCGTCTACGTCTTAATGTCTGATCACCCTCGATCAATTCTGTTCTTCGACGTCAACATTGTGCAGCTTTTCTCTTTACAGACGATCGCCTCCCAACCTTCATTGCAGTTAATGCCGACCAGATTATCTAATGTCTACGTTGATAAAAAAAGATTACATTGTTACGGAGACCAAATCAGAAGAATATGCAGAAAAAAATACACTTGTTGACTTGACTGAATGCCAATGAGACATTGGATGGATGTAATCCTTGATAATTTCCTTGTTGGACTAACATTGAAAGCCCCAATTATTTCTGAATTATTAAATTCATTTGCAACTAAGCGGGAAAATATAAATGTCACAGACACATATAGTGTCAATTTGCTGTTAGCATGATACATTGTACTTAGTCATATTTTAGTTTATGTCATACCTAGCACCCTCATTTCAGACATATGACAAATATGGATAATGAACATATCCTTGTATACAGCACAAAATCGATAATTAAGAAAATCAGAAACCGAAGGCATACAAATCAGGATAAAACAGGAATTAAAGCAAAACAAACAAAAACCTCCACGACATGAAATGAAGCGAACTCCCGGTATGGGAGTGAGACCAGGTACCCAGGAACAGTAAGCATCTCCTGCTTGCATGCAACACCCGCCGCTTCAATTCGGTAGAACTGTCACATCCGGTTACTTCCATTTCGGAAGACATAGAGTACAATCTTTGGTTGGATGGTTCGAATGGTCTATGACAGAATATTATCCACCATTCTGGAGAGTGCATTGGACATCATAGTGTACGTCATACATATCGACCGTAGAACTCCCTCAGTGACGATGTTAGTCGGTCACATACATATCCCTGACTGAGAAGCTTATCTGAAAGACGCCTAGCTCTCAGAACAAAATCCGTATATTCGGTACTTGCTCGTAATCCAGGAAAACCTTACCATTTGCTACTCGCGTGGCAAATGGCCGTCCAAAGTCGGATCCGGTTGCCCATTGGTCTCGTCTGTTTATGTGTAGTCTTTTGTGTTTGATGTTTACGTGTCTTATGTCTCTTTTTCGTCTCATACTATGCTCGTCTTTTGTGTTTTTGCATCGGGTATATTGGTGTTTTGCTGTTGATGCTGCTACAGGGTCTTGTTGGAGATCACCTCCCTTTTTTTACTCTGGCATAGCGTATCAACTGAGATATGGTCTCATTCTCATATCGGGAGTTCGCTTCTTTTCATATGGTGGAGGTTTTTGTTTTTGTTTGCTTTGGTTCCTGTTTTGTCCTGATTTTGTATGCCTTCGGTTTCTGATTTTCTGAATTATCGATTTTGTACTGTAGACAGGGATATGGTCATTATCCATATTTGTCATGAACACGCCATAAGCAAGCGATGAAGGATGTTGCTACTCAGAAAAGGAAAGTTTGTTATGCTGAAATTGAAGTTTCCACGTTTGTCATAGAGTGGGGTGTTCATGTATTTCAGTATCGCCATACTTAGCCTACGAATTTAAAACACACTTTCGTTTTTTCTCCACCATTTTCCGCTCAACTGATAAAACATTCGAGCTCTTTTTCAGTAGATTTACGTTGCTTTCAGGTGAGATATGGAAAAAAATTAAAGACCCTGGTGTTTCCAGAGAACTTTCATTCTGCCAAGAGCATTATTGTTCTAATAATAAATACTACCTGATAGTAGTATTGGTTTTAAAGTATCTCCAAGGGTGGGTGGGTGCACAAATTTAAACAAGTTAAAAGTCATGTTTGTAAAACATTAATGCCCCCCTACCCCTTCTGTGATTAAAGTCCGTCACAACTTTATACTTGATTTTCATTTGATGTGTCTGTACACAAAATTTCATTTTAATATGTGAATCCACTCCAGAGGTATTGAACGGAAACTGATGTCGTGGACTGACCGACGGACCGATAGAACGAAAGTCAGACAGCGGCAAAGCAATATGTCCCCTCTTCTTCAAAGGGGGCATAAAAATTTTTGATTGAACCCAAATATGAACTTGACCTAGATTTTTATTTGATGTGTCTGAAAACAAAATTTCATTTCAATATGTAACTCCACTCAAGAGATATTGAACGGAAACCCTGAAATTTTGGTATTTTTCGAAGTGCAAGGGGCATAACTCTGTCAAAATTTTGTTCATCGGACCTAAATATGAACTTGACCTAGTAGATTTTCATTTGATGTGTCTGTATACAAAATTTCATTTCAATATGTAACTCCACTCAAGAGATATTGAACAGAAACCCTGAAGTTTTGGTATTTTTCACATGGCAAGGGTCATAACTCTGTCCAAATTTTTTTGATCTGACCTAAATATGAACTTGACCTAGATTTTCATATGATGTGTCTGTATACAAAATTTCATTTCTATATGTAACTCCACTCAAGAGATATTGAACAGAAAACCTGAAATTTTGGTATTTTTCGAAGTGCAGGGGGCATAACTCTGTCAATTTTTTTTCGATCGGACCTTAATACGAACTTGACCTGGATTTTCATTTGATGTGTCTGTATTCAAAATTTCATTTCAATATGTAACTCCATTCAAGAGATATTGAACTGAAACCCAGAAATTTTGGAATTTTTTTAAATGCAAGGGGCATAACTCTGTCAAAATTTTTTTGATCGGACCCAAATATGAACTTGACCTAGATTGTCATTTGATGTGTCTGTATACAAAATTTTATTTCAATATGTAACTCCAGTCAAGAGATATTGAACGGAAACCCTGAAATTTTGGTATTTTTCGAAATGCAAGGGGCATAACTCTGTCAAAATTTTGTTGATCGGACTCAAATATACACTTGCCCTAGATTTTCATTTGATGTGTCTGTATACAAAATTTCATTTCAATATGCAACTCCACTCAAGAGATATTGAACAGAAACCCTGAAATTTTGGTATTTTTCGAAGTGCAGGGGGCATAACTCTGTCAAATTTTTTTCGATCGGACCTTAATACAAACTCGACCTGGATTTTCATTTGATGTGTCTGTATACAAAATTTCATTTCTATATGTAACTCCACTCAAGAGATATTGAACAGAAAACCTGAAATTTTGGTATTTTTCGAAGTGCAGGGGGCATAACTCTGTCAATTTTTTTTCGATCGGACCTTAATACGAACTTGACCTGGATTTTCATTTGATGTGTCTGTATTCAAAATTTCATTTCAATATGTAACTCCATTCAAGAGATATTGAACTGAAACCCAGAAATTTTGGAATTTTTTTAAATGCAAGGGGCATAACTCTGTCAAAATTTTTTTGATCGGACCCAAATATGAACTTGACCTAGATTGTCATTTGATGTGTCTGTATACAAAATTTTATTTCAATATGTAACTCCAGTCAAGAGATATTGAACGGAAACCCTGAAATTTTGGTATTTTTCGAAATGCAAGGGGCATAACTCTGTCAAAATTTTGTTGATCGGACTCAAATATACACTTGCCCTAGATTTTCATTTGATGTGTCTGTATACAAAATTTCATTTCAATATGCAACTCCACTCAAGAGATATTGAACAGAAACCCTGAAATTTTGGTATTTTTCGAAGTGCAGGGGGCATAACTCTGTCAAATTTTTTTCGATCGGACCTTAATACAAACTCGACCTGGATTTTCATTTGATGTGTCTGTATACAAAATTTCATTTCAATATGTAACTCCATTCAAGAGATATTGAACGGAAACCCTGAAATTTTGGTATTTTTTTAAATGCAAGGGGCATAACTCTGTCAAAAATTTTTTGATCGGATCCAAATATGAACTTGACCTAGATTGTCATTTGATGTGTCTGAATACAAAATTTCATTTCAATATGTAACTCCATTCAAGAGATATTGAACGGAAACCCTGAAATTTTGGTATTTTTCGAAGTGCAGGGGGCATAACTCTGTCAAAATTTTTTTGATCGGACCCAAATATGAACTTGATCTAGATTTTTGTTTGATGTGTCTGTGTACAAAATTTCATTTCAATATGTGAATCCATTCCAGAGATATTGAACGGAAACCCTGAAAATTTTGGTATTTTTCGAAATGCAAGGGGCATAACTCTGTCAAAATTTTGTTGATAGGACCCAAAAATGAACTTGACCTAGATTTTTGTTTGATGTGTCTGTATACAAAATTTCATTTCAATATGTAACTCCATTCAAGAGATATTGAACGGAAACCCTGAAATTTTGGTATTTTTCGAAATGCAAGGGGCATTACTCTGTCAAATTTTTTTTGATCGGACCCAAATATGAACTTGACCTAGATTTTTGTTTGATGTGTCTGTATACAAAATTTCATTTCAATATGTGAATCCATTCCAGAGATATTGAACGGAAACCATGAAATTTTGGTATTTTTCGAAATGCAAGGGGCATAACTCTGTCAATATTTTGTTGATCGGACCCAAAAATGAACTTGACCTAGATTTTTTTTGATGTGTCTGTATACAAAATTTCATTTCAATATGTAACTCCATTCAAGAGATATTGAACGGAAACCCTGAAAATTTGGTATTTTTCGAAATGCAAGGGGCATAACTCTATCAAAATTTTTTTGATCGGACCCAAATATGAACTTGACCTAGATTTTTGTTTGATGTGTCTGTGTACAAAATTTCATTTCAATATGTAACTCCATTCAAGAGATATTGAACGGAAACCCTGAAATTTTGGTATTTTTCGAAATGCAAGGGGCATAACTCTGTCAAAATTTTTTTGATCGGACCCAAATATGAACTTGACCTAGATTTTTGTTTGATGTGTCTGTATACAAAATTTCATTTCAATATGTGAATCCATTCCAGAGATATTGAACGGAAACTGATTTCGCGGACCGACCGACATACCGACAGACCGACAGACCGACCGACAGCGGCAAACCTATATGTCCCCTCTTCTTCGAAGGGGGGCATAAATAGCGTTCAAGTTCATAAGTATTTTGCCCACTGTTATTATTGAATGCAGTTTCACAATATTTTGATACATGGTTCTTAATTTATTGCTGTTAACGCTGATGTCAAATTCCTAGACAAAATTGTAGAAATACAATTGCTCGAGTTATTATCTCCGTCTATTTGTCCGATTTTTTTTTTCTCGTAAAAAAGTTCTGTCTTATATTTTTTCAAGAATTTGTTAGCCTTTTGATTGTGATTTTTGAATTCTGGGTTTTGTATTTGATTTTCCCTGATAAATAATCATCTATCTCATCTATGTATCATCAATATCCTTTAATTTTGATTTTGTCTAAACTTCAAATAATACTTTTTGATAACTCATTTTTATAAAATTTTGAGCCTTTTAACCTTGATCTTATTTAGACCCATATGCATAATTTTGTCACGGTGACTTTTTTAATACTACATCTAAGTCTTTTCTATTCAGATTAATATTTAAATTGTAGAGTGAAAAACACATGAATTTAGTGACACTGCCTTTGGGCAGATAATACAGTTGATTGAGTCAATTCTACATAAAGATGTATCGATAACATGCTCTAATCTATATTCCAACTTTTGCGTATTACCTTGGCACAATTATCGATGTGAACTAGAGGTACCGGTGAAAGAAACCACTGAAAGCATTAACCATTAACTCTGCCTCCATTTTAGATCTCATGTTATCTTTTTGATAAAAATTGTCACCTAAATAATTCAATATAAGACAATTGTGACCACTTCGATTTCAAATTTCACTTCTCTTATTAGTAACATTCGTCTCCTGTCTATGATATATTCATATCGCAATAAATATGCTATTCCAGAGCAAGCTCAAACTACAACGATTTCGTTCTGAAGGCAAGGATACTAACCAAAAAAATCCCGATTACACCAAGGGTACATTTGTGAGCGACTGATTTTGACACTGAAAAAAAGTTGGACGATCCAATTAAGATATTTAAAAAAAAAACATAATAACATCTTAATGTCCTCAATGTTTGAGGATATTTTACGTCAGAACCATCCAAAGCACAAAATTTAACAATTTACCTAATCAAACTTTTTTTCCTACATGGTCTAAGTGACGGGTGGTGCTAGCAAACAAGATATGCTTTCTTATATTTAAATCTATTGGTAAAAGATCATTTTTATTTATGTTTTCGCTAAATGCTTTTCTTTGTTCTTTTTCTATTATTCTTTTTATTTTTATTTTTTCATTCTTTTTATTGCGAAAGATGAGGAGGTGATTATGTACAATTCTAATATGACTTGAGATTTTCTCCCTTTATGTACCATAGAACTCGCCTGGTGTAAAATCTCCAAAAAACTTCCAGTGCGCGAAACTCCGCCCATTCACGTGCTATATAAGAATAGAAATAACAACTAGTGAGCCGTGATTCATTGTCCAGTAATTTCACTCGTCACATGAACCGGCGGCTCGGTGATAATTTGATTGGTTCATGCGACTCGTGGAATTACTAGACAATAAACCACGGCTAGCTAGTTGTTATTTCTTAAACAAGATGCTGCTGCTGCTGCTGCTGCTGCTGCTGCTGCTGCTGCTGCTGTGACAACAACGAATCATACTCTCATCTGGTTAGTCTGGAATTTTGTATTAGTTTTAAAATATTTTTAAAACAAATAGAATGTTGAAGTTGAATGTTTTATTAGTTTATGTTCACATTGTTTCTATTTTGTTATGGCAGATTCCACAAGAAATTATTGTTTGGCAGGCGTTAGGATCGATGTAATTGCATATATCAGTTTTAGTGTATATCTTTTTCTTTATCGATTCTGTATCGAAGGTGGCGCTACTTTCATTTTTTATCATTCCGTGGAAAATGAGCGAGACTGTGGATACCAATGAGACAAACATGGGCTTCCTTTTTTGTCCTACGTACTTGGACTAAGACTTGATTCATGCGATAGGTAATTAGAAAACGTTCGCGTTTTGACAGCGCCACATCCTATGCATCCCACAATGCCTTCCGTACTTAAACTAGAGATAGATCATTAGATAAGTTGACATTCGTGTTTCTGTGGAGCTTGTGTCATTGTCGTCTCCGTCTCTTTGTCCTATTTCCTCTTCGTGTGAGAATGTTTTGTTTTGTATTTTATCCTATAATCGGTTAACCTTTCGATTGAGGATTTTGGAATCTTGTTTCGGCTTTTGTGATTGGCTTTCATTCACTGATCAGTACCAACCAATCAAACATTCATTTTCAGGAATCCATTATCAACTTTCTTTAAAGAGATATTGAATAAATGCTTGTTGTTGGTCTAAATACATTGTTAATTATCAATATATTGTTTTAATGATCATTATTGTATTTGCAGTGTTTTGCTGCATAACCCATTGCACCAAGAACATCGGTGATGGTCCATATGGTATCTTTGGCCAGATTTTCAGCATTATATACAAGAGGGTTTATTATCCTTTCTACACCAGCTCCTGTTCCCAAAAATAAGAAGGCAAAACATCCATTAACGCGTTTTTAATAACTTTTTCTCCAAGAATGTACTACTATTCCTGAGAACGCATCTTTCTGTCAGAACATTGCCATGTTCTGAATACGGCACATGTCGCTTGATACCACTTGATGCTGCTTTCATACTTAAGACTTTCTAGAAATTTTACAAAAATCATTCCCAGCTTCTTTTGAAATTCTTATCTATACATACAACACAGTATATTATATTGGTAATTTTACATACTGCATTTTATGGTGACATACAAACACAATAAGAATGATCAAGGGTGGACATCCCTCGAAAATGCGTCAGAACCGTCAAACGTCACCAGACGAATACTCAGCATGGTACTTGACCAATCTACAGCATGCTGCAAATTTATCTGTTCTTAAATGATGCTATTGAGTTTGAAGTACCAGCGAATTCTTAAGAATTGTACTCTGACTGACAGTGATTATAGGTCTCTATGACTAGACCTTTCCAAACATCTTTGGAGAAGACATGGCCCCGACCATTTGTCCTCTCTGAATGTTAGTTGGACTCCTTGGTTTATTTAATACATGAGGTCGCTCCAGCCTGCAGAGCACGGACAGTTTTTCGTATGCCCTTGTTTTATATCCATTTACATATTCAGCTGTGTGTTCCTAGCATCCCTGCGTTTTGCTGTCTTGCTTATGTGATCATCTTACAGAGAGGAGGTATTATACACAATAATTTGCTTCCTTCGTGACCTCTAGGTATCCGGAAAATGGGAGGGTTGTGTGCACGTTCTGCGGATAAGGACAGTTTGCTACCTATGTGGCAGACGGCCGTCCTAGGTTGGCATTGATCCTCCATTGGTCTCGTTTTTCATGTGCTGTCTTTTTTGTTTGCTGTTTCAAAGTCGTATTAATTAAGTGATCCTTTCCCTTTTGCGTCTCTTGCTGTGTAGCTCTTGTGTTTTCACTAGGGGTATTTTGATGTGGGTGCTGCGAATTAGTCGTATTGGGTATTTCCTTTTTTTTTTCTTTTGAAACAACATATTATATTTGCATTGGTCAAATACATAATCATTTCTGTGAATTTTTATTGTCTGAGCAAATGCTATAAATAGTAAAGATCAAATACACCAACCTAGTGATTATCAATATTGAAATATATAAATATACTCTATAAATCTATATTTTATGAAATTAATAGTACAAATGTATATAAATCTTTACTATGCATGAATATCATACCAGTAAAGTTTATGCAGATATTGGCACGCTGATTGATCCTGCTTTTATCCAGAAAATCAAATAGATGACATGGTATATGATTTTCGTCATCATCAAGGAAATGCCTCCTAATTTTAGAATACTTTCCCCCAGTTTAGTTACAGAAAATAGAAATACAACAAATATATCAAATTCATGCAAAAACTCTAGAAACTAGGCGAATGATATTCTCAATAACTAACGGCTGAGGAAACTTGGCGAATGATATTCTCAGTAATTAACGATAGAGTTATCATTTATTATTCGCTCAACTATAAAGTTTATTAGTTTCAATTTTTTTTAAATCAAAAAAGATGCTCACGAAAGAAGGTAATGGGAGATTATTTCTTTATTGAAAATTGTCCACTCAGTGAAAAGGGATATGAGATTCAAATTAGCCATCATCAATATAATATACCGGCCGTTTGAACTTTTCAAACATCAAAATTGGAAAATATTGTACCGTTCATACAACGCATAACAAATAGATATTAAAGTTTGATGAAACGTTGACTCATTCAGTGTTTTCTGTAGAATGTTGTAAATAAGTCCATAAAGAACAAATAAACAACATAGCATGACCATTTGTTGACGAGAGGTTCATAACGGCTAACGTAATTTCTCTCGATCTATAAAGTACCGCTCTGGTAATTCATGCTGATTTCCAAGAAAGTGCCAACACCAATAGTTCATACACTAAATGGTGTGCTAAGAATAAATGAAATTTTTTTTACACGATCTAAATGTAATAAATACATGGATGTAAGGCCAAAGCAACGCAATTACACCCTAATTGAATGAGAGAATCTGAACATAAAGCAATTCGCACTTTACCATGTCCAACTTCCATCTTTTTGATGAATCTATTCCTCCGAGAGATGGGAACGTAGAGGGAGTTTAATATCTCGGATAAGTGACCTTAAAAAGAACACTGAAGCCAAAGCAGGGATAAATAAAGCAGTGCGACTATTATAGCTCAACAGAGATGATTATGACATCGCGTGCCACAATGTTTATGCTTCAATTACACTATCCCAAAGGAGAAATTAAAACTTTAATCATACGTTAAAGTATTTTGTGTCATTTTCGACCGACTTCTATATATGTGCAGCATTTGAAGAAACATTTGAACATTGATAGATCAATAGTAATAAGGATACTTACTGTCAGATTTTGAGATTATACATGTATTACAGAAGATCGAATATGAGTCCGTTCAGTCCTTGATTTCTCATGGAAAGTGGCAATTAGCTCTTCAGTTCAGTTCTACATACAGATACATTTTTTTTTTGTAAATTGATTACGTTCACTTAATTAATGTATCAAATTTTGCTGATTACTACCTTACTGTCCTGTTCACTAAATTTTTTTAACAATATCATATTTTAGAGAAAACCGGGATTAAACAGGGTGCTTTTGATTTAGTGAACAGGACAGAAATGTATCAATGTGAGCTAAAGGTGAGAGAAACCATCCAAAGCATTATACCTGTCCTCCATATTAAGATTCCATGTTATCTTTTGACGACAATGATCGCCTAAAAACTTCAATATATGACAAATGTTACCACCTCGACTTCAAAATTTCCTAAATACACTCAAAATTTGGGAAATTCGGAAAGACGTGTCCGTTCTCAATTAAACTGATAATTTTCACTTATTAAAGAAAAAACTTCTACAAAGAAACTTAGCAATATTGAATAATCAGATACTCAATAATAACAAAAATTAGTTCTTATTTAAAAATTACAATCAGTTTTGTGCGATCCGTAACTCCCAAAACAGGCTATCCGGAAGTCTAAAATTGTATGTAACTTTCGTCTCCTGTCAATGGTGTATTCATATCACAGTTGATACGCTAATACATAGCAAGCGAAAAATTAGGACAAGGCGATTCACCACAATAAAAACCTACTCAACCAAGATTATATTACGTACTGATATCGAGCGACTTACCTTGTCTCTTCGAAAATGTTTTGGACGATACAAGATACAATGAAAATTTCAAACATTATAACATCTCATGGTCCTCAATATTAAATGATATTTTAGATTAGAACCATTCAAAGGAATATGGGGATCTCCAACAAGACACTGGTGCAGCACCCACAGCAAAAACCCAAACACCTGAAGCGAAAACACAGATTAGACACACACGGAAAGCAACGCAAAAGGGACAAGAAACACTACATATGACTTCAAAACATAAAACATAAAAGAATGTGACCTAAACTAACAAGACCAATGGACAATCGGTGCAGACTTAGGACAGCCATCTGCCACTTCAGATGCAAATGATGTGTTATCCCGAGCAACACAAAGATACATTTTAATGGATTTTTAAAACATAGGCATACGAAAAACAGTCTGTGTTTTTCCGGCTCGAGCGAGCAGATAAATGTGATCAACCGTGGAGTCCGACCGACGTTCAGAGAGGAAAGGTGGTCTGGTCCTGTATTCTCTAACGATATTTGGAAAGGACCCATCATGGAGTAATTTCGTCACAGTTAGAGTGCAAAGCTTCAAACATCGAATTCGACTCAATCGACCATCGATTGAATTTGACTACTTCTGCACAGCCTAAGTGACTGGTATTGCTAACTATCTTGTGAGTTGGAAATACACTCTCTCAAACCTGATCTCATCTGCATTTAAAACTCACTTTTGCTTCTTTGTAGAATGTTTAATTGTATTTTAATATGTGGGAGATTTTTCTTGGCTCTTACTGTATGTTGTAGTGATAGCTGTATGTCTGTTGTCTTTGCTTTGTGAATAAGTCGATAGGTATAAGTCTTTTATCTTTATATTCATATACAGTTTTTCAGCATTACACACGCATCAACAGTGAGGACGAGACTCCTTAGTCGATTCCAAATCTCGTAAGAGAAGACTGGGTTATGATCCGTTGTCCTATTTAAAAAAAAGTCAACCACAAAAGGTTGTCGGAGTACCCAGGTGATTGAAGAATTCACTTCATGCATGAATATGGACAGTTTTTCGTAATCCTGTCCCTTTTGGTATCCATATACAACAGGTATTTGAATAGATCTGGAATGTAAAATTATATTTGAAAGTGATCTTACATACTTCTTATCTACATATTTGTCTAAGTATCAAAGTTTCTATACCATATAACTAACTTTGTGTATACAGAGCCGAAGTCCTCATAACTTTGTCCATACAAAGCCGTAGTCCATACAAGTAACATTGTGCATACGCAGCCGTAGTCCATTGAATAAACCTTGTGCATACGCACTCGTAGTCCATTTAATGAACCTTGTGCATACACAGCCGTAGCCCATATCACTAACCTTGTGTATACACAGCCGTAGTCCATATAACTAACTTAGTTAGCCGTTGTCAATATTACTAGTTTAACTTGTGCATACACAACCGTAGTCCATACAACTAACCTCGTACATACACAACCTTTACCGACATAACTAAACGTCTGAATACACATTACATGTCAATACATCTAATCTCGTGTATTCACATTCAGCTGTGCATTTAAAATTAGCTTCAAAATTAAGAGGAAAGGTCTTCCAGCAAATTGTCGCAATTCCAATGGACCAATTGTACCCCCACTCCTTGCCGACATTTTTCTTCACTCGCACGAAGCTGAATTCATTCATTCTTTGGTCTCTGAAGGGATAAGATACTTAGCTTCTGACTTCAACTTCACGTACAAATACATAGACGATGTGCTGTCCATCAATAATCCAAAATTCGCGGATAACCTCAGAAGAAACTATCCTTCGGAGCTTGAGGTCAAAGAAACTACAGAGACAAATAATTCAGCATCCTATTTGGACATAATGTTGTCCTAACACTGATGGTCACATGAACACCTCACTCTATGACAAACGTGACGACTTCAATTTCAGCATCACAAACTTTCCTTTTCTTAGTAGCAACATCCCTTCATCGCCTGCTTATGGCGTGTTCATATCTCAGTTGATACGCTATGCCAGAGCAAGTACCAAATGTACAGAATTTATTCTAAGAGCTAGGCGTCTTTCAGATATGCTTCTCAGTTGGGGATACGTTTGTGAGCGACTAACATCGATACTGAGGAAGTTCAACGGTCGATATGGGGAACTCGTCATACACTATGATGTCCCACTGACCAGAATGGTGGATGATATTCTGCCATAGATCATTTGAACCATCCAACCAAAGATTATACTCTATATCTTCCGAAATGGAAGTAACCGGATGTGACAATTCTACCGAATTGAAGTGACGGGTGTTGTATGCAAGCAGGAGATACTGACTCTTCCTGGTCTCACTCCCTTATCGGGAGTTCGCTTCTTTTCATGTGGTGGAGGTTTTTGTTTGTTTGCTTTGGTTCCTGTTTTATCCTGATCACTGTCGAGGGTTAAATACCGAAACGTGCATGTCTGGTCCATGCTGTAAATTTATCTGCTCTAAAATGATGCTAATGAATTTGAAGACGTTAAATATTTGTACCACTTGGTGAGTGTCACTGCTGGTGGACCAAGAGTTCCCTAGGGCACATGTAGCCAAGTTCGATCAATTTCGGTTGGTCTTTTCTTCAAACGCATTTAAAAATTTCTGTTTACAAACTTTTCTCAAATTTCTAAAACCTGGGTCCTTTAGCATCATATTTCTGCCATTTTCTGCGTCTTTCGGTATATTTAGGACACATTTTTCACAGATTTTGGTCATATTACATTGTTGAGATTGAGGATCACTGACGAGGGTTAAATACCCGAAACGTGCATGTCTGGTCCATGCCGTAAATTTATCTGCTTTAAAATGATACTAATGAATTTGAAGACGTTAAACATTTGTACCACTTGGTGAGTGTCACTGCTGGTGGACCAAGAGTCCCCGAGGGCACGTGTAGCCAAGTTCGATCAATTTCGGTTGGTCTTTTCCTCGAACGCATTTGAAAATTTGTTTACAAACTTTCCTTAAATTGCTAAAACCTGGGTCCTTTAGCATCGTATCTCAGCCATTTTCGACGTCTTTCGGTATATTTAGGACACATTTTTCACAGATTTTGGTCATATTACATTGTTGAGATTGATACGGAAGCGTATAAGTGCCAAATTATTTTTTTTATTTTTTGATTTTCCGACTTTTAATCTTGGAATTTCCGACTTTAATCTTGGAATTTCCAACTTTAATCTTGGAATTTCCAACTTTAATCTTGGAATTTCCAACTTTAAAGTCGGAATTTCCAACTTTAATCTTGGAATTTCCAACTTTAATCTTGGAATTTCCAACTTTAAAGTCGGAATTTCCAACTTTAATCTTGGAATTTCCAACTTTAATCTTGGAATTTCCAACTTTAAAGTCGGAATTTCCAACTTTAAGCTTGGAATTTCCAACTTTAAAGTCGGAATTTCCAACTTTAATCTTGGAATTTCCAACTTTAATCTTGGAATTTCCAACTTTAAAGTCGGAATTTCCAACTTTAATCTTGGAATTTCCAACTTTAAAGTCGGAATTTCCAACTTTAATCTTGGAATTTCCAACCTTAAAGTCGGAATTTCCAACTTTGAAGTCGGAATTTCCAACTTTAATCTTGGTATTTCCAACATTAATCTTGGAATTTCCAACATTTAAGTCGGAATTTTCAACTTTAAAGTCGGAATTTCCAACTTTAATCTTGGAATTTCCAACTTTGATCTTGGAATTACCAACTTTAAAGTCGGAATTTCCAACTTTAACCTTGGAATTTCCAACTTTAATCTTGGATTTTCCAACTTTAAAGTCGGAATTTCCAACTTTAAAGTCGGAATTTCCAACTTTAATCTTGGAATTACCAACTTTAATCTTGGAATCTCCATCTTTAATCTTGGAATTTCCAACTCTAAAGTCGGAATTTCCAACTTTAATCTTGGAATTTCCAACTTTAAAGTCGGAATTTCCAACTTTAATCTTGGAATTTCCAACTTTAATCTTGGAATTTCCAACTTTAATCTTGGAATTTCCAACTTTAATCTTGGAATTTCCAACTTTTTTTCAGAGGTTTTACTATGTGGTCAATGCTTTTATACTAAGTATACAATGTCATTTTGTTATCGCAACTGATAAATAATTATAGTGTTTTCTATTAGAAGTACACTTGAATAGGATTTGAACGTTCTTAAATGTTTATTTTGGTGGTGATATACATGATATGACTAGTCCGCATTTATTGTCCATTACAACCATTCAACGTGTTTGTGTATTGACACTTCAGATCTTACAGATAGATAACGACCTCTCAAGATTTTATCTGAATACAATATAAAAATAGCCAGCCCAAATCGACAAATGTACATGCTATGACATTTAAATTCATCCAATTATAAAAGATAGATATTAAAGGATCTATTGGAAAAAAATATCAACAAGTGCAACTCTAACGTAAGCTGCCAATCTTCCGACAGATCCATTTACGTTACGCGTAGGAGTCACGTTTCTTATGTTACAGCAGTAATGGCCAATAGCTAATTTCGGGAAGGTCACAGTCAAGGCAACATTGTTAAAATGTTGATACTATATGTACTTTTGTACGAGAAAGATCTTGTCACAAGGAAGATACATATGTTAAAATTTTTTAATATAGTCCAAGGTCAATGTCAAGGTCATGCGATAAGAAATGTTAGTACGAACAGAAAAGCTTGTCAGGCCATAGTAATTTAATATTCTGTTTTAAGTCCTGAACTTTTTCGATAATTAATATAAGGTACCCTTAATTTTTTTTTATAATAATCACTATTATCTCCTAAAATTAAAGATGGAATAGGCATTTCATATAATCAAATATCATTTACTCATTTTTAACCCCAAAAATGCATGTTTGTGAGGATGTGTGTGTGTGTTTTGTTTTGTTTTGTTTTTTTGGTTTTTTTTTTTTTTGGTTTTGGTTTTGGTTTTGGTTTTTTTGTCTGAGCAAAAGGTACCCGCGCGATGTAAAACAAGTTTTACTATGGCTTTACAAGGAATACACTTGCAAAAACTGCGAATGGTCTTCACTAAAGTTTTTTTTTTTGAATGTAGGTCAATGGTCAGGATCGACAGGTAAAAATAAAATAGTACCAAGAGAACACCCATACCAAATATGAGAGCCCTATCTCTTATGGTGATGTAGTTAAGGTCAAAGTTAAAGTTTCTCATATGTAGGTCAAAAGTTTATTGTCAATGTCAAATGGTAAAAAAATTGACGCCACCCGAACAGTACACGAGTCAAAAATGAGTCATATATCTTATGGTGAAAAAGTTATTGCCAATTTTATTTTTTGACGGACAGGAAAACAGGGATAGACAGTCAGCCAGCCAGCCAGCCAGCCAGACCGACCGACAGACAGACTGACCGACAGACAGACAGACAAATAGTTATTCCTTTAGGGCAACTGCCATTTGGCGGGCCCTTTTATCTGATTAATGTTAGATTTTTGACGGACAGGCAGACGAACGGACGGACAGACACAGTGATTACTAATTCTATGCGGGACCGTAGGTAATCAAACGATAGTACTAAAGACTTTATAATTTGCTGTGCAGAAAATAGCACTTTTTTCAGGAAGGGGACAACCCCTGAAATAGAATTCATGTAATAGCATTAAGTCCCATTTTCTTCTACCTATTTGATAAACAGTGTTAACTTAAAAAAAAACATTTCGAGTAGTCACTCATGAAATGTGATGAACGGACAAAAGAAATTAGAACGGATGTGTTAAAACATTATCTTCGGTAGTTTTGTTTTTGATATTTTTTTTCCTTTTCAATATCTCGTAAAAGCATCATCTGCTATCCATAAGCATCTCTTATGCACAATGAAATTAGTATGTCTAGATTCTAAAATAAAGTTTACTGCCACCTTGACCTTTGACCCTTGACCTTAAAAACTATTAGGGTTCATCCCTGAGGGGCCATTTGTGAAAGGTGGTCTCTTGATGATTACTATGCCTTCTATTCTGTTCACAAATATCTTAAGCTTAAGCCTTTGACCTTTGACCCTTGATCTTGAAAATAAATAGGTTTCTTATCTCCCCATGGAGAACATTTGTGAATGCTTTGATGTTTCTATGATAATTTCTTTGGCGTCTATGCTGTTCACAAGGTCCATGCGAAGTCCACTTTGACCTTGAATTTGACCCCTGACCTTCAAAATCAACAGGGTTTATTCTCTTTCCATTGGAAACATCTATGAAAGGTTTGATATTTCTCTGATGTTTACTTTGTCTTCTATGCTGTTCACAAGAAAATTTGGACACACGCACCTACACCCACACACGCCCTGACGCACGGAAGCGATAGTCGGCGTTGACCGGAAAAGTTGGGCAAAGTCTTATTTGAAGTCGGAGTTAGTCGTGGTTTATCGGGGTTAATTTGGGGGAATCGAAATTCTGGTTTCAATAAACAGCTTCGCATAATCTCTAACCTAATTTAATCCGTATCTATCCGTAGGAATCCGTAGCTCGATCGTCGTGGCAAGTCGTAGCTATTCTTGGCAATCCGTAGCTATCTGGGATGAGATGGAATTTTTTGAACATGTTTTCCGTGGCTCTACTATGGATAATTTTGTCGTAGGGTGTCTTGGCAACCCGTAGTAGTGTCGTAGCTATCCGTAGGGGAGTCGTAACAACCCGTAGCGCATCCGTAGCAATCCGGGACTATTTTTTGCGATATAAATAGCCATACGACTCTCCTACGGATTGCTACGACTCCCCTACGGATTGATACGACTGACCTACGGATTACTATACGGATAGCCACGGATTTGTCTTATATCAACTTCAAATCTATCAGTACTCTATGCGTTTTTCGGTCAATATATGAGTTAATACTTCAATAGGTAATGATATAAAATCTGAACACTTCTATTAAACAATTGATACTGTATCAATTTGAAAACATTGGGTGTTTCAGTAAATAATTATTGTTTAAAAGTACACAGGAATTCAAGCCAGTCCTACAAGCGCGGATCCAGAGGGGTTGGGGATCCGGACCCCCCCCCCCCCCCCCCCTTCCGTTGGAATTTTCGAAGCATAGTTAAAAAAATATATGAATATACATTTTTTTACGGTACAACATCCGTTTTACTGGCTACGCTAGAAAAACTCAGTTTGTAACCGTAAAATCAGCATTTACCGTCCGCAAACATAACGTTAGAAGCTAGTTATGCTATAAATGATGCTGCGCAATAACCAAGGGAAACTGAAAAAGACACGAATAGAGGATTTCATTCCAATTCTGAAAAAAAAAAATTGGCTGACTCGCTATCGCTCGCCATTTGTTGTATTCACAAATTAGAACGGACAAGCATTGCATATGTAAGTAAGTACTATAATGTGAAAACTCAAGATTTTGAGCTGTTCGCCAGTTATCTGTTTTATTTATAATAAGAAACAGAGCTGACTTACGTTAATCAAGGACTTTATTCATTTATGTTTTTTCTTTTATTTATTTATTATTCTTATTTCTTTATTTATTTATTTATTTATTTATTTATTTATTTATTTATTTATTTATTTATTTATTTATTTATTTATTTATTTATCTATTTATTTATTTATTTATTTATTTGCTCTTCAAGAAATTCTGAATTTAGGATCCCCCTGATAAAAAAATCCTGGATCCGCCCATGTCCTACCAATCCGTACTGAATTCGTAGCTATCCTCGTGCGAATCGTGGCTATCCGTACTCGAGTCGTGGTAATCCGTAGCAATCCGTACCTATCTGTAACTATCCGTATGCGTGTCGTAGCAATCCGTATCTATCCGTACGCATGTCGTGGCAATGTCAGGACGATATCCATAGCAATCCTTAAGCCCCCCTCACACTTTCACGGATCGGGCAACGGATAGCTACGGATCGAGAAAAATTTTACATCCGTAGCTATCCGTAGCAATCCGTAGCTCGATCCGGCACTAGTCGTGACAAGTCGTAGCTATCCTTGGCAATCCGTAGCTATCCGGGATGAGACAGAAAATTTTTGAACATGTTCAAAATTTCCCACGACTCCGCTACGGATAGATTTGTCGTAGGGGAGTCTTAGCAAGCCGTAGTGGAGTTGTAGCTATCCGTAGGGGAGTCGTGGTAACCCGTAGCGCATCCGTATTAATCCGGGACCATTTTTTGTGATAAAAATAGCAATACGACTCTGCTACGGATGGCTACGACTCTGCAACGGATTGCTACGACTTTGCTACGGATTGCTACGACTCTTCTACGTGTTGCTACGGATAGCCAGGGATTGTGTCTTATATAACCTTCAAATTTATTAGGTTTCTGTGCGTTTTTCGGTCAATATATGAGTTCAACTATTCAATTTCAGGTCATGATATAAAGGCATGTATAAAACCTAAATACTGTTATAAAACAAGTGAGACCTTCTCAATTTGAAAATATTCGGTGTTTTAGTAAATAACTATAGATTAAAAATGCATAGGAAATTCAAGCTAGTCCTACCAATCCGTACTGAAGTCGTAGCTATCCTTGTGCGAATCGTGGCTATCCGTACTCGTGTCGTAGCAATCCGTATCTATCCGTACGCGTGTCGTAGCAATCCATAGCAATGACGGGACGATATCCGTAGCAATTCTTAGCTATCCGTACTCGATGCGTATCAACCCGTAGCAATCCGTAGCAATCCTTACTGGAGTCGTAAGTTCATGGTTCATCGAACAATTTGCGTCCCGACTCGCCACGGATAGACATTTTTTGGAGTCGTAGCGGAGTCGTGGCTCGATCCGTGAAAGTGTGAAGGGGGCTTTAGCTATCCGTACTCGATTCGTACATGTATCAACCCGTAGCATTCCGTACTGGAGTTGTAGGTCCATGGTTCATCGAACATTGTGCGTCCCGACTCGCCACGGATATATCTTTTGTGGAGTTGAAGTGTGGAGGGGGCTTTAATCTTCATACTGTATGCATGAAAACTAAAACCATGGCAAATTATAAGGTATAAAAATCTGTAAGAAATTTGCAAGATAATGGGAAATTTTCATTTTTTGAAACGCGTGTTCATTGGCAATGAGCTGGCGCTCATTAAAGGAGTCTATTTAATTCACTTATTTATTTTGTTGATATAGATGCACTCTTTATTTCATATAAATTTTATTCCCCAAACATTTACGAAACGATGTCGTTTCCGCTATAGAATTTGCCAAATTTCTACTATTTTCTCCTTTGTCGAGCACATTTCTAATTCTTATTCTAAGTTATAGGTATAATATTGTGTAAGCATGATAAAGTGTTAGACTAATTCTTTTCACCATGTATATACTTTGTTAGGTTTATATTTTATGAGAGTATTATATGACGCTGGGTTTAGACTGCGCGTCAACGGTGGACGTCATGAAAAAAACTGTATTTTGTAACCTATGTCCGGAGGAACGTTCGATCCCGATTCTCAAGTCTGTCAGAAAACATTTTCAGTGGTTAACTAAATGATCGTTTATTTATATGATTTTTCCTTGAAATAAATTTTTGATTATAAATTCAAAGTGAAGAAAAGCGGAACTGAAATCGGAGTCCCGGACGCATGCGTAGGAGATTGTGCTCTCATAATGCGACAAGAATAATGAATGTTATGCAATGGAAATCATGGATTCTGAGACATTATGATAATTTCTTATATAAGTTGTTAAAGTTTAATTTGATTTTAGAATAAAGATTTTAATTTCTTTGTGTGTGTGTGGGGGGGGGGGGGGGGGGGGGGCTTGAGAGAAGGGTCGTAGAATAAAACTTCCATCGTAAAACTGTCCGACTCGTTACATGTGTGCTCTCCAGCTAACATATGAAAATTTCAACAGTAAAGTACATGTACATCTAAAACCATATGCATTGTATGCAATCATCCCCTCTTCTGAATATAAATTTGAAGTCTCCAAAATACCAAGTCCCTTGAAATATTGTCTTGTATTATATTAAACGTAGCAAGATGCATGTACTGCTGAAATATTTTTTTCCAGATACAAAATAGTATATATGTCTCGAACATCTACAAGAGAGAGAGAGAGAGATCGTTCTTTGCATACATGTGTTAGTTAAATTAAGTATATTGTTAACATATTACACGAGTTTAATTAAGTTTAATACGACATTCCGAGAATACAATACCCCCCCCCCCCCCTCCTATTTTTGTTTACTGGCATTGACAATCCAACGTAGTCTAGACTGTTGAGATCTATTAACGTAAATACAAGCTCTGCATGTTTAATTGTGAAACATATAAATGTCCCCGGCGGCAGCTTTGAGAATACATTTGTATATTCAACCTGTTATCAAAACAGAAGGTCAAAATCATAAGTCAAAGTCACAAGGTCAAACTTTTGAGGGTCCCTGTAAAGTGCGAAACGAAACAAAAAAGAAACGAAACGTAACGAAACAAATCGAAACGAAACAGATCGAAACGAAACGAAATAAAACGAAACGAAACAGATCGAAACGAATCGAAACAAAACATAAATCTTAAAGAACTTGAGAAAAATTGATTTTAATTCAGAGAGCTAGCAAGGATATCAATATCTGCATAATATTATGTTATTGCCTTCAGCCATTAGTTCTTGTGGCTGTAGGGATTTTAATGGGTCAAAGTTGACGATTAAAACATAATATATACTATACAGTATATAGCACAGTTGCATTTTAAAGGATGAAAGGAGAGTGAACGGGATGAATAACCTCGTCATAGGCGAAAAAAAAAAATACATGTATTATTTAGCAGGGAGGAGTCTAGTACAGTGTTCCGTTATGTGTATTTGAAAACTTTATCAGAAAATCAGAACAAATACGGGGGGGGGGCACATTTCGTTTGAAAAAGGATAAGATTTTTTTCCTGAAATGTGCCCCCCCCCCCCCCCTCCAGTTTAATGATCTCATTACGGTGTCATAGCGTGGTTTTCTTTCCCCTCCCCTTTATTCCTCTTTAATACATGAATGGCATTTGACATTTACTATTTCTAATTGTCAACTTCGACTTTTTCAAGAAACCCTCTCGACACTAGTTACAAATGTAGAGCTGATTTCGTCTTCAAATATTCGTTCTTGGCGATTTTTCCTCTTTTTCTTATATTCTTTAAGTTTTATGTTTTGTTTCGTTTCGTTTCGATCTGCTCCGTTTCGTTCTGTTTCGTTTCGTTTCGATCTGTTTCGTTTCGTTTCGATTTGTTTCGTTTCGTTTCGTTTTTGTTTCGTTTCGCACTTTACACGGACCCAACTTTTGATACTTACAGCAACAAGTATTAGCTTTTACAAAAAGCTTGCCGGCAGTTAGCTGACATTAAATGTTGTAAAATTCTAGTAAGGAAAAAATTGAATAAACGATTTTTATTCTTGTTAGACCAATCGCACATTTCCGGGCTTTTCCGTTTTTATTTCCGGTTCAAGCTACGGAAATTTCCGAGGATCTGTGATTTGGTGTAGGACGTATCGGTACAAAGACTTTTCGATGCATCTTTCGGAAGAAAATGCACTGATACGATATGACTTTCATTTGTCATGTCATCTAGACTCTTCAGGCGACCTGATGGATGCATCTTACGCACAGATTCAGAATAACCTTGACGAATATTTGCATATTTTGTAGTTGTCCACCAATCATATTGCCAAGAGTTATTTTATCCGTGCAAGTATGTCACGATTGATTACAGTATACCGGCAGTCATGACTGCCGGTAATGATATTCCTAAATGAATGCATATATGAAATACAAAGGCCCTATCATTTACTATTCCAAAGTTATACCAAGTCTAAAATTTGAGAAAAGAAGATCAAATTTCAGGGTCTAATGTCACACTGTCAAAGATCATGGTCTATAAAGGTGAATGATCTTGTCATAAGTTATCTACATGTGAAATATGTCAGATCTACCACTTATGGTACAAGAGATTTAGCCAACTTTTAAACTAATTAGTTTGCATCCCCTTTCCTTTCGTTGAGATAGATCTCAAAAGCATGACAAAACGTCTAAAAACCCGTTATATATACAACATAACATATGCATCACTTGAGCTGTACAAAATTTGAGGGCAAATCACGGAGAAATAATTTGTTTTAATGATTTTTCAAATGTTTTTTACAAAAAATAGGAAAAAGTATATCAAAGATCAAGAACAAGGTCAAAAGCTCCAAAAATTAGTTTACACATGCAAAATATGAAAGCCATATCATCTCTTTTTAAAATTCTATGCCCTTTCATTGAAAGGGGGAAAGACTGACGGACGGACGGAATGACAAAAGGACGAATCCAACGCAATATGCCCCCTTGGTCTAAAGACCAGGGGGATAAAAAGTATATAAAGTTAACTATTAACAATGAAGGGAATTGTATTGAAAAAAAGTTGGAATTACCAAGATTAAAGTTGGAAATTCCGACTTTTAAGTTGGAAATTCCGACTTTAAAGTTGGAAATTCCAAGATTAAAGTTGGAAATTCCAAGATTAAAGTTGGAAATTCCGACTTTAAAGTTGGAAATTCCAAGATTAAAGTTGGAAATTCCGACTTTAAAGTTGGAAATTCCAAGATTAAAGTTGGAAATTCCGACTTTAAAGTTGGAAATTCCAAGATTAAAGTTGGAAATTCCGAGATTAAAGTTGGAAATTCCAAGATTAAAGTTGGAAATTCCAAGATTAAAGTTGGAAATTCCGACTTTAAAGTTGGAAATTCCAAGATTAAAGTTGGAAATTCCGACTTTAAAGTTGGAAATTCCAAGATTAAAGTTGGAAATTCCAAGATTAAAGTTGGAAATTCCAAGATTAAAGTTGGAAATTCCGACTTTAAAGTTGGAAATTCCAAGATTAAAGTTGGAAATTCCGACTTTAAAGTTGGAAATTCCAAGATTAAAGTTGGAAATTCCAAGATTAAAGTTGGAAATTCCGACTTTAAAGTTGGAAATTCCGACTTTAAAGTTGGAAATTCCAAGATTAAAGTTGGAAATTCCGACTTTAAAGTTGGAAATTCCAAGATTAAAGTTGGAAATTCCGACTTTAAAGTTGGAAATTCCAAGATTAAAGTTGGAAATTCCAAGATTAATCTTGGAAATTCCGACTTTAAAGTTGGAAATTCCAAGATTAAAGTTGGAAATTCCGACTTTAAAGTTGGAAATTCCAAGATTAAAGTTGGAAATTCCAAGATTAAAGTTGGAAATTCCAAGATTAAAGTTGGAAATTCCAAGATTAAAGTTGGAAATTCCAAGATTAAAGTTGGAAATTCCGACTTTAAAGTTGGAAATTCCGTCTTTAAATGTGGAAATTCCAAGATTAAAGTTGGAAATTCCAAGATTAAAGTTGGAAATTCTAAGATTAAAGTTGGAAATTCCAAGATTAAAGTTGGAAATTCCAAGATTAAAGTTGGAAATTCCAAGATTAAAGTTGGAAATTCCGACTTTAAAGTTGGAAATTCCAAGATTAAAGTTGGAAATTCCAAGATTAAAGTTGGAAATTCCAAGATTAAAGTTGGAAATTCCAAGATTAAAGTTGGAAATTCCGTCTTTAAAGTTGGAAATTCCAAGATTAAAGTTGGAAATTCCAAGATTAAAGTTGGAAATTCTAAGATTAAAGTTGGAAATTCCAAGATTAAAGTTGGAAATTCCAAGATTAAAGTTGGAAATTCCGACTTTAAAGTTGGAAATTCCAAGATTAAAGTTGGAAATTCCAAGATTAAAGTTGGAAATTCCAAGATTAAAAGTCGGAAAATCAGAAAATAAAAAGTATATAATTGGCACTAATACGCTTCCGTAGATTGAGGATCACTGACGAGGTTAAATACCCGAAACTTGCATGTCTGGTCCATGCTGTAAATTTATCTGCTCTAAAATGATGCTAATGAATTTGAAGACGTCAATCATTTGTATGCCTTCGGTTTGATTTTCTGAATGATCGATTTTGTGCTGTATATAGAGATATGGTCATTATCCATATTTGTCATTTAATAACCATGTGCAGTCTGATAAACCTTAGACGTAACCTTGTACTTACACAGCCTTAGTCCATGTAACTTACCTTGTGCTTACACAGCCTTAGTCCATGTCACTAACCTTGTGCATACACAACCTTAGTCCAATACATTCATGAAATTGGTCTTAATAACATTGAAATTTTATATTTCTTTTGTCTTTTTTTTATTTTTCGTTTTATTTGTGAACATATTGCTAATAATGTTTAGTATGTCTGTCATTCGAGAAAATGGCTTTTAAGCATGGCTTGTAACCTCTCGAATATCAATTATCGATAGCTACTGTAAACGTGATTATTTTCGGTTGGGGTGGAATTTCGCGATTATAACATCAAGACGTTACACATGGGGGAAATTTTCGCGATAAAAAAGCATTTTCCATTGTAAGAATGCAGCAGGGCTATTTTCGCGCGGGGGGGAATATTCGTAATGTCCATAGATTCGTGAAAAACGCGAAAATTACCCCCACGTGAAAATTTCCACGTTTATAGTAGCTGTATCTCAACAGTCATGAAATTAGGTCTAATCTTGCTTTGAAGATTGCAATTTTCTACATGTCTAAAAAGACAGGTTCTTCTGGAAAGCAGGCAATGCTTATTTTTCACACACAACTGATCTCATCCTTTTCCAGGATTCACTTTTGTTCCATTGCTGAATGTATTGTTCTCTTTGGTTTTGCATTTTGTTAAAGTACTTTTCTAATTCAAATTCAGGTTTTGTGTTTGACTTACACTCATTCATTCAATATTTAATAATAAGATGTAACATTTGAATATCTTTATTTAAAGAATCATGATCAGAATTTCAACCAACAATCATATCTATATTTACTCTGAAGGGCATCAAATAAAGATATATGACCTTGAAAATTTTGTTCATAATAAAACCATGGATATAATGTCATGGTCATGGAAATGTGTTTTATATTTTTCCATTACCTTCTATTACCTTGGATGACAAGTTCTTTTTCTATAAAGACATGATGACAGGAAGACAGATATTTGACGATGGAATGTTTTATCACTAGACGTATAAATTGTAAGTAGCCTTGATCTAAAATGGGTGTATAGTCATATTATACTTATTCATCCCTGTAATTGGGATGTATGTATAATGCATATAAAGTATAAGTTTAAGCTATATATGTGAAAGTGTGGATACAAGACAAATAGACAGACAGATAGATGTCTGACAAAGTGATCCCACTCTATATCACATTGCAATATGGAATTTAAAAAATATAAACTGTATTTGTGAAACATGAATGCTCTTGTCGGCATCTTTTGCAGAATAACCCATTTCCTGTTCAGTAGGTCAAATGTCAAAAGTCACAAGGTCAAAATTTTGGTATCAATGGAGAGGTCTTACCACAATGAACACGCATGTGAAATATGAAAGCCCTATCACTCACCATTCATAAGTCATGTCCAAGTCAAAGTTTTTGAAAAGTCGGTCAAAGGTCAAAGTCAAGGTCAAAAGTTTTGGTATCAATGAAAGAATACACATGTGAAATATGAAAGCCATATCACCCACCTTACAAAATTATGCCAAATGTTTAAGTTTTTGAAAAGTAGGTCAAAGGTCAAAGCCAAGGTCACAAACTTTGGTATGAATGGAAAGGTCTTGTCATAAGCAATGCACATGTGAAATATGAAAGCTCTATCACTTGCCATTCAAAAGTTATGCCTAATGTTAAAGTTTTTGCCTCAGACAAACAGGTCAAAAACTATATGTCTCCGGGGGCATAAAAAAACATACGTCAATGCACTTTTTTCTGAGTAACTTGTTACATATTAAAATTCAATGTATGGAATGTTTTCATAAAATTAAAAGACGAATCAATTCAGATAAGAAAATGTTTGTAAAACTGTAGTTTGTATCTCGCAATACTTTAGCCTTCAAAATTGATCACAAATTTAAATCCTATGAAGTTTCCATCTATCCAAATATGGTTTGAACGGCTTAAAGGGTTCCTTGGTTCTTAGACCAATATCTAAGCTCAAACTTTCCTATAAAAAGTGACCATTGACCTTTCAATTCCATTTGAAACATTTTTTCAGTACAGATGCATGTAATTGCCAGGAGGAAAAGTAGGATCAAAAGGACATTGTAACTGTAAAGAAAAATTTAGTTCAAATATTGGGGTCTGGATACATGAAAATTCAGGTATTTTCTGTCTATCAGTACTAAATTTTGAATATATGGATATTTATCAGCAAAGAGTTGAAAGTACTCATTGACTTTGGATGAAAATGTAAAGGTACCGAGATAGAGCATCTGGAAACTGAAAGATGGAAGGACACAATACATAAATAGTTGACAAAGCAAACTCTGAAAGTCCATACATAAAATGGACAGAGCATAATATACCAATTAATCAGGTTTACATTTCATAAACAAAACACATCTTAATCCAGAAACATATGTAAATAATGCAAAATATCATGCAGAAAGATGTTATTTCAACGAAACTATATACTTTCAAATACATCTACAACAAATTGCGATGGAGTGACATAAGAAATAAAAATCTTCATTTAGAAAAATACATGATTCAAGTCTTGATCACTACACCTAAAATATAGAATATCAAAAATTATATAGGAAATCAGTATGACATTACATGCATCATTTATGTGTATATATACATGTAGCACCAATCTTATGATAAATCCAAACATTCTCTTCATTATATCACATCTTCTTTTATTCTCTCTCCGAGTTCTACTGACATTCATATAAATATACATAAACAGAAATAATTAATAAGATTGTCCTTACAAAATCACAAGGAATATTAAAAACTTTGGTTGTTGAACACAAATGCTCCTGTCTGCATCTTTTTTCAGAATTGACACAAAATTCTGTTCAGTAGGTCAAACTTGATTGTCAAGAGATAATTTCAAAGTTTTTCACAAGTAGGTCAAAGGTCAAGGTCAAAAGATCAAAGGCCTTGTTGCAAGGAATACCAATGTGAATTGCAATTGCCCTATCACTCACCATTAAAAAGTTATGCCCAATTCTAAAGTTTTTCAAAATTCTAGGAATACACAAGTGAAATATGAAAGGTCTACCACCTACCATTCAAAAATCAATACCAATGTTTAAGTTTTTCAAAAGAAGGTCAAAGTTCAAGGTCAGGAAGTCAAACTGTTGAAGTCAATGGAAAGGTCTTGTCACAAGAATACACATGTGAAATATGAAAGCCATCACTTACCATTCAAAGTTTATGCCCGGTTATCTCTTTCAATTGATATGATTTGAAAGTACATGAAAGATCAAATCCAAAATACACTTATACTAAATCCTTAATCCTTTCATTCATCTTTTTAAAATTTCATTGCCACATTTATCAATACACCTTAATGCAGTTAGAAGTTGAACAATGAAAACAGATGTGACATACACATGTATTACATTTAGCTACTATCAGCTGTACAATGGAATCAACAATACCTAAGTGCAAAAGTTCATTAAATATAAACATACATGTAGATAATGAGTTTGTTGATGAAATGTGCATTTTACATCTTAATGTAAAGCTATAATGCTATATATGCAGAAAAAGGATGAGCAACGATGAAACTTGTCAGATAAGAGAGCGACCAAATGAATTAAAATTGGGAAATCCAACAATTTTTTCTGGTAAAAGAATGTTCCAATTTCTTCTCCTGTAAGTTTTCACATTTATGAACCAAATAAACATTTTTATGAGATTGTTTTAATGAATCTTCAAATCATACATTCTTTTAGCTATTACATGGAATTCCTATTTTTAATTGAGTGATCAAGATTTTTAATACACAGCCTAAGGTGAGCTCGAGTTTCTTTAAACTAAACTTTACAGCTAATAGTCATGCAAGAAATTGAAACTCTTTAACCACAGTAAATATGCTTAAGTGGAAAATAAGGCTACATCAATTTTCTAAAACACCAGGGGCCAAGGGATAAAACAAGCTAACTGCAAAGTGGAGTATCTTATGAAAATGTTAAGAAAATCCTTAATGAATTCTCAAACATGGTGTTTGTAGTATTATCACACTGTCATAATTGAGATTGTAACTGTTTTCATTTTCCATTTTATATCATGAAATTATTGAATTGAGCAAAAGTTTTCACAACAATCTATATACATGAAATACCCTTTCCCTAATCATTTATAAATATCTTGAGAAAGCTACAGGCTACATGTATATTATATTCAAGGAATCAGATATAATTGAATCAATTGATATTTATTTCTTTTCAAAGTCATTAAGGACACTGAACATTTACATGAATGCCATCTTTATTTTAGCCGCACCCCAACATATTTGTGCGAAAAAATACTTTGACTGGCCATTATTTATAATGTCATAAGGTAAAAGACAGTAAGTACATCAGACATTTGGCAATGCAGTAATCATGTGTGTTCTCGTGACCTATAATCCAGTAATCATGTGTGTTCTCGTGACCTATAATCCAGTAATTATGTGTGTTCTCATGACCTATAATCCAGTAATTATGTGTGTTCTCATGACCTATAATCCAGTAGTCATGTGTGTTCTCATGACCTATAATCCAGTAATCATGTGTGTTCCTTTGACCTATAATCCAGTAATTATGTGTGTTCTCGTGACCTATAATCCAGTAATCATGTGTGTTCTCGTGACCTATAATCCAGTAATTATGTGTGTTCTCATGACCTATAATCCAGTAATTATGTGTGTTCTCATGACCTATAATCCAGTAGTCATGTGTGTTCTCATGACCTATAATCCAGTAATCATGTGTGTTCCTTTGACCTATAATCCAGTAATTATATGTGTCCTCATGACTATAATCCAGTAATTATGTGTGTCCTCATGACTATAATCCAGTAATTATGTGTGTCCTCATGACTATAATCCAGTAATTATGTGTGTCCTCATGACTATAATCCAGTAATTATGTGTGTCCTCATGACTATAATCCGGTAATTATGTGTGTTCTCATGACCTATAATCTACTGTAATGCCCGCTCGTCCACAACACAATGTACTCATATTTACATTGTAAAAACATAGGTAATCACAGATTACGAAGCTCACCTCGTGACAGCAAAATTCAATACAAACATATTTCTTAGTACATGTATATTGGCTTTTAAAGGCAAAACCACTCAAGCAGAAAAAGTAGGTCAAGGTCATTTTATGAAAGTTTGATCAAAGATACATCCAATATGCAAGTTTGGTACATGTAGCACTTATACTTTGCTCAATATTGGCTTTTAAAGGCAAAATCACTAAAGCGGAAAAAGTAGGTCAAGGTCATTTTATGAAAGATTGATCAAAGATACATCCAATATGCAAGTTTGGTACATGTATCACTTATACTTTGCTCAATATTGGCTTTTAAAGGCAAAATCACTCAAGCGGAAAAAGTAGGTCAAGGCCATTTTATGAAAGTTTGATCAAAGATACATCTAATATGCAAGTTTGGTACATGTAGCAGTTATACTTTGCTCAATATTGGCTTTATAGAGCAAAATCACTCAAGCGGAAAAAGTAGGTCAAGGTCATTTTATGAAAGATTGATCAAAGATACATCCAATATGCAAGTTTGGTACATGTATCACTTATACTTTGCTCAATATTGGCTTTTGAAGGCAAAATCACTCAAGCGGAAAAAGTAGGTCGAGGTCATTTTATGAAAGTTTGATCAAAGATACATCTAATATGCAAGTTTGGAATATCTAGCACTTATACTTTGCTCAATATTGGCTTTTAAAGGCAAAATCACTCAAGCGGAAAAAGTAGGTCAAGATCATTTTATGAAAGTTTGATCAAAGATACATCCAATATGCAAGTTTGGTACATGTAGCACTTATACTTTGCTCAATATTGGCTTTTAAAGGCAAAATCACTCAAGCGGAAAAAGTAGGTCAAGGCCATTTTATGAAAGTTTGATCAAAGATACATCCAATATGCAAGTTTGGTACATGTAGCAGTTATACTTTGCTCAATATTGGCTTTATAGAGCAAAATCACTCAAGCGGAAAAAGTAGGTCAGATGCTGCATCCGATGCATAGGTCCATCTCGGCATCCAAAGATGAATCACTTGTGCAAGTTTGGTTACTGTAGCATCAGTACTTTGTCAGATACTGAGCTACCCCAAACTTCTTAACCAAGTCACTCAAGCGGAAAATGTAGGTCAGATGCTGCATACAATGCATGGGTTCACCTCAGCATCCAAAGATGAATCACTTGTGCCAGTTTGGTTACTGTAGCATTAGTACTTTGTCAGATACTGAGCTACCCCAAACTTCTTAACCAAGTCACTCAAGCGGAAAATGTAGGTCAGATGCTGCATACGATGCATGGGTTCACCTCAGCATCCAAAGATGAATCACTTGTGCCAGTTTGGTTACTGTAGCATTAGTACTTTGTCAGATACTGAGCTACCCCAAACTTCTTAACCAAGTCACTCAAGCGGAAAATGTAGGTCAGATGCTGCATCTGATGCATGGGTTCACCTCAGCATCCAAAGATGAATCACTTGTGCAAATTTGGTTACTGTAGCATTAGTACTTTGTCAGATACTGAGCTACCCAAAACTTCTTAACCGGACGCGGACGCGGACACGGAGGCGTGGGGTTATAGCTTAAGCTCACTCAACTTCGTCGAGGTGAGCTAAAAATATACTGCGGTTATAGTTACTTAAAAATAGTTCTTGGAACAAAAGATTGCACTTGAAAATATAAAGCTTTGTAAAAATATACTGATTCTAATAAATATGAAGAAAACAAACAATATGTACACATGAGCATTGCATTATGAACTCGATTATCAAACAAAGACACAGTGGTTAATTTGATATTCATATCTTATACAATATGCATAGAACTGATCAACCTATTTATAATCTATAAATGATCCCAGTAACAATCAATAATGGCCCCTGATATGATATGGCTATAACCTTTGTATAAAGCTTTGTTGATAAGAATAAACAATAGTTTGTCCTGTGTCATAAACCCGTGTACATATGAGTTCCAGACTGAGTTAGAGGTTGCGTCTCCTCTGTCGGAAAATGTTTCTTCTTTTGTCGCACCTTATAAAACTTCCATGCAATACCTATACAGACTATCAGGAAAACTGTAATGTAAGAAATTAAATATTTGTGACAAATTCAATACAAATTCATACTTATTCTTGTGTGGTCAAGGGAACAGAATCATAGAACATTCATATTTCAAAGTATTAAACTAATGACACAATACTTTTGTTTTTGTATTATGACTATTACAGATTTCTTTTGCTAAATCCCAACATCAAAATACAAGTTAATCAATCAATGTGCAAGATACTGTAAACATGGTTATTTTCGCTGGGGGAAAATTTCGCAATTATAACATCAAGACGTTACGCGTGGGGGAAATTTTTACATTAAAAATGCACTTCCCATTGTAAGAATGCAGCGGGGATGTTTTGGCTCGGGGAAAATTTCGCAATGTCCATAGGTTTGCGAAAAATGCGAAAATTACCCCCATGCAAAAATTTCCACCTTTACAGTAGCTCAATGACCAGTGATCTATCAGAGCATGGATGTACTCTGTCCTTTTGGTATACAGAGTTACCTCCAATTTTGGATGTTATCTTATTTAAATGCATTATGACATGTAAACATACATGTAGTATTCAAAGCATGTTAAACCTGAATTTTATGCTGAAAATAATTTACTGACTAAAGCTCTTGTCACACTAGGTCTTCGCTATCACAGCATTTGCACAGCATTCTAAATTTCTCACAGTAGAGATAAACTGCCACACTAAAGCTACCTGTCACACAAAAGTTACAGCACTCTAACTGCGCTCTACCATAATTTCAAAATAAAGCGCAGAAAGGACACAGCGCCATCTCATAGAATGCCGGCCATAAGGTTGCCATGAAAACACAGTAGAAAGTAGTGTAGTCTCAAACAGACCTTCCTAATGCGTTTCCACTGCGATCATTCAGTGCCCTCACTGCGTTGTAGGACACATCATTGCACTGTTTAAGCGACATTACTGCACTGCCACAGTGACCTTGCTGCACTCTAAATCAACACTGTTCTCAGTTATTGTTTTGTAAATGCTCAAAACAAACACCATGGTTTGGTGTCCGATATATGTGATCCCATGGCACTTTGTGTGAAGCTACTGTTCTCAAGTTGACAAAATGGCAATTTCCAACTTCTGAAGTGAAGCGTATGGAAGGTAAACTTATAATAATTGGTTACTTACTAACTCAATGGCCTACTACGAGAGCATAATGAGTTACTAACTCCACAGCCTACTATGAGAGCATAATGAGTTACTAACTCCACAGCCTACTACAAGAGCATAATTAGTTACTAACTCCACAGCCTACTACGAGAGCATAATTAGTTACTAACTCCACAGCCTACTATGAGAGCATAATTAGTTACTAACTCCACAGCCCACTATGAGAGCATAATAAGTCACTGACTAACCCCACAGCCTGATTAGCTACTTTCTATTTCCAAATCCTACTATGAGAGCATAATTTGTTACTAACTCCACAGCCTACTACAAGAGCATAATTAGTTACTTACTAACTCCACAGCCTACTATGAGGGCAATCAGTTCCTCTGTTGGGTTACATTGCTCTGTAGATCTGTCAGCAGCAAAGAAAGGCAGATCACAAGCATCAGGGTAGGAGCTGCCAGAGGGACAGATACCTCCTGGGGGACATAGAACAGGATCCTCCCATGCCACCTGGCATAAAGAAAAACAGTGACAATTTTGCAAAAGCTGATATATATTACGTTATTTGTACATTAATGACACACTAAAGGTCGTCAACTTCATTCAAAAGTAAATAATTTTACCAGGAGCTAGCTTAATATAAATACATGTATGTAAGCTCTTCTTGTTTTCCTCATAGCTTAATCCTGAATTTATCTGATTTGAATTTGTTTTTCAAATATGCAATGTTTAATTAAATCAATGAATACATTCACCTTAGATGGAATCCATCAACCACACCAGACAAGCATAAATATGAATTCTTGCTATAAATACATATCATTAGAACTAATTTTAACAAAATAGATGTCCTTATTCACTGCCTTATCTTTATTCATCATGTTCATGCCAGTGTAAGTTATACGTCTCATATACTTGGATGTAGGATTGACAAGAAAAAAGACTCTGTATACATGAAGCAACACTTACTGGGCAATAATATCCTCTAGGACATTCGGTACAAGATCTTGATCCCAGTTTGACAGTAAAATACCCATCAGGACATGGTGAACACACTGAAAAGCCTTCTCTGTCCTTGTATGTACCTAAATGTCAGAAATTTTGTGTAATTATTTATTGCAAATTCTTTCTATTCATGATTCAAATGTAGGAACAGAAAAGTCTAAACAGGAACTACATCCGTTATCATGCATTTTTAAGTGCATCACAAAGTTAATGATCAATAATGGGTAAAATGTTTTTTTTTTTATCAGAATAAATTAAAGTACTTATTACGGTGAATGTGTGTGTGAAAGTTGAACATTATTATGACGACAAAGTCAAACATTAAGGTCACATGGTCAAATGACTTGGCATTAAAATGTTAAGTCATGTTGTATGCTGAATGTGTAAGTGAATTATGAAAATCTGCTTTCATACATTTCCTTATAAGTACATCATATATTAGAAAGAATGTCTATCACTGTGTATGGAGTACGGTAAATTACAATCATAACCATATATGAACTTAGTATCTAACCCTACAATCAATTTTTAAAAATTACATGTAATGATGTATATAATCTAATAACCGATCAATTTATCAATAAATTACAATTATATTAATTAATTAACAATTTTTGTTGATGTTGTTATCTTACCTTTCATACACTCTGTACAGAAGGTACTGTTTAATTCTTGTGTGTCATGGCCAGCAGCACATGGAAAACATTTCTCACATCCAAGGTCACTGAAACACCAAATTTAATTTCTGATAACACATGACTCAATCAGGCTAATGTCACTTGAGCAAGGCTAAAAAAGTGATCACGAATGGATGGACAGACAGACAGAATACATATTTCCTACTGGGCCCCAAAAACTTTATTCTTTGTCAGTTTTACATGTATTTGTACCTATCTACTACTTCTTCGTTTCATTTTCATTCAGATTCAGCATGTGCTTATTTGATCTTGTGACCTTCTCTTGTCATAAAAAGAAATTTCATCATATTTACATACATAGCATTACATACTTGCAATACGACCCTAGATCACATGGAAGACAGCCTGTTTTGTTTTCTTTGTCTTGATACCATCCCTTTGTACATTGTGTACATGACAATGAACCATTTGCACTGGAGTATGATCCTACAAATTGCAAAAAGAAGTAAACCTCACATATCTAAATTGCAGCACAAAATGTAAGCCACTACCTACTCATTTAATTTCTCTTTCTACATAAATTTTCATCTTTTTCATCATGTACTATATGTCAAAACACACTTTAGATAGACTAGAGTAACTTTTTTGGAAAAACTTTGCGAAACCTCAAATTATAATTGCTAGTCTATGTATCGATGCATTTTTTAGGGTACAGCTGCCTAAACAAGGGACAAAGGCAAACTCTTGCCAAGATACAGGTATGTGAAATGGGCAGTGTTCTTTATCAAACCATGTGATGTGACTGTGCATTCTGGACAAGCCACTGACAATCACAGGAGGAGAAATCACTACAATTGACCCTGCAGATGCAACTAAGTATCTTAGGTCAAACCATGGGTAACTATGGTAAGGCCCAACCTGACAAAGGAGCCGAGTCAGATGTGTGAGCGGATTGTAGGCTCTGCACTGAAGCCATGTCAAAAGATTGCCATGTTCAAGCAGTATACAGTGCCTCAGCTGAAGTTTGCTTTGGCAAACCAAAGATTCCAAAGGGAAGTGTACACTGGCTTCGATAGCATCCTTCGAAGGCATGTAAGGGACTAGCTTTCTACATGTCCTTGAATGAGAAAGGTCTTGGACTACCTGAGTTTGTCAATATGGGTCCAGCAGAAGGCATCAATACATAACATGCAGTGCGCCACCCGAATGATCTGATATATTGTTTCAGAATCTGTAAAGTAATCAACAAGGAGAGTTAGATGTCTTGGCTAGCTAAGGACTTTGCTCTCAAACTCCAAACCGAGACATATCTCACTCACAAGGCTCTCTCTCAGGTATGTTGCGGTCAATTAAGTCAGGCACATATCTGATGCTTGCCCAGCTGCCAAAGACTATTGCATCATGAGGCATAACCTGATAACCAAGGCCGTTGCCAGCTAGTGTCATGCAAAGTGTTGGAAAGTCTTTGAGGAAATTGTCTTAAAGGATAGGGATGGCAACAATTTGAAGCGTGACCTCATATTGACTAAAGGGAAGGTGCAGTATTCTCGATCCAACTGTAGTCTAAGAGCATGTCGACTCCCTGCCAATCATGAGAAGGCCAGAAAATACCTGCCCTTAAGAGCATAATGGAGAGCTTATTTGTCCTTATTTGTCCTCAAGAAAACTTTCCAATAGGCTGTAAGGGGCAGATAGTCAAAACTGAATTACAGGACCTTGAAAGAGCTAAACAAAACATTAATGAAGGGGTTCGCCTCTATGTTGTCAAACCTGGTTTTGAAGGGAACCAACAATCTGTTCCATCTCAGCAGGAGCTAAAAGTAGGTACAAGTTATGAAGTGACAGAATCCAGTCAAAGGTCCGCTATGGGAACTCCAGAGGTACATCTAGGTTTCAGCAGAAGAGGTGTGCTGTATAAGGTCTTCAGAGAGCTTCCCTAACAAAAAGCAAATTCTCCAAGTAGATACAGTAGGAATTCAGGGGTCTACTGTTGATTGAGGATGGGAAACCAGATGTTGACTATGCATAGAAAGTGCGATTCACAGATGGACTAAAGCAGAAATTGCAGCCAACAGATGTTGCTTTAATTACATGAACTATTATCAATGGTATCAAAAGCACCTTGGGTACAGTCAGGACAATGGTCCTTATCTTCACTGTTATCTTACATGTAGATACCAGCAGGAAACTTACCTGGAGTAAAAAACAGGAAAATTAACCAGACCTGTAGTATTACCATAGGTACAAATATGACACTTACCTGGTGTACAAACAGGACAATCTACCTGACCTGTAGTATTACCATAGGTACCAGCAGGACACACCTGGTGTACAAACAGAACAATCTATCTGACCTGTAGTATTACCATAGGTACAAATATGACACTTACATGTACCTGGTGTACAAACAGGACAATCTACCTGACCGGTAGTATTACCATAGGTACCAGCAGGACACACCTGGTGTACAAACAGAACAATCTATCTGACCTGTCGTGTTACCATAGGTACCAATATGACACTTACCTGGTGTACAAACAGGACAATCTACCTGATCTGTAGTATTACCATAGGTAACAAACTGACACTTACCTGGAGTACAAATAGGACAACCTGACCTGTAGTGTTGCCATAGGTACCAGCACGACACTTACCTGGAGTACAAATAGGACAATCTACCTGACCTGTAGTGTTGCTATAGGTATCAGCACGACACTTACCTGGAGTACAAACAGGACAATCTACCTGACCTGTAGTGTTGCTATAGGTACCAGCACGACACTTACCTGGAGTACAAACAGGAAAATCTACCTGACCTGTAGTGTTGCCATAGGTACAAGCACGACACTTACCTGGAGTACAAATAGGACAATCTACCTCACCTGTAGTGTTGCTATAGGTATCAGCACAACACTTACCTGGAGTGCAAACAGGACAATCTACCTGACCTGTAGTGTTGCTATAGGTACCAGCACGACACTTACCTGGAGTACAAACAGGAAAATCTACCTGACCTGTAGTGTTGCCATAGGTACGAGCACGACACCTGGGGTACAAACAGGACAATCTACCTGACCTGTAGTGATGCCATAGGTACAAGCACAACACTTACCTGGAGTACAAACAGGACAATCTACCTGACCTGTAGTGATGCCATAGGTACAAGCACTACACTTACCTGGAGTACAAACAGGACAATCTACCTGACCTGTAGTGTTACCATAGGTTCCAGCAGGGCACAGGTGACAATCTACACAGCCATCTTCCCTGCAAAATTTGTACACCGTATATTAATAAATGTTGTACTTTTTGCAAACTTTACATGTACGTTTTTGTTTTTAAAATTTGAAACTGGCAAAATTAGGACAGTTATCCATATTAAGTTGAGAGTTTGCTATAAATTATTCCAAAGTTGAGTTTCCACCATCTTATTTTATACCAGTCAACTTTGGAAGAGGGAGATCTCCCTCCTTGGCACTTGAAAAAGAGGGAGATTGCACATGAACCCATTTTGCCACATTTTTAATGAATCATGAAATTTTGTGCAAAACCAATTTTCAAATACAGTCTAACCTGTCTGTAACGGACGGCTCGGGGAAAATCAAATATTGTCCTTTATAGAGAGGTGTCCTTTATGCAGAGGTTCAGTTTGATATACAGTTTGCAATATTTCCGTCAATTTTTGATAAGTAGTTTTACAAGGTAAATTAATAATAAAACAGAATACATGTACTAATACATGTAATTTGGTCATGTAGAATTAAATACATGTTTCTCAGATAATTGAGACTACAAAAAAAGGAAATTAAGGAAGGTAGTATATTCTTTTATCAAGAGTACTCTTGCGATATAAGTAAAGCATTAAGTTTTGCAAACATTTTTTACGTAAGAGAGTATTTCCCTAAGTAAACTGGGAAATAAAGTTTTAAAATGCCACTTTCCTCCCATTCAGTTTATGAGAAAGGGGAGACATAATTCATGATAAATAAGTACGCGAGCGCCATGTCACGTACAAGGCTCGGAATGTATTGCGGTTTCTCATCTTGCCTATTGAAATCCCCACGATTTACATGTTTATAAAGACCCCTCACTTCTTCAGTAGGGCCCATGAGTAGGACAGCGTACAGTGTGTATAAGGAAGCCAAGGCTAGATTGATTGACATTAAACCGCTATTTGATCGAATTACATGTATGTACTCAGGTACATAAAACGTTGTTGATAAAACGTAAGTTTAAATCCTTACATTTACGGGTAATGTCAATGTAAGGATTAAACAGACATTTGTCGTGTGTCGGCGGTCTGTGAATACCTCTAAAATCATGAACATCATTATCAACCGAATCTGAAATATTACAATAAATTCCTGATGTTGTTCAGCATAATTATTAGTATAAATATGCTGTTTACATTTATAAAAGACCGAGAGAGAAAAGAGTGTGTCGAACTCATTGAAAAAATATCGATCGTTAAATTGTCCGCGACGTGTGCCGGCGTGTGGTCAGTAGCTATACAATAAATGAAGTCAGGATATAAACTTTCTATTGTGAAACGAAGGCTTTCTATTGTGATTACAAGGCTCTTGTACTCTTGCGATTTTCCATTATTAACACCGATTTGGGTACCAGAAGGGTGTCCGTTGTCCGGAGAACAGAGGTGTCCGCTATACAAAAGACATTTATAACACAAAAAACGTTGGGGGAAACTGAAATTGTCCGTTATGTACAGTTGTCCGATATATAAAGGTGTCCGTTAACACAGGTGGGACTGTAGTTTCACTGTGCTGACATTTCAATGCAAAAACACTTATAAACTATGAAACATGCATCAATAATTTATTGTGATCTATATACCTTTTCTTGCATTTTATAAATTATAAATGCAATTTCTCTTGAAATGTTCTGAATGTCGCTACTTAGAGTTATTCTTCTTGGGTAAATATGCCAAAAGAGGGAGAAAGAGGGTGATTGGACCAAAAAGAGGGAGATTTTGGTCTCCCGTGAGGGGGGAATGCCAAGGAGGGAGATAAGGTCAAAAAGAGAGAGTCTCCCTCTAAAAGAGGGAGAGTTGACAGGTATGTTATTCTAGAATTTCATTTATGCTTTGTAAACATTAGAAATAACCCTTGTAAGCTTTCATATTTGTTCCACAAAATAGAAGACATGACATTAATTTTTGTTTCTACTTACTTGCAGTACTTATCCACAGGGCATTCTGTACAAGATGTCTGGTTTTCTTTGTCTTGGAATGTTCCAGGTTTACATTTCATACACTCAGATTCTCCACTGACATTGCTATAATGCCCGGCAGTGCAGCCAAAGCAGGACGTTTGGCCCTCTTTATTCTGATGTGTTCCAGCATCACACTTCATACATGAAGATTGGTTTGTCTTATCTTGATATGTTCCAGAACGACATTTTTTACAATTAGCTTGTCCACTGATGTTACTGTACTCCCCTGGACTACATTCCACACATGCAGTTTGGCCCTCCTGTTGTTGGTGCATACCAGGAGGGCACTTTATACAAGACTTCTGTCCTTCTTCATTCTGATATTCCCCTGCATGACATACCTCACAAAGTGCCATTCCCTCCCTGTTCTGGAATGTCCCCGGTCTACATTTCTCACATTCTAACTGGCCAGATCTGTTCTGATATGTTCCTGGATCACAGAACTTACATGCACTTTGATGTTCCTCATCTTGGTATGTTCCCTTTCTACACAGAGGACAATGTTCTTGACCTGTCAGGTTTTGATATGTTCCCCCTTCACAGGGGTAACAAGAGGAAAGACCCGTTACATTGGCAAAATATCCTGCTGAACAATTTGTACAATTAGGCATTCCTTCTTGTCTGAAAATACACATAGGGGAGATATTAAAGTACTTATCAAGCAACTTTTCCTCTGAAATCCGACAAATCATTAGTCTAAGAACATTTAAATCATAGAAATTGATTCAGTTCTGCATAAGCTAGCTATACATGTATTGTTTGCAAGCAGCAAATATTAAAATAAAATCTTAGACAAATAAAAGCATGATATAGAGAATAAGTGTCTTAATTTTTTTTTTTTGTTACGGGTATGCAACATACAGCAAGAGCATTTATCGTACATGTAATGCGCTTTAGCGCATTTTATGCGATAAATGCACTTGCTGTGTGTTGCATACCTGTAATAAAACACAAATTGTGACATTTATTCTATATATATATGCATCAAAATTGTCACTTTCATTCTTGTTTTCTGAAATTGCATTTTCCAGGAAAAAGGGTGACGTTAACATTTAGGTCAATGAGTGATCAGTTTGTAGGTGATAATAGCTGCCGTTTCAGCTGAGGCACTGTATACTGCTGTATGTTTATTGTAGAGTTTATGCATTATGACATCACAAGCGTTTCATACAGAAGTACAACGAGTTCCTCTCAATAGTTTCATCTCAGGCAATTACATTGGTTGTGCATATATAAGGATATGAATGTATTTTGAACATTGATGCATGAATGTTATAAACCAAAATACAATAATTATACTTAGTAAACAAATAACCTGTAAGACAGTCACTGTTTTTTTTTTTTTTTAAGAACATCAACTTTCAATTATAGAAAGGAAACAGTGTTTTTTAAAGAACATCAACTTTCTGAGTCAGTGAGTCAGAATTATGGAAGGGAAACACAGTGCCAAATAAATGACAAAGCTAGTCATTAATATGCACACCTGAGTGAAGTGGGCTTGGTAGGTGTGATATACCTTCTTTGAGGGTAATGGCGTCTACGTGTATTAACTAATATTTTTAAAGTCGCGAAAGAGGAGAAAATGACCACACCCATTTTCAAAGACCCTGGGGGTCAGAGGCTCAAACAAAAGATCAGGTTAACAACAAGACCAGCGACTGATAATATTGCAAAAAGAATTAACTTTCTGTCAATTACACTCTCTGAGAACTAATGTTTACATGATTACATAGAGTTATATAGGAGAAAATGATCACACCCATTTTTTTAAGACCCTGGGGGTTAGAGGCTCAATTAAAATAGCAGGTTCACAACTAGACCAGAGATGAATTATATCACAACAAGAATTAACTCTCTATGAATTATACTTTCTGAGAATATGTGTTCACAAGATTACATAGAGTTATATAGAATATAATTACCACACCCATTTTTGAAGACCCTGGGGGTCAGAGGCTCAAACAAAATATCAGGTGCACAGCTACACCATGGGTAAAACTAAATGCAAAAAGAATTAGGATTCTATCATTTGTGGTTTCAGAGGAGTTGTGATCACAAAAAAAATTGTTAACAGACAGACAGACAGACGGACGGACACCGGACAACATGGTATCGCATAAGCTCAACTAGTCTTTGACCAGTACAGCTAAAAATTGATATGAGAAATGGATTAAAAGGGACCAATCAGATATCATTGAAAGATGTTAACCATATAGCGGTCAGTGAGGAAATGACAGAAAATATTCTTGTCCCTTTATATTGTCCCCCGTCCACCTTTTAGGGGCTCTGCAAAATACAGAGCCCACAGAATTTACCATTTCTAACTGCCGTCTTCTACTTACGCTTGATAAGTTCCTTTGTTACAATGTAGACATTTGGCCTGGCCAGGACTTGGTTGGTAAAACCCTGGGCTACATGGTGTACACAGCGATTGATTATAACAATGTCCTGTATGATTCTTACAGCATATACAATCCTGAATGTCTGAAAATATAACTTTCTAGTTTTAGATATTTTTTTTTTTCATAAAAATCTGCTGTGACAATTTTTCTTATTCTTCAATTACCAGAATAAGATATACATGTCCCTATTTATACATGTAGGTATACTGCTGTCTTACTTTAAATGTCATACCCCATAACTAAACATCATAACTATTCATTAAGACATGAAAATACAAACATGTACATATACTACATGTAATAGCTAGGGTATGTAATAATATTTTGTATGTGAATTCCTTAATAAAAGAATTTTTGACTACAGTATAAGAAAGACAATGGACATGGTGATCTCTAAGCCTAGCAATACATAATGCTTTTGAAAAGTGATACATAAAAATTGTGAGTTAAAATAAGTCAATTTTCATCACCTGATTCTTTTAGAATAATCCCCTACTTCAAAAGTTTTTGAGAGCCCTGTATCTTCAAGCACCTGACGTCCTGCATGTACTTGTACATGTATTATTGGAAATAAAAATGAAATAAAAATATTGTATAGTCCTAAATTCAACAGATTTTTGTACCATACCTGCATATCTCTAACATGTCTAAGAACTTTCTAATTTACTATGCTTTGAAACTCATAAAATTAGTGTTATACATCAGAAGACATATTAGAATCGATAATCAGAAAATAATCGGATATGGTCGACTGATCGATTATTGATTTAAATCGGAAAACAACATTTCATAAACAAGAGCCCCAGGGGGCACAACGCTCACCTGATACCCATGCACGCTCTAACTGACATACTGACATTGAATACTGATAGTGCCAGTACCAGGATTTTAGCCCACAACCTTTCTAAAAAGATTTTTGCCGGATGCAGAGAAGTGTTTTTTTTCAGACAACCTTTAAAGGTACAAAAAAGAAAAAAATAGTCACATTTCAAAACATTAACTTTTTTACTGATTTGAAAAAAAAAAACGGATAAAGTGGTCCAACGTCATATGCCCAGCTAGTATAGTTCAATTATGCAACATCAAAAATAAAATCATATTGTAAAATTCCACATAAATGTGCAGCAGAAAAAGAATAAAACAATGAAATGATTTCACAAATGAAGTTTATTTAAAATTGAACACAAAACCTTTCATTATTGATAGCTAGCATGCCAGAAATTATAAAGCCTGTGTTTGTGAAACGAGAATGCCCCCGGCGGCATCTTTGTTAGTATAAACACCATTTTCTGTTAAGTATGTGAGAGGTCAGGGTCAGCGTAATATTGGTATCAATGGAAAGATCTTGTCACAAGGAATACACATGTACAATATGAAAGCCCTATCACTATAACCATTCAATAGTTATGCCCAATATTATAGTTTTTGAGAAGTACGTGAAAGGTCAAGGTTATGGTCATGAGGTCAAAAATTTTGGTAAATACACATGTGAAATATGAAACCTCTATCACCAGCTTCCATTCAAAAGTTATGCCCAATGTTAAAGTTTTTTGGAAAACAGACAGACAAACAGACAGACGGACAGGCCAAAAACTTTATGCGCCCGAATCTTTTATTCCAGGGGCATAAAAAACAAAGATTTTTCGGTTTTGCCTTTATTCACTGAAATCTATGAATTATGCTTTTGAATAGTATTGATTTTATCTCAAATACATGAAACGTACAGTTAAAATCGTTTTGATCCAATATTCATCAATTCAAGTGAGTTGTGCAGAAATTGTGCCAGTTTGTTTTCCAAAAAAGCAGTGTATGTTGTATCAAACCTCATGACCCAGTGAAGCCACTTGAACAAATAATTTTAAGTAAATATGCTGAAATGCGACGCTTCTTGCCTATGCATATTTCAACAGGCGAGAAGGAGCGTCGCATTTCAGCATACGCTGTTCAACAACTCAAGTGGTTTCTCTAAGGTTTCGCAGTTTGAAACAAATTAAAAGGCCCATGAAATTGTTAAGCTTGTCCAACTAGCAGACCTACGACATCGTTATTTACTGTTAACTAATTGTTTTACCTCATCATAGGTCTGTTACACGGACAAGTTGTTAGCGGAGAGAGTTCATGAAATGTATCGGCTGCATTGGATTTGCCGACAAGAAGTTATTTGGTCTGATAAAAACTCATTATGTATCTATTATTTGAACAGATAAAATTCCCAAATGTCTTAACACAGGATCCTGTCGTTTTATGAGAGAAAATGTTTTATTATTCACAACCTCAGGCCTCTGTGTTCCTCTTAGAAATATTATACATACAAGATGACGAACACAGTGGCTTAAGGTTGTGAATAATAATTTATTTTCTCTATTAAAACAGCAGCTTCTGTGGTCTAACATTTCATTGGAAGATTTCAGGAACTCTGAACGGAATTATTTTCAAGAATTTCAGATATTAAATGTCCTATGCATTCTCAAAATCCAGAGGAAGAGATTACTCATTAGACGTTTCTTCAAGAAATCAGTCCGTATATTACTTCATCTAAGAGAGTCTAAGACAGAGGAAATTCGAGCAAACTTTATACATGATAACAAGTATATGCAAGTGTTCCAAGTACATGAATGATAACCATTATGAACGTTGTTCATAGCTCAAACCATACTCGCTGCTTTAACATACCTACATGTAATTCCGTCATCAGGAAGAACTCATTCTTCATACGTACAGTCACAGAGTGGAACGAACTGGATAACCATCAAGTGCTGTCAAGGACTGTGGAAGGCTTTAGATTCAGCCTGAAGCGCGATTAAGTAAGTTTATGCGCTCTCTCATTCCGTTGATCACAAGCCAGTATTGGTAATTCAACGTACCCATACAGATACAGATACAGATTATGAAAGTGTTCCAAGTATAAAAATCTATTCCGTTTGCACTGTATCTCCTGAAATATATGCGGTTTGTATTGCAATGAAGCGCCTAGCGGAATACGATGCGCCTTGGGGACGAAGATGAATTAATGCATATCTAGGTCATTGTCCTGTCAAATAGTTCCGATTATTTTCTTATTATTTTCAACAATTGGTGGGAAATACACACAATGTTTATCTTGAATTGTCTTCCCGTGATTGTTTACTAGATAGATGAAATAAAATTTTGAATATAGTTTTAAAGTGTGTGAGGCATCTACATGTGTGGAAGAATACGTGTGAAAATGGGTCCTCAGATCATAAAATTCGAATAATTCCGGTCCGGAACCAGGTGCATGGCTTTGAAAAAATATTAAAAAAGTTGTGTACTTTTAATCTTTACGGCATTTTTTTTTTGTGATTCAAATAAAATTTCTTCATTCAAAAGTAGTATCAATGTGTATAACCCGGTGCGATTTGAGAAATTCTTTTCTTTTTTGGTAAGAAAACATACATTATACCTATGTACAATCTTAAAAAATATTCCTTAAAAATCCAAAAGTGGATATCTGGACAAAATTCTTTCACTTGTAGGGTACCATGCATGAGTACCTCATACCTACAAATTGTCATGACAATCTGAAGAGTGGTTATAGAAAAGAAGCAGAAAATGTATGAAAATCACCCCCCCCCCTTCCTTTTTACATAAGAAAAAAATTCATAAAAAATCAAAAAAATAAAATTTAAGCATATAATACATATCAAAGCATTAAGTAAGTTAAATATGATAAATATGTAGTAAATGAGTGTGTAAAATCATACACTTATTGAGTTATTTAAAGAAAAAGTGCAAAAATGTGCATTTCTGACTAAGTCCGAAAAGACGTCAAAAACGCGTCAAAAATTAGTTGTCGGATTTTAACGAAATGAACAAACTTGAATCATACATCCTTCTAGATCACATAGATACAATTAGTTTTTCAATCCATTCAGTGGAACTGGAGAAGAAGATTTTTGAAGAGGGGTACCCTCCGGGGCCTATTTGACCCCGCCCTGGATCCACCCCTGAAGGGATCGAGCCGAAATGAACAAACTTGGTAGAGGACCTTTAGTACTTCATGCATACCAAGTTTCATCAAAATCCCTTCAGCCGTTCTTGAGAAGAAGTTGAAAATGTTAAAAGTTTACGACGGACGGACGACGGACGACGGACGCCACACTATGACAATAGCTCACTTGAGCCTTTGGCTCAGGTGAGCTAATAAAAAGGGAAAAAAATTTTGTTGGGGTCCCGCCGGGGTTTGAAGCCACTCCCCATGGGTCCATTGGGCATAGAAAACATACATTATACCTATGTACAATCTTAAAAAATATTCCTTAAAAATCCAAAAGTGGATATCTGGACAAAATTCTTTCACTTGTAGGGTACCATGCATGAGTACCTCATACCTACAAATTGTCATGACAATCTGAAGAGTGGTTATAGAAAAGAAGCAGAAAATGTATGAAAATCACCCCCCCCCCCTTCCTTTTTACATAAGAAAAAAATTCATAAAAAATCAAAAAAATAAAATTTAAGCATAAAATACATATCAAAGCATTAAGTAAGTTAAATATGATAAATATGTAGTAAATGAGTGTGTAAAATCATACACTTATTGAGTTATTTAAAGAAAAAGTGCAAAAATGTGCATTTCTGACTAAGTCCGAAAAGACGTCAAAAACGCGTTAAAAATTAGTTGTCGGATTTTAACGAAATGAACAAACTTGAATCATACATCCTTCTAGATCACATAGATACAATTAGTTTTTCAATCCATTCAGTGGAACTGGAGAAGAAGATTTTTGAAGAGGGGTACCCTCCGGGGCCTATTTGACCCCGCCCTGGATCCACCCCTAAAGGGATCGAGCCGAAATGAACAAACTTGGTAGAGGACCTTTAGTACTTCATGCATACCAAGTTTCATCAAAATCCCTTCAGCCGTTCTTGAGAAGAAGTTGAAAATGTTAAAAGTTTACGACGGACGGACGACGGACGACGGACGCCGGACGCCACACTATGACAATAGCTCACTTGAGCCTTTGGCTCAGGTGAGCTAATAAAAAGGGAAAAAAATCTTGTTGGGGTCCCGCCGGGGTTTGAAGCCACTCCCCATGGGTCCATTGGGCATGGAAAACATACATTATACCTATGTACAATCTTAAAAAATATTCCTTAAAAATCCAAAAGTGGATATCTGGACAAAATTCTTTCACTTGTAGGGTACCATGCATGAGTACCTCATACCTACAAATTGTCATGACAATCTGAAGAGTGGTTATAGAAAAGAAGCAGAAAATGTATGAAAATCACCCCCCCCCCCCCCTTCCTTTTTACATAAGAAAAAAATTCATAAAAAATCAAAAAAATAAAATTTAAGCATAAAATACATATCAAAGCATTAAGTAAGTTAAGGTATCCGTTGTACAATTGAGTCATTTTACATAGCGATTTTATCGTCTCCATTGTAAAGTATGGTAAATGTTCTTCCTGGTAAGGTGCTATAAACTATATATTTTCTGAAAGGTAATGATGTCCTGAGTACAGATATAAGACGCTCAGGTCTTAAAAATCAAAGGGGAAAAACTCTTGTACAACTTTGTTATTTTGCATATGTTATATAGAGAAAATAGACTATTTAAATTCTTCAAAAGTTATTCCCCTTTGTTTTTCTGGCCCTATAATTATTATTTCTGAGCAGTGGGCATTATAACCTTTCAGAAAATATATGGTTTATGGTACCTTACCAGGCATGAAAAAATGCCCTATTGTACATCGGATACCTTAAATATGATAAATATGTAGTAAATGAGTGTGTAAAATCATACACTTATTGAGTTATTTAAAGAAAAAGTGCAAAAATGTGCATTTCTGACTAAGTCCGAAAAGACGTCAAAAACGCGTCAAAAATTAGTTGTCGGATTTTAACGAAATGAACAAACTTGAATCATACATCCTTCTAGATCACATAGATACAATTAGTTTTTCAATCCATTCAGTGGAACTGGAGAAGAAGATTTTTGAAGAGGGGTACCCTCCGGGGCCTATTTGACCCCGCCCTGGATCCACCCCTGAAGGGATCGAGCCGAAATGAACAAACTTGGTAGAGGACCTTTAGTACTTCATGCATACCAAGTTTCATCAAAATCCCTTCAGCCGTTCTTGAGAAGAAGTTGAAAATGTTAAAAGTTTACGACGGACGGACGCCGGACGCCGGACGCCACACTATGACAATAGCTCACTTGAGCCTTTGGCTCAGGTGAGCTAATAAAAAGGGAAAAAAATTTTGTTGGGGTCCCGCCAGGGTTTGAAGCCACTCCCCATGGGTCCATTGGGCATGGAAAACATACATTATACCTATGTACAATCTTAAAAAATATTCCTTAAAAATCCAAAAGTGGATATCTGGACAAAATTCTTTCACTTGTAGGGTACCATGCATGAGTACCTCATACCTACAAATTGTCATGACAATCTGAAGAGTGGTTATAGAAAAGAAGCAGAAAATGTATGAAAATCACCCCCCCCCCCTTCCTTTTTACATAAGAAAAAATTTATAAAAAATCAAAAAAATAAAATTTAAGCATAAAATACATATCAAAGCATTAAGTAAGTTAAATATGATAAATATGTAGTAAATGAGTGTGTAAAATCATACACTTATTGAGTTATTTAAAGAAAAAGTGCAAAAATGTGCATTTCTGACTAAGTCCGAAAAGACGTCAAAAACGCGTCAAAAATTAGTTGTCGGATTTTAACGAAATGAACAAACTTGAATCATACATCCTTCTAGATCACATAGATACAATTAGTTTTTCAATCCATTCAGTGGAACTGGAGAAGAAGATTTTTGAAGAGGGGTACCCTCCGGGGCCTATTTGACCCCGCCCTGGATCCACCCCTGAAGGGATCGAGCCGAAATGAACAAACTTGGTAGAGGACCTTTAGTACTTCATGCATACCAAGTTTCATCAAAATCCCTTCAGCCGTTCTTGAGAAGAAGTTGAAAATGTTAAAAGTTTACGACGGACGGACGACGGACGACGGACGCCGGACGCCACACTATGACAATAGCTCACTTGAGCCTTTGGCTCAGGTGAGCTAAAAATGCAGTACAATGGACAGATTACCGGTAGTTTCATTTTTATGCTTAATATTGAGAACAATTCTTACAAAAAGCAAAATATAAAAAATGCAAATTGTTTGTAGATGCTTCATCGTCTTTATAGACAGAACAACAAGTAAAGATAACCTTGGAAATAAGGGAAAATTATACCCCAAGTATGAGCTTATTCCTTTCAGCAACAACCGATTGTTGGCGACAATTGTTTCATCGCTACATGATATACGTGTACATACCTGGTGATGCAAATGACCCAACCTCACAGATGTGGCAGGCAGGAATAGGTGTATTATTACAAAGTGGCAACAGTCTTAATGATCCCTCCACTCCGGCATCAAACACAGTGTAAATTGCAATAAATATAGTTCCTGCAACAAAATGAGCATTGTTATACATGTATATATGACATTAATGCCTCTACAGTCTACTCCAAGTTCTAGAATGGACTAGACTTACAGTATAAGAATTAATGAGCAACATCTTGATAATTATCGAATTGATATTATCAAACTTATTTCAAAGAGATACAAATTGTACGTAGTAAAAGCTTAAGTTGTCCTTTTTTATCCTGAAAGCAATAGAACTTTTTGAATTTAGAAATCAAATGATTAGTGCTAGGTATCGCAGCTGAAAACCGTATTGCGATATGTTGCAATATGTCAAATTACCATTGTACGGTAGTACATGTTTTGCAATTTATTTAACACTGCAAGATATGCCCATCCAGATTTATTTTCACAATACCAAATCATAGGTAATCACAGGTAATACAAAGATCACCTTCTGACAGCAAAATTCAATTTAAACATATTTATAAGTACTTACATGTATATATATTTGCTTTTAAAGGAAAAATCATTCTAGCAGAAAAAGAAGGTCAAGGCCATTTTATTGAAGTTTTATCAAAGATACATCCAAAATGCAAGTTTGGTACATGTGGATTTATACTTTTATTTTCACAATAACAAAACATGGGTAATCATAGATAATACGAAGCTCACCTCATGAAAGCAAAATTCGATTTAAACATATTTATAAGTACATATATATATTTGCTTTTAAAGGATAAATCATTCTAGCAGAAAAAGAAGGTAAAGGCCATTTTATGAAAGTTTTATCAAAGATACATCCAAAATGCAAGTTTGGTACATGTAGATTTATACTTTGCACAATATTGGCTTTTAAAGGCAAAATCACCCAAGCAGAAAAAGTAGGTCAAGGTCATCTTATGAAAGATTGATCAAAGATACATCCAATATGCAAGGTTAGTACCGGTACATGTACATGTACATTTGTAGCACTTATACTTTGCTCAATACTGGCTTTTAAAAGTGAAATCACTCAGGCCACAATTCAAAAATTGTTTGTTTCCCCTCCCCTGGGTCTGTTTTTTCAAAGTGACCCGACGGGCAGGTACTTTTTTTTTTGCTGCCAGAATTACATGTATCAAATATGTTTAAAGTCGTTTGAATCTAAATTGCACATCACTGGACTCCTTACAGCTGCCCAGTGACACTGTGTGTGTCTAATTGTCTAATTTCTTCAGGAAAAATCGCCGCCTGCTTTCCATAAAAAATATCGGTTGTGTCTCAATTTCTATCACTGGTTAAATAAGAAATGTCTATTTATTTTATTGAACATGTTCAAAAGAAAATCACATTGTCCTGTAAAACATTCTATATAAACAAAATTTTCCCAACATACATGATAAATATTTCAGCAACAGGTGCATCAAGAGTTTCTGCGCGGAGTAACAGGTCATTTTACAGCAACGTCAAATCTGCGACAATAGGATGCACTAAAGAACGATTAGACTTTTTTACGACTTGTAAATATCGAATTTGTGTAGATATTAACCACGGGCAACCACGAGTCACAGACTATTAGTATAAATGGCCGACGTTTTCCAATGAATAAAGATGAAATAAGTTTGTATACTATTCTTTCTCGGTCTTTTTATTGTAAACAGCGTAAGTGAAAAATAATTATACGAACAACATCAAGAATTTATTGTAATATTGATCAGTCTATTGATAATGACGTTCACGCTGCAAGAAGTTAGCATGGACTGCCGACAACCGCTAGAGAAACATAAGTTAATCATAATAACCGAGTACGTACCTTATTCACTCGATTTTATGCATTTAGATAACATGCCTGAATTTTGGCCCACTCAGCGGACCCTTCCAAATAAGCGATGGATATCTTTATAGCGTTCAAATGCCTATCCGTGAAACGAGATTTCATAGGTTGAGGAACTAGATTGCATGTAAAGATGGGAGCCCACAATACCTGCTGCACTCGCAGAATTTGATAGGCACATGCTTGTTAAAAGTTTTACATTCGTAGACCGAGCGCTTGTCTACCATGACTTACGACTCAACATGCCCAGTGTTCTCAAAAATTTGAGAGGATATTTACAAGAGAGAGACATTATTATCAATGTACCAATAATAGTAATTTATGACTGACGATTCAAAGCCAACAGGAAGATGGGGGGGGGGGGGGGGGGGGGGGGGTTACGGCAAGATTTCCTATAACAATATAGGAATGAGGAAGCTACTGAGTTGATTTACAATTCTATTTGGAGGGAAAATGGACATATCTGTGATTTGATTTCTGGAAAAAAATGATGGACTTTTTGGCTATAAACAAATCTGTCTCAGCGGCGTTTTTCCTGGCCCGGTCGGGGCGAGGGGAAACAAACAATTTTTTAATCATGGCCCTACATAGACTAAATAATCCAGTCTCTCCGCTGCCGCTAAAAAAGACTGAATCCCACCACGTTTGTTATAGAACAAAGTCTGATGACCAATCAGAAGGAAGGATACAAAATATCACGTGATCAACTTTCTTTATCCTTCGTTCTGATTGGTCGGTTCTCTGAACTTTCGCTTTGCCTGATTAGTTTGGTAGGGAGTTAAAAATTGGCACAAAATGCAATAACAAAGCAAGGAAAAAACATGAGGTGGGTAGAGATAGTTAGATAAATGTTTTCTTTAGTCCCGTCAACAAGAAAATCAATATTTCAGACCTTCAAAATGGATAAATCGTTGGGCAACAATTTCGTCCGACTTCGTTCTGTAATAACCATAGTGGGGTTCAGTCTCTTTTAGCGGAAGCGGAGAGACTGGATTATTTAGTCTAGGCCCTACAGGACAAATGTCCTCTGGATTTTTGGTCTCATTCGTAAACTCTGAAAGGGTGAAGCAATTGGAGAGTTAACTGAACACTTTCTATGAAAGAACTAAGGAGTCATCACAGAAAACCCTTCAAAATCGTCAGGAAACTACATGTATAAGTCATAGTTCGGGTTATCCCATGATCCAGTTATCGACAGGTCGGGGAAACAGCAAATCTAGATATCAAAGCTAAATCTAGCTTTAAAAGCTTGTTCTAGCTTTAAAATGGACCAAATTGAGCAGTGTTATTTAGAATGTGTGAAAATAAAGACGTTGCGCACTTGCGCCTCTATGGATATCGTAATGTTTACAATGTACGAACGAAAACGAACATTGGATCTTATATCAGAAACTCAGCGTTGCATGTACGAGTGCAGCTGCACATGTGCATTCAAGGAAAAGGTAAATATTCACTTGTTTACACCTTAAATGACTTACCTTTGTAGATTTAATGTCCAATTTATTTAGAAGAATACATTTAAATAATATTGACTTGCAAATCTGCCATTTTTAATTTACCGATCACAGTGGATTCACTGTTTGCAAGAGAAAAGATCAACTAGCAGACGGATATGCTAGAACAAGCTTTTAAAGCTAGATTTAGCTTTAATGGCTAGATTTGCCGTTTCCCCGACCTGATCGACGAAAAACCTGGAATCACACAACAACTGGATCTGTATGGAGGGGGATTAGGGTCACAATGCTATTTGACTTGCTTACATGCTTCATGCTATGTTGCTTCATTCAATGTTTGATTATTCCATGTTCATTTGTCTTGCTTTCATTTCAAATTGACTTTATTGCATTTGTCTTTCTTCTTTATGCAATGTTGCTTCCGTGCATTTTACAGTTGTCCTTCGTCAATGCATAATTGTCGTTCTACCTTGCGTTATGACATCTTTCATTGTGCCATCATTCTTTCGTCCTAATGCCATTATTGCTTCGTCAATGCTTACCTCAATTTTGATACCAGGTGGCGCTCCGTTTGTGTCCGTTCCTTGAAATTAACTTTGAGACGTCCCCTGTTGCAGTACTTAGAAAAATGAGTTATAAATAGCGGGAAAAAAAAGCAAAAGCCGATTGAATACTTGAACTAAAAAAGAAATCATTAAATGATTAATATTTGGACCTTTTCTGTTTGTTTGTTGTTTTTTTTTTTCTTATTTATACAGTAATAGCCATTTGGGGATTTGAAACCTGTAGAAAGTTTTGCACAATGAAAGACATGTCTTCGTGGCTCAGCGGTTAGCGTGCCGGACCTCTTAGGTATGTTTTCCCGCATGGGTTCGAATCCCATCGGCTACATATTTTTTTTTTTCTAAATTGTGAGTGGGAAATTAGACAGAAGTCAATATTTTTTACTGAGATATCGTGGGAAAGGCGATATTTCATATCGAAAAATTGTACTGGAGTTGGAACAGTTTCCGGACGATTTTGAAGGTTTTTCGGGGATAACTCCTCCATCCATCAATGGAAAAAATTCAAATTTCTCTCAAATAATGCTATGCCCTTACCACAGATACTCATATTGAAAGAAAATATAAAATCTCTCAAGAAATATGGTTTCTAGACCGATTTTATGACCCTATATTTTGGCCATTTTTCGCAAATCACTGGAACAGTTTCCGGACACCTGGTTTTAAATCTGTCAATCTCAATCAATTTCAGCCCAAACTGGATGAGTTTTGAATATTGTTTTCTTCAATCTTTTCTACAAATGACTGTTTAAAAATAATTTTGAAAATAGAACCAAAACTTCTCAAATCACGTATATTAAAATAGTATGTTTCTTGGTGACTTCCCCCAGTGCGCGATATTAAACGGGGCAGAAAGAGGTAAAAAGGTGGTGTGATAAAAGCATCTTAGATGCAAAATTTTGTTTATATGATTCGTGATTTGAATTCTGCATTTAAAAATCTACAAAATTGTCACAAAATTTTGAAAATAATTTCTTTCAAAGTACTTGAAAAGGGCGAGTGTCCGGAAACTGTTACTGTCCGGAAACTGTTCCGACACCAGTAGATAAATTGAAACTGCCGCGCGTTCTACACTGATCGAACCTAGAGATCAACATCCGTCGGCCCCATTGATTCAGTCAATAACGCAGTTTCTAGTCTCCTTTCATAATTTTGACCTTGAAATTTACCTTTTGACATCTCTGTATGCCAAAATTACTCCAAGCTATTGTCCAGGACAAGCGGAGCGAAGGAGAAGGGGGGGGGGGGGGGCAGCGATACCGCTCGCCAGTTCTTTATAGACTATCTGAATAATTTAGCTATTCTGATCTATTATACATATTACATGAAGACATTTAACTCAATCTATGTAGAATATTATTACATGTAATGATAGAGGGTATAGAAAGTATTTTCTGATAAGTCAATGTTTTGCTAAAAATAATTCCTGGCTCGCTACCCGCTCGCCAGACATTTATTCATGTACTTAAAATTTAGAATTGCACCAGAAATGTTAAAATTTGTGCATACAGAACATGAAACCCCCATATATTTTTTTTAGTCTCCCCCCCCCCCCCCTTTTTTTCATTTTTTTTTTTTTTTTTTTGTTGCTTCTTGTTAGAAATTTTGGGATGTTGTGCCCCTCCACTTTTTCAGGCAGGGCTACGCCGTTGGTCCAGGACTACGCCTGCCCTGGAACGTGGCACAAAAATAGTTCAGTGTCATTCACAGCCTTTTTCATCAATGGCCAAAATTTAGACCTTTATTGTGTTCCTATACTCCGTGTTAGGAGCGCAAGGAAGGTATGATTTTAATTAGATTGCACTATGGCAAACTTGTCAGTTCTTCTTGTTCAGAGGCGGATCCAGCGCCCCCTTTGCCGGGGGTCAAGGGGCGAATTTTGCCGATTTTACTGATTCTACCTGTTTCTTCCGGGAAAATATTGGGTCTGTGCAGGAGCATCCCCTAAATCCGCCACTGCTGTTCGACCCAAGATCAAGGTTAAGATTAAGAAATCCAAACGTTTGATGCTTGCGTGGATTGACCTTGAACACGGACCTTCATAAGTCCATACTTCAAAGTCAATTATTATAGAAGTTTTATCTTTTTATGCAAGAATCATCCGATTTATTGTACAGAATGTAATTGAACTTATAACTTTTCATAGATGACTTGCAAGCGACGAGCTTTTGCAACGTTTTGTAATAAAAATGATTTTTTATTTCAACTGAATAATGATAATGTACCCGCCATATTTTTTCCAAAACAATGACCCCCCCCCCCCCCCCAAAGAAAAACAGAAAAAATACATAAAAACATTTTATTTTTATAAGTACCCCCAATTGTTTTCAACATCCTCTACTGGGCAGATGGACAATATGGACAAGTTACATTATACTTAAAATTGACAAAATGAAAAAAAAATGTCTCCTCGGCCGGGATTCGAACACACTTGGAAAGGTGTGAAATACGATACAAGGGCGAACGTGATAACCACTATGCCACAGAGACTCTTCTAACCCTCCTCTGTTAAAGTCAAAATTATAACTTACAAAAATCTTATGCATACAAAATCAAATATTTACTAATTACTTCAAAATATTTTTCAAATATTTATACAGCCAATCTACTTCTGTCCTCTCGTGCGATAATATAATTACTTTTCGAACGATACTGTAGTAGAATTTAAAAGAAATTTCTAACGACAGGGGATGTTTCAAAGTTCATTTCAAGGAACGGGCACATGCGGTCGTGCGAAGCGCCATCTGGTATCAAAATTGAAGTTAGCATTGACGAAGCAATAATAGCATTAAGACGAAAGGATAATGGCAGAAAGAAGGATGTCATAACGCATGGTATAATGACAGTTATGCACTGACGAAGGACAAATGTAAAATGCAGGGAAGCAAAATTACACAAAGAAGAACGATAAAGTCAATTTGAAATGAAAGCAAGACAAATGAACATGGAATAATCAAACATTGAATGAAGCAACATAGCATGAAGCATGTAAGCAAGTCAAATAGCATTGTGACCCTAATCCCCCTCCATAGATCTGGACATGTCCAGAGTGTTCTGGTATTTCGAGGAGCATGAAAATCAACACATATAAAATTAATTAAACGAAATAAAGCTTTTACCTAAACCAGTCAACAACAATCGTATGCAATCCATTTCAATGCCATGTATCATGTAAAGAAAACAGAAAACTCAACCGTTCTCCATCTTTTTTGTCATGTGATACGATACACATTGAAGTCAATTCGATCTCTGAAAAGGGATGTTTCGTACCTGTGGCATTCTTAAACTTTCAGGCGCGTAGCCATACGCATGAAACATTATGTTTGACTATGATTTTATATGAAAACTAGAAAAGGACCCAAAGATTTTCAGAGATACGTTGACATATTTATAGGTACGTTATGTATGACTCTAGTATGGTCCAGTCGTATTACGATTTGAAATCGAACTGCAAAAGAAATGTTTTTGGTGTTATACTGTACTTTGAGACACTTGGAACAACATATCAAAAGTCATCTTTTATCCTCTTGGTGGAAATATGATTTTTGGCCTCACAAAAAATATGATTTTTTGCGCAAATTAGGGAAATTGTCATTTTTGGTGGTCCATAAATCGCCATTTCTCTTCCGTAGAAAGACTGGCTATAATGTTATCTGCTGAAACCAAATTTTGGATGATTCTGAATATAATTGAACACTTTTATTGGCTTGAAATGGCCAAAAGTAGTGTTGAAATTTGATAAAATGAGCATATCCCCCATTTTCAGAATAAGATTACATATGGAAACAAATTAATATTTACACACATATTCATCGCTTTATCACTGTTCAATCATCATCGGGCCAGTCTCTGTCGTATGTGTATCTCGAATGGCGGTTAGCAAAATGTTTTAAAAATGTAACTTCCTCAAAGTTCACGATGTTCGGATCGATACCATTAGAGGTCACTATGTGTATGTCCCTTTCACATCCTGTAATTCCACTCGGGTACCTACTCTTTTCTTTGTGCGCATAATTGGTGAAATTAGGGAATAACTAGTTTCTGAAGTTATGTTTGCGGACGGTAAATGCTGATTTTACAGTCGCAAACTGAGTTTTTCTGGCGACGCGTTAACGCGTTAGCGGAGCCAGAAAAACGGATGTTTGCATCCTAAATTCAGCATTTACTGTCTGCAAACTTAACGTTGAAGTATCTAGTTACTAGTATTCCCATTCTAATGCATTCTATATTTTTGTGAATATAAGGCAAAATGTGACGTTCGCAACGCCAAAGCCTAGTACGTTCTCGTTTTACGGCCGTAACCAAGGAGCAAACAACCAATGAAAAGCGACGTTATAGCGACGTTGCATTAGAATAGTGGATTTTACTTCCCCGTTACCACTCTCTGAACCTTCAGGGTAGTCAGTATTGTCACTTGGACCAGGTTGTGGATGTGATAAGTGAACAACACAAATATCCGAGTTATTATTAAGATCACACTTGTCACTTTCGTCGTCATCTGCGTTGTATTCCATGAGTTAAAGAAGATCCTGACGATAATCTCAATGTTCAGCACTCACAATAGAGCACCAAATTGAGCATCGACGGACCTCTAGCAAGCTAGAGGTGGGACCAGGTACCCGGGAAGAGTAATGTAACATGTTACTATCCATTTTAAACGTCTTCAAATTCATTGGCATCATTAAAAAGCAGATAAATTGACAGCATGGACCAGACATGCACGTTTCGGGTATTTAACCCTCGTCAGTGATCCTCAATCTAAACAATGAAATATGGCCAAATACATGTATGTGGAAATTAAAAACATGTATGTTCAAAATATACCGAAAGACATAGCAAGATGGATGGCATATGATGCTACAGGACCAAGGTTTCAGAAATTTGAGAAAATTTTGATAACAGAAATTTTATGAATGTGTTTGAAGAAACGACCAACCGAAGTTGATCGAACTTGGCTACATGTGCCCTCGGGACTCCTGGTCCACCAGCAGTAACACTTACCAAGTGGTAAAAATGTTAAACGTCTTAATATTCATTAGCATCATTTTAAAGCTGATATATTGACAGCATAGCTAGACCAGACATGCTCATTTCGGGTATTTAATCCTTGTCAATGATGATGGCTCTAACGATGAAATCTTCATATTTGGAATATGCCCTGGCATACTGAATGAGCTGGGAAACAAAAACGCCATTAGCAGGAGAAGACGGAATGTTGCTACTCATGAAAAGGAAGTTAGTTATGCGGTAGCTGAAATCATCACGCTTGTCATACAGTTGTTTTTATCGTTAGAGCAATGACTTAACTACAGATAAATGTTCAGCATGGACCAGACATGCACGTTTCGGTTACTTAACCCCCGTTAGTGATCATAAATCTAAACAATGTAATATTACCAAAGAGTGTGAAAATTATTGTGTCCAAAAATTTACCGAAAGACGTAGCAGGATGGGTGGGATATGATGCTACAAGAAATTTTGATAACAGAAATTTTCGAATTCATGCGTTGAAGAGACGATCAACAGAAGTTGATCGAACCAGGCTATATGTGACATCGGGAACTCCTGGTCCACCAACAGTGACACTCACCAAGTGGTACAAATATTAAACACTGTACGGATCTGGATAAAGCAGCTGCATTGCCATGGCGACGTGCCAGTCGATGTTAAATTTTAAATATAAATTGCGCTTACTGCTGAAGTCTCTTGCAAGTTGACCATCGGTCTCTTTAAATCGATGTATCCAAACAAGGGGCCCGTGATCCGTGCGTAAAAGAGGAAATCTCGACCTAGTAAAGAAAAGGGTATTATTTCCAGCATGACCATCCTGCACTCACTCACCCAACCAAACAAACCCACAAGAAAGTGACACATAAATGACATCAGACAAAACTACAGACCGCTTAAAAGACACAACAGTATTCGCTAGAACATCATACAAAACAATCGAAACAGACATGCAGAAACACCAAGCATTAATGACAACATGAAAAAGGAAGAAGACCAATGTGCACCCGGCGCCGACTTTAGTCGGTCATCTGCTATCAGAAAATGGTGTTGTTATCCAGATTACGTGCACACAACCCTCCCAGTTATCCGGATACACAGAGATCTCCATAGACGCACAATTCCTGTATAAACATAAAACTTCTCACAGTAAGGTGACATCACAAACAAGATTTCACATTTCTATGTAAATGAATCTAAAAATTATATGGCATGCGTATAACAGTGTGCTCTGCTGGCTGAAGGGAGCTCAAGATCAATCACCCGAGAATTCTGACCAACTTTAGTAAGTAGTGTTTAAAATGTTTCACAAAGTACACCACAGCTAACATATCGTTCCTCGTAACACAATACATGTAGTTCCTTTCAGCATTGGACAAAGTTCTACTTCCATACGATATTTCAACTTCTCTATCATTCTGTACTTGTTATAGAACGGTTCCTATCGCTGTATTACTTGCATCTGTGTCAAGAATGAATATTCCTCCATAAACATTTTAGTTACCTAATATCAGTGAGGACATTAGTTTTGCTTTCAATTTCTGATAAACAATTCGGATAAATCTGCGATAATATGACTCCAATCCCAGATAGCTTCTCAACTCTGACACGTTTTCTGGTTTCTTTTAGTTTTTAATGACAAATGTTCTCTCGGGATCCGTCTTCAATCCATGTTCTGATACAATATGACAAAGGAATTACACGTCCTTTTTAAAGAATCAGCACTTCTTTGCGTTCAGTTTCAAATTCACTGTTTGCAGTCTATCTAACACTAAACTTCTATTTCGATTTATATTATTAGCACAAAATATTTCTACTTCTCCACGCTCTACACTACCAGTCCACACCAAAAGCTCAAAAACAGACTGGCCAATGTTATTCGCAAAACCTTTTTCAAAAATTTGAACAGCAGAATCTATCCTTCGGAGCTTGAAGTCAAAGAAACTACCGAGACAAATAATTCAGCATCCTATCTGGACATATAATGTTGTCCTTCGACACTGATGGTCACATGAACACCTCACTCTATGACAAACGTAACTACTTCAACACAAAGGAGGGGATCTTCAACATCTTCAGGTTGCAGCACCCACAGTAAAACCCCAAAACACCCAATGCAAAAGCACAGAGCAGACAGGCACAGAAACAGACACAAAAGGGACAAGGAACGTCAACGCATAACACAGATACATCAAACACAAAGGACTGCACATAAACCAACGAGACCAATGGGCAACCGGTGCCGACTTAGGACGGCCATCTGCCACGAAAATAGTAGAAGGTATGGTTATCCTGGATTAAGTGCGCACAACCCTCCCACTTTTCCGATTACCCAAAGGTCTCGAAGAACGTACAATTGTGGTGTAAAACAGATGACCACGCACAAACAAGACCGCAAAATGCAGGGGCCCAAGCAACACTGATGAATATGTAAATGGATATAAAAAGAGGGCGTACGTTATACAATCCGTTCTCTGCCGCCACGAGCTCATGTGTGTTATTACCCGAGGAGTCCGACTGACATTTAAAGAGGACAGGTGGTCGGGACCCTGTCTTCTCTAAAGAGGTTTGGACAGGGACCGTCATGGAGTCCCGTCGTCACAGTCAGTTAGAGTGCAAGTTTTAAGAATGAGCTGGTACATTGTGGATTGGTCAGGTACCAAGTCTAGTGTCCGTCTGGTGACATTAGGATCATATCCACGGTATAAAAGGCGTTTGATAATTCTGATGCATTTTCAATACTAGTAGTTATGTTGTCTATCTTTGATCCTTCTTATCTTGTTTATAATGTCACCATAAAATGCAGGTTGTGAAATACCCAAAGTAAAATTCTCTGTTGCCTGTATTGGTCCAAATTTCAAAAGAAGTTGACAATAATTTTTGTAAAATTTCCAGAGAGTCTTTTCTAGTTTGTGAAAGCGAAAACCTAGTCCTAATTTTTTTTTTTTTCGTAATTTGTAAATTTTTACTATGAAAATCCAAAGCATCAGTACATGGTCTAGCATACCGGATGAGCTGTGAAATCTATAGATACCAGAGGACGGTAATCTAGGAACATCACCGTCAAGCCAGGGGAAATTTACTTTCTTAAATCCAAAATCATCTCTTTTGTCATACACACTTGCATAAATTTCTCCATTAGTTTGTAGCGTTTGCCTTGTGTAGAATCAATTCTTGAGGATAAATCACTTTTTTTTACTTTTCGATAGTAAGAATATCATCCAGGTACCTAGAAGTACCAATGAAACATTTCACATCATCATTTTTTCTTTGCTTTTGAAGATTTTGGATAAATTCCTTTTCATACGTGTATAAAAAATAAATCTGCAACAAGAGACGCAAAATTAATTAGTACCCATAGGAATCCCTACAACCTTCTTATAGAGTTTCCTATCTGGACATATAATGTTGTCCTTCGACACTGATGGTCACATGAACACCTCACTCTATGACAAACGTAACTACTTCAAAACAAAGGAGGGGATCTTCAACATCTTCAGGTTGCAGCACCCACAGTAAAACCCCAAAACACCCAATGCAAAAGCACAGAGCAGACAGGCACAGAAACAGACGCAAAAGGGACAAGGAACGTCAACGCATAACTAGCAATGCCAGCTAACGCCTTGACGCGACCGGAAAACGTGAAAAATCGCGAGTCGACATTTTAGAATAGTCTGTTTGGGGTCATAACATGCATTGATTGTAATGATTTATATACCATCGGAAAGATAATGAAATAAAGAATCCAATGATATGTGTTTTGTAAATATTTGTATATATATGCACAGCCATTGTAAATTCCCTGAGATGTTACTATTGAAAGGAACGTGCTGCAATTCGTGTATAAACACTCGTGACGTCACAATGCATAAGATCTAAAGAAACATGCCGCGACGGCTGTTCTAACCTGCAAACTGAACTCGCTGTGACCTGAATGTTAATGTCACCTTTTTACATGGAAAACGCGATTTCAGAAAACAAGAATGAAACGGACAACTGTGGTGCATATATATAGAATAAATGTCATAATTTGTGTTTTGTTACGGGTATGCAACACACAGCAAGTGCATTTATCGCATGAAATGCGCAAACGCGCATTACATGTACGATAAATGCACTTGCTGTGTGTTGCATACCCGTAACAAAACACAAATTAAGACACTTATTCTCTATATAAAAACATAACATTTTTACGAGTTGATCGAAGTGTGAAACGCCGCCTAAATTCGCCGACCTCGCTAAGTACGTATCGGCGGACCGGTTTTGTTTTTACAGGTACTTTTTAAATAAAATCCCGACAGGTAAGCAGGTAACCAATTAGCATAATATTTTGCACCCAATTAGATAAAAGATTAAACTTTATTGCCTAACTTGAAGGAAATTAATCGGTTGATTAATAGAGAAGTTATCTGAAAGTTAATGATATAAAACCAACTGTATGGAAAATGATCGGTAATTTAATTTTCCTTCACATATAATAAAACAGAAGAAGTCTTGCAGATTATTTTGATATATGATACATTAACGGATTTTGTTCTGAGAGCTAGACGTCTAACAGGCAAGCTTCTCAGTCAGGGATATGTTTGTGACCGACTAACCACGTCACTGAAGAAGTTCTACGGTCGATATGGGGAACTCGTCATACATTATGATGTCCCACTCTCCAGAATGGTGGATGATATTCTGTCTTAGACCATTTGAACCATCCAACCACCGAATATACTTGTATCTTCCGAAATGGAAGTGACCGAATGTGACAATCCTACCGAATTGAACTTACGGGTGTTGCATGCAAGCAGGAGATGCTTACTCTTCTTGGGCACCTGGTCTCACTCCCATTCTGGGAGTTCGCTTTATTTCATATGGTGAAGGTTTTTTTTCTGTTTGATTTGGTTCTTGTTTTATCCTGATTTTGTATGCCTTCGGTTTATGATTTTCTTAATTATCTATTTTGTACTGTGTATTTGGATATGGTCATTATCCATATTTGTCATACGAATACCTTGTCATAGGTTGGGAGAATACTTATTTTGTGAAGGAACACTCGGATTCAAACAAAAAGTAAACCGAAGACGATACCATCCGGATGCTTGAAGTTTTGATTAACAACATTTTTGTGGTGTTTGGAGGAACTGTTTTCCAGCAAATAGTTGACATTCCCATGGGTACCAACTGCGGCCTATGGCTTGCAGACTTATTTTTATACTCATATGAAACTGACTTCATCCAGACTCTGTTCTCGACTGGGCGAAAGCACCTCGCAGCTCAGTTGACGAGGATTCAAGATCCGAAACACGTGTCTAGTACAATAAAATTGGTACTAAACATCAAAGAAGTACCTAACCGTTATTCAGTCTCAAAGTCGAGAAGGCAAACAAAACGTGAGAATTCCAATGAACAACATTCCGAAGTTAGACCAGATGAGAACATATATTTCAATATTGACAATTTCAACCACTAGGCTGGTATCGCTGCTGGTGGACTGTGAGTCCTCGAGGATATCACTCACCTTATTTTATTGTTTATGCACTGCATTGAAATATATTCTAAATTTCCTGTCATCAAATTGGACCTAGATTTCTAAAACTAAGGGGTATCTCCCTCATTGCATAGCTCTGCCCTTAGTTCGGGTTTCGGCATATTTTTTTTTTCGGTTATGTTTAGAATTAATCTACTTGCGCTCACCCTCCAACGATTTTGGCCATACTTTTCACTTAAATTCGCTTCTGAATAAACCTTACACAAAATTCAAAGCCCCTCATCTTGTCAAGAGGAAATTCAAAGTCTGTATTGTAGATGGCGCCGGCAAAATTAACTTTGGCTTTATTTACACTGTTTGATATAAAGTACTACTGACTATAAAGAACATATATTTCAATACTGACAATTTCACCTATATCGTAAACAGGTCTCTTGGTAACTGCACGGGTCACGGTACCGCTTGTTTTCTGCCAGACGAATGCATTCCTTTTAAATCGCCGAAGTTATTGATCTTGGAGTGTTTTAGGTCGAGTACGTTTGACTGCTAGCCGAAAATTGTCTGTTAAACTACAGTTATCCAGGAATCTTCTCAGTTTGGCGTCGGTGATGTAACTTTCTTTCATTGCTCTGTTGTAAATGTTGATTATCAGAGGAAATTCCAGTTATATATTTGTATTATAGTAGACTAAATGATCCAGTCTCTCCCGCAGCCGCTATAAGAGACTGAACACCTCTACGGTTGCTACAGAACGAAGTCGGACGAGACCGTTGCCCAACAATTTTTGGCAGTTTGAAGGTCTCCAGTATTGATTTTCTTGTTGACGGGACAAAATGAAACATTTATCTAAATATCTAAACCAACCTCACCTCTTTTACTCGCTTTGTTATTGTATTTTCCACGACGTTTAAACTCCCACCGCTTCGACCCATATAAAAATGAAAGTTCGGAAAATCAACCAATCAGAACGAATGATACCTTAGGCGAGTAAAAGAGGTGAGGTTGGTTTAGATATTTAGATAAAGGTTTCATTTTGTCCCGTCAACAAGAAAATCAATACTGGAGACCTTCAAACTGCCAAAAATTGTTGGGCAACGGTCTCGTCCGACTTCGTTCTGTAGCAACCATAGAGGTGTTCAGTCTCTTGTAGCGGCGGCGGGAGAGACTGGATCATTTAGTCTAGTATTATAGATAAATGTTTAGTTTCGGTAGTTCCTAATTTATGTTCCTTATTTACCTAGCTTATATCGTTTACTCCATTTGTATAACGTTCTGCCTTTATTATGGGAAATTCCACTGTAAGTTTAGCAGACGCGCCGTTGTGCACTATGACGTCATGTAAACAAGTAAGCGAGTATATTAAGGGCGGAACCAGTAACGTTAGTTGCAGATTTTGAAATAGACATAAACGTAAGCATTTAGATCTGATAGGAAAATTGATAGGGGCTTAGGATTTTCATATTATAGATATATTTATATTTCTTCGTTAATATTGCATATATTGTTATTGTTAATAATTGTAGTTATGCTCTAAAGCATAACTTCACGTTATCTCAACGAATAAGCATAATTTGTTTATTATACGTATATTAAACTGACCAAGGAAGATAACTCCTTCAGTCATATCTCAGTATTATCCGGAACGTACATGTATGTACGTGTTGGTTTCTTCAAATAGAAACTCAAACTGCGCATTTCGAGATGGCGTGCTCTCTGCAGAGGAAAAACTAGAATATTTAACTAAAATATTTTGTTTTCTGTTGCCAAATGCGAACATTTCATTTCTTTCTATCGCTGTGTACGACTTTCTGCTGCCATTGGACTTATATCAATTCATCCGACCAGTGCACCTACAGTTCAGCAGTACGGGTACAGCACGGGTGTGTTGTTGACCTCGCTCCTACAACGCCTGCTTATGAGACACGGGTGATGCTTGCTTTGTCTGGACAACAGGATGTGTTGCGTCTTCCTACCCCTCAGTATTTAGATAGTTTTGTTTAATAGTGGTTACCCAAAGTCGGTAAAGTATAGTATCGTCCAATTTTATTTTTCAGACAGGTCAGTAGGTAAGAGTGAATTGTACACACGTGAGCTCACCTAGTTTTATTGAAAACACGACTTCTATCAAGTTCTATGTATTTTCTTCCAACAGTTTTGATTGGGTCTTAAAATCTAGAGCTTCCAAGCCCTTTACTATTTGGGATCATGGTCGGGGCCTTTGAAATTGGGGGGAAAATAGCAGAATTTACAAAATTGGGGAATATATCAATAGATTTGAATGACTTTCACGTCAAATTTGGTATTTCTAATCTCCTTTTTTATCGAATTGTACATGAGGTGTTAAATTTTAAAAAAAAAATCGTCCATTCGTAAGTTATTTAGAAGCTCACCTGTGTCACAATATCGGTTATATTGATAACAATCTTACCCCATGCATGATGCAATGTTTTAAAACTATTTCCGATAATTTGCTCCAGTTTAAATATCGTCAATTTCCTTTTTACAAGGTCTGTCTTTAAAAATTAAAAAAAAAATGTAAGTGTTTGTCACACTAGCAATTTTATATCACTTTCTCAGTCAGACTGATTGATTTACTTGTACAGTTTGCATTTTATATTATATTTACATCTATTTGTTTATATATGTAATGTTAGTATGTTTATTAATCAGTTATATCTGTTTATTAAGTTATTTACTTATTCATGATGACATCTTTTGTATTTACTTATTCATCTACCTGTCTACATTTGTAATAAATTCATCTACTCGTCTACATTTGTATCAATGCGCTTCATGATGTTAATGTCGAATCCCCCGTTAGAGTATAGTTCTATAATAGTCTGAAATATTAACATCAACAACAACAAACATTTTAGTTGATTAGTGTGTTAAAAATCAGCCAATCAGTCTGTCATATGTGTTTATTTATTTATTTATTTATTTATTTAATTATTTATTTATTTATTTATTTATTTATTTATTTATTTATTTATTTATTTATTTATTTATTTATTTATTTATCTATCTATCTACCGCAGATATCTGTCCACTTGCTTATTCATTCATTCATAGAATTAGATAAAACTTCAGACTGAAGTTTTTTAAGGCTTAGTATGCACAAATGAGGGTGCTCTCGCATACATGTAGCTTCCTTCTCATAACTTATATTCCTAGCGTGTCTGGATATACATTGTTAACATTATTGGTTTTTTTTATTGTAATTATGAGAACTGTCATATCATTGATCAATACTTCATATTCGATATGGGACTAATAAATAAATAAGTCAGAATAAATAAATAAGTCAGATCCTGAAATAATGTTAAATATGCAGTTACGACCAAAAAAAAAATAATAATAATGAATAAATAGAATAAATAAATAGATTTAAAAAAATAATAATTGTCAAACCCTTCTGGAAACAACAAACTTATCCGAAAATTTCAAGATCAATTTCACATATTTTTATCTTTTTTTTTCAAATCTGGACGTAGTACACTATTTCAAAACGAGTGCATGTGCACTTCGAATAGGCTGCCCAAGTATCACTGATGTCAATATTTGTTACATTGTAATAAACTCTCGAGTATATTAAGGGCGGAACCAGTAACGTTAGTTGCAGATTTTGAAATAGACATAAACGTAAGCATTTAGATCTGATAGGAAAATTGATAGGGGCTTAGGATTTTCATATTATAGATATATTTATATTTCTTCGTTAATATTGCATATATTGTTATTGTTAATAATTGTATTTAATAAACGTTTTAACTGTTTGTAACTTTTATTCATTATTCACGCTACCAAGATTTAGAATATTTCTCAGAGTAAAGGTTACGACAGCTCTATGACCAAAACGAGATTCCACTTTTTGTTTTAAACGTTCATAGTCCTGTAGTCCATCATGTGACAGTTCGTAAGCGTAGGTTTCTGCCTATCCCCGGAAAGTGTCGCCTAATTCTTTGTTCCAGCCATTCAAAACAGCTAAGTTCTCAAATGATCGCATCACTTGAAGATTCAATGCAACATGACCGATAGATCTTTGAGGAAAAGGGTGACCGACCACTGCCAGTCCAACGTTTTGTGCAGATCCTACATTTGCTCAACTAAACAGCCACAGCAAACCCACAAAAACGACCGATGCAGTAAGAACACTGCAGACATAAAAAAAATCACGAGTTAGACACAAGTATCCAGGGAAAAAATAAGCACTATATCGCAAATGCACACAAAAGAAGTTTATCAATCTAAAATTTCAAAGCGGACACCAGCTACTTCCATTGCTCTCAGAATAGTGCACTGAAAATCATCCATGTCGTTCTCGTCATCATACAAAGCTGGAGTATTCTCTCCCCATGGCGGGGGATTTCTTCTAATGCGGTGTCTATTCTGAGGCGTTCTTTCTATCCTCCTTGTCCCTGGAATCATGGTTTCTCCGTGTGAACTATCTTGTTAAGTACCCGAAACGTGCATGTCTGGTCCATGCTGCAAATTTATCTGTTCTTACATGTTGATATTGAATTTGAACACGATAGACATTTGTACCACTTGGTGAATGTAACTGCTAGTGGACCAGGATTCCCCGAGGGCACATGTAGCCAAGTTTGATAAACTTCGATTGATCGTTTCCTTCGACCGTTCGAAAATTTCTGTTTTCAAAATTTCTTAGAATGTCTAAAACGGGGTTCTTGTAGCATCATATCCCACCCATCCTGCTACGTCTTTCGGTACAATTTTTGAAATGACAACTTTCACACTTATTGGCCATATACACGTATCATTGTTTAGATAAATGATACTATTGAATTTGAAGGCGTTTAACATGAAACATGTTGAGAGATTTCACACATTTTTTTCACTGTTGATATATCAACGTAACTTTCAAATGTACATGTCTCATCTTCCTAAGCAGAATAAATCGCTACATAGCGTTTCTGTTCATTTCCCACAGTATCCATTGTGAAAATTTAGAAATGTTTAGTCTACTCAAATCGATAGTATTATATAGATTGATAAAGATTATTCCATCGTAATCTTGTCTATCCCGCTGCTCCCATCTGTTGTAGTGTGTCCTCGTTTGGTGTATGGGATATGTATGAAATGTCCCATTGATTATCACACCATGTTGCTTTTATTTCTCGAGCAAAATATAATACATTGATTGAAAATAGATAAGATGAAACGTTCACTATTTATTACAGAATCTACACAAATTACGAATTACTAAGTCTACATATCATAAAAAATCAGTGAAAAAAAATTGGAAATTAATGAAATGCTATGTGACTTTTTGGCATATCATATAATAACTGACTTGGCTATAAATTTCTTCTCTTGTATTTACAGTATACGTAAATAGGCATTGCTCAAATTAAAGGAGCAATGTTATGAAAAGAACTGTTTTATAATCAAAACATAGAGCAATGGGGTGTAATAATAAACATCAACAGTTATTCAGTTAACAGTCTCAAAGTCGAGAAGGCAAGGCCAAATTATAATCCCCGAATTCCCGTTGGAACGGTTGCGAACCCCGGAATGAACAACATTCCGAAGTGAGACCAGGGTTGATTATGTAGCCAAGTTCGATCAACTTCGGTTGATCGTCTGTCTCTTTAACGCATTTGAAATTTTCGTGGGTCCTGTAGCATCATATCCCACCCATTCTGCTACGTCTTTTGGAACATTTTTTGACATAATAATTTTCATACGTTTTGGCCATTTTACATTGTTTAGACTTAGGATCACTGACGAGGGTTTAGTACCCGAAAGGTCTTAAATGATGCTATTGAATTTGAAGACGTTTAACAATTGCAGCCACAAACTGAATAATCTAGACTTAATAACCCAGTCTCTTGGCTGCCGTTACATTAGAGACTGGATTATTGAGTTTACATTCCTTGCTATCCTAATGGTCAATGTAAACGTCTTCAAATTGAATAGCATCATTTACGAACATATAAATTGGCAACATGGACCAGACATGCACGTTTCGGGTACTTAACCCTCGTCAGTGATCCTCGAATCTAAACAATGTAATATGCCAAAAAAGTATGAGAGTTACTATGTCGAAAAAGCGTACCGAAAGACGTAGCAGGATGGGTGGGATATGATGCTACAGGACCCACGTTTTAGAAATTTCAAGAAATTTTGATAACAGAAATTTTAGAATGCGTTGAAGAAACGATCAACCGAAATTGATCGAACTTGGCTACATGTGCCCTCGGGGACTCCTGGTCCACCAGCAGTTACACTCACCAAGTGGTATAAATGTAAACGTCTTCAAATTGAATTTCTGACTTTATCTTTGACAAATTTCGTACTAATATCATCACAGAGCTGTCCAGCATGATTAGGGTCCCTGTTTGGTCTCCGTCAAAATGATGAATACATGTTTAAGCGATTGATTCAGCCTTGTATTCATATATGGTCTTAGTTACCTACTAGATATTCGAGATTAGAGACCGACAATGCGTTTGTGCTTTACTTCTAGAAATGAAGTTCATATCCAGACGCATCTTGGTGCACCAAGGGTTTCATTGCATTCCGCCAGACGCTTCATTGCAAATAATGTCGAAGGGTTCCAACTCTCTACCTTCTTGAAGAAAATTCCAAATCAATTTACATGCACCAGACACGTGTTTCGAATATTAAATTCTCATCAGTGATGCTCTCAGTTTCAGTAGCGCCCTCTTTAATTTTTTGAAGTTAGATTTTTACATTTACATTACAGAGAGCGCGCGGCTCCAAATTTCCTGTAGGGTCGATTCAGTAGCATACCCAAATAAAATCTATGTTCAAAATAGCATTGGAGGGATGGTGCTAAGATGTTTTACATTTACATAACCATGCAAAATACCCTTGGATTCAGGGATCCCCAGTTAAGCGGCCTTATTATGACGTCATGTCATTGTAGTATAATGACGTTGCAAAACAACAACTGCCATATTTTTTCACATAACTGCGTAACTAGCTTTTGTGGACGGCAAGTACCGACTCTCGTTTCGTCACAGTTAAAATTGCAGGAAAAGTACTCATGTAAAAAGGGCTTATTGATTTTAATTTTTGGCGCCGTAATTTAGAGCAGCTATTCCAACTTTATTCCTATCTGCAATTTTAATTAACTACATTTCCTTTCTAATCAAATTGAGAAATGAGTCCTGGCATTCGTAAATATAATAGGCCTGAGATACATAGTTTCTCCTTCGATGGCTTGGTTCCATTTCTGAATGAGCCTCTAGGCCTGCATTTTATTCTTACCAAATTATACTCTGTTCCTTTACGGAATGTTACACGAAATCTACGAATATACGAAGGACCTCACATTTGCCGATACACGTTCCCCAGAATACAGACTACAAGGAGTCATCTTGGACATTTCTACTTTTCGTTTATTTCAAGCAGTTAGATCAGATAAATCAGAGGAGAAAACAAACCGTCCTTTCATTAAAGTAAGATTTGCAAACAAAGGTATTGATAAATTGATAAATTGAATCTTGGTCAAATTTTAATCAAAAAACTGTCACAGAAAAATCTCACCATATTTCAAAAGAAAAGAAACTCCTTGTATTTCCTATAGCTACAAACCAACAGTTGCATCTAAAATTTACAATTACAAACGATTCCTGCGGTGTATTGATTTAAGTAATCCCTCACTACATCCACTTCCTTGAGAATGTTCTTCATCGAATTTCAACTACTCTCCTTGTGGACATGTTATAAATCGTGACCTTAGTAAAGTCAAGAACGACAAGTTGAGAGAAATGTTTAAAAAAGGTCCCAAATTCAGAGAAAGTACATGTATGTTCTTTACATGGAACCAAAATGTCAAAATTATCATGGACTCTTGTGAGGAATATGCAAGACGTTGGGCAAAGAATTAAAGAGGATGTACAGCTCGACACCTTTTCCGAATGAATGAAATCCATCAGAGGATTACTTTTATCTAGAATTTACCGATTAAAATCAACTGTGAACACCAGATTCGAGTCTTTCGTTAAAGACCCTGATGTTATCACAGAGCTGACCTACCTTCAAGAACATTATGTCATCACAGCAGCAGACAAAGCCTCAAATAATTACACATTTACTTGCAAAAATTACTATTTCGACAGTCTAGTTAAAGAGTTGGGTTTAAATTAGACACCTAGAAACCCTACTTACACCCCAATAAAATTTTCTGCCTCTGAAATAACCACAAATCAGCTTCCTTTGGCTTCGACACTAACAACGTAGATTTAGATTTACCATACTTATACTGCATACCTAAAATGCATAAGAATCCGTACAAACAACGTTTCATCGCTGGTTCCTCAAAATGTTCTACCAAACCTGTATCGATCTTACTCACCAAAGTTTTATCTGAAATCAAATTTGGGCTTCAAAAATATTGTTCGACAGTATATTCTCGCAGTGGTATCAACCAGATGTGGATTTTAAAGAATTCGAAGGAACTTTTGGAACATCTGAAATCCACTCATTTTAGTAGAGTCCATTCGATCATTTGAAGCCTTTGATTTTTCCACACTTTACACTACAATCCCACATTCTAAATTGAAAGAAAGACTCGCAAAAATTATAAGTAATGCGTTTACAAGTAAGAATGGCAATAGCAAATACTTTATTGATGTTAACTATGACAAAACCTACTTTGTAAAAGAAAAGTCCGATTCTCAAAATAAGTACACTGAAACAGACAAATATGGATAATGACCATATCCCTGTATACAACAAAAAATCGATAATTCAGAAAATCAGAAACAGAAGGCATGCACACAAAATCAGGATAAAACAGGAACCAAAGCAAACAAACAAAAACCTCCACCACATGAAAAGAATCGAACTCCCGATATGGGAGTTAGACCAGGTGTCCAGATATTATTCAAACTTTCTGATCGACAACATTTTTGTGGTGTTTGGAGGAAAGGTCTTCCAGAAAATTGTCGGAATTCCAATGGGGACCAATTGTGCCCCTCTCCTTGCCGACATTTTTCTTTACTCGTAGGAAGCTGAATTCATTCAATCTTTGATCTCTGACGGGAAAAGATACTTAGCTTCTGACTTCAACTTCACTTACAGATACATAGACGATGTGTTGTCCATCAATAATCCAAAATTAGCGGATTACCTGAGCAGTATCTATCCTTCAGAGCTTGAAGTCAAAGAAACTACAGAGACAAATAATTCAGCGTCCTATTTGGACATAATGTTGTCCCACGACACTGATGGTCACATGAACACCTCACTCTATGACAAGTATGACGACTTCAATTTCAGCATTACAAAATTTCCTTGTCTAAGTAGCAACATCCCTTTATCACAACTGCATCGCCTGCTTATGGCGTGTTCATATCTCAGTTGATACGCTATGCCAGTGCAAGTACCAAATATACGGATTTTGTTCTGAGAGCTAGGCGTCTTTCAGATAAGCTTCTCAGTCAGGGATATGTTTGGGACCGACTAACATCGTCACTAAGGAAGTTCTACAGTCGATATGGGGAACTCGTCATATGTCACATCCGGTTACTTCCATTTCGGAAGACATAGAGTACAATCAATTGTTGGATGGTTCAAATGGTCTATGACAGAATATCACCCACCATTCTGGAGAGTGGGACATCATAGTGTATGACGAGTTCCTCATATCGACCGTAGAACTTCCTCAGTGACGATGTTAATCGGTCACAAACATATCCCTGACTGAGAAGCTTATCTGAAAGACGCCTAGCTCTCAGAACAAAATCCGTATATTTGGTACTTGCTCTGGCATAGAGTATCAACTGAGATATGAACACGCCATAAGCTGGCGATGAAGGGATGTTGCTACTCAGAAAGGGAAAGTTTGTAATGCTGAAATTGAAGTCGTCACGTTTGTCATAGAATGAGGTGTTCATGTGACCATCAGTGTCGTAGGACAACATTATGTCCAAATAGGATGCTGAATTATTTGTCTCTGTAGTTTCTTTGACTTCAAGCTCTGAAGGATAGATACTGCTCAGGCAATCCGCTAATTTTGGATTATTGATGGACAACACATCGTCTATGTATCTGTAAGTGAAGTTGAAGTCAGAAGCTAAGTATTTTTTCCCTTCAGAGACCAAAGTTTGAATGAATTCAGCTTCGTACGAGTAAAGGAAAATGTCGGCAAGGAGTGGGGCACAATTGGTCCCCATTGGAATTCCGACAATTTTCTGGAAGACCTTTCCTCCAAACACCACAAAAATGTTGTCTATCAAAAAGTTTTTACTGAATAATATCTGTTTCAGTGTACTTATTTTCAGAATCGGACTTTTCTTTTACAAAGTAGGTTTTGTCATAGTTCACAACAATAAATTTGTATTTGCGATTACCGTTCTTACTTGTAAACGCATTACTTAAAAATTTTGCGAGTCTTTCTTTCAATTTAGAATGTGGAATTGTAGTGTAAAGTGTGGAAAAATCAAAGGCTTCAAATGATCGAATGGACTATACTAAAATGAGTGGATTTCAGATGTTCTAAAAGTTCCTTCGAATTCTTTAAAATGATACCACTGCGAGAATATACTGTCGAACAATAGTTTTGAAGCCCAGATTTGATTTCAGATAAAACTTTGGTGAGTAAGATCGATACAGATTTGGTAGAACATTTTGAGGAACCAGCGATGAAACGTTGTTTGTACGGATTCTTATGCATTTAAGGTATGCAGTATAAGTATGGTAAATCTAAATCTAAATTGTTAGTGTGGAAGCCAAAGGAAGCAAGAGCTGATTTGTGGTTATCTATTATTTCAGATGCCGAAGGGTATGTTGGGGTGTAAGTGGGATTTCCAGGTGTCGAATTTAAACCCAACTCTTTAACTAGATTGCCGAAATAGTACTTTTTGCAAGTAAATGTGTAATTATTTGAGGCTTTGTCCGCTGGTGTGATGACATAATGTTCTTGAAGGTAGGTAAGCTCTGTGATAACATCAGGGTCTTTAAATATCCGTTTTTCCATTTTATCCATTCGGAAAGGGTGTCGAGCTGTACACCCTCTCTCTTTGCCCAACGTCTTGCATATTCCTCACAAGAGTCCATGATAATTTAGAAATTTTGGTTCCATGTAAAGGACATACTTTCTCTGTATTTGGGACCCTTTTTTAACAATTCTCTCAACTTGTCGTTCTTGACTATACTAAGGTCACCAGTAATAATGTGTCCACAAGGAGAGTAGTTGAAATCCGATGAAGAACATTCGCAAGGAAGTGGATGTAGTGAGGGATTACTTAAATCAACACACTTCAAGAATCGTTTGTAATTGTAAATTCTAGATGCAACTGTTGGTGTGTAGCTATAGGAAATACAAGGAAAAATCTTGCTTTCGACTCTTGATGTAGGACCAAAAGCGCTTGGGGTTCTTCTGAAGGTCATCACTGACTATATCCTTCATAAATGTACTATTCTCAATGTGAAAGAGAGTGTCGGGTCTTGGGATGTGTAAAATGCAAGTCAACTGCGGTAATGTGAAAATCGTCTATTACCTTCTTCATACTTTCCGCCTGTGGTGACCGAGATATTTCCAGTGCGAAAAGAGTATAGTGCGAATAATCCCACAACAATTTCCAATATGTCAGCGTTCATGTGAGACATGCTTTCTATATATATTATTTTGAATAAACATATAAAGTAAACAGGTAAATTGTAAAGTGCTGCAATGTCTAGCGTATGTTTAAGGTCAATATGCTTGACCTCGGTCAATGTTGGAGGGAGATGCTGGAGAAGGTGGATACATTCTTCAAGTACTTTAAGTAAAAACCGACATCAACGACGGACAGCATTGCCAACCTCTGTTGGAAAAACTAAACCAACTAGTGAGTCAATTATGATAATATGAATTATGGGGGGGGGGGGGGGGTCCGCATAGCATAGCTTGTAGAGCGCCGGATTTTCAAACAGAACGTCCTGGGTTCGAATCTCGTCAGGGTCGAACTTCCTCGGAGGTGATTTATCGTCTCGCACTAGGGCTGGGACCATACCGGTCAACTTTTTTCAGACAAAAGAGGGTCAGTGACCCTCTTGGAGAAATGAAAAAGAGGGTCATCAGGTTGGGGAAAGGTACCGATCGAGCTAATATACCTCGATTGGGCTAATATACCTCGATTGGGCTAATCAATCTGAATTTTTCAGTAGTAAAAAATTCAAACATTCTCAAAATTATTCTTTTGAGCAAAATCGCATCAGTTCTTTATAAAAGAAGTTATGTTTACAAAAGAAACATACCTGAAAAGTGAATAGTTACTGAGAAAATGTACCTCCATTTTTAGCCGAGTTGCAAAACTCGGCTCTTAATTTGATGTGAGACGGGCGGGCGGGCGGCGTCTGGGCGGGCGGGCGGGCAGGCGGGCGGGGAGGGCGTCAACAATTGGTTTCCGGACTATAAGTCAACTACGAAAGAGGCTATAACAATGAAACTTCATACACTTACTCACCATTAGTCAAGGATGAGCCCTATTGATTTTGGGGTCAAAGGTCAAGGTCACAGGACTCAGATGATTGAAAATGGTTTCCGGACCATATTTCAGCCTGTATTGCACCTATAATCATGAAACTTGCCAGAAATGTTTCCCTTGAATCAAGGATGAGGCCTATTGATTTTGGGGTCAAAAGGTCAAAGGTCAAAGTCACAGGACTCAGATGATTGAAAATGGTTTCCGGACCATATTTCAGCCTGTATTGCACCTATAATCATGAAACTTGCCAGAAATGTTTCCCTTGAATCAAGGATGAGGCCTATTGATTTTGGGGGCAAAAGGTCAAAGGTCAAGGTCACAGGACTCAGATGATTGAAAATGGTTTCCGGACCATATTTCAGCCTGTATTGCACCTATAATCATGAAACTTGCCAGAAATGTTTCCCTTGAATCAAGGATGAGGCCTATTGATTTTGGGGTCAAAAGGTCAAAGGTCAAGGTCACAGGACTCTGTTGATTGAAATTGGTTTTCAGACCATATTTCAGCCTGTATTGCACCTATAATCATGAAACTTGCCAGAAATGTTTCCTGTGAATAGAAAATGACCACTTTTGATTTTGGGGTCAAAAGGTCAAAGGTCAAGGTCACAGGACTCTGATGATTGAAAATGGTTTCCTGGCCATATTTTAGCCTGTATTGCACCTAAAGTCATGAAACTTGCCAATAATGATTTTCATGAATCAAGAATGACCCCTATTGATTTTGGGGTCAAAAGGTCAAAGGTCAAGGTCACAGGACTCCGATGATTGAAAGTGGTTTCCGGACCATATTTCAGCCTGTATTGCAATTATAATCATGAAGCTTGCCAGAAATGTTTCCCATGGATCAAGGATGACCACTATCAATTTTGGGGTTAAAAGGTCAAGGTCACAGGACTAAGATGATTAAAAATGGTTTCCCAACTGAATTTGAGCCTGTATTGCACCTATAACATGCGCATGAAAATTGGTTGGCAAAAAGTGGTTCTCTTAGGCCAAACAAAAAAAGTTGTTTGTTTCCTGTAACCCGACCGACCGTCCAAAATCGTGCCGACTCTGAATTTTTTTTTCACTATTTTCCCTACACTGCCTAAAAAGAACCAAAAATCCTTAAAATTAATGCAAGTCGTGCAACCCAGACTCGTCTTTGGAAGTTTCCCGTTCCCTTTATATTTTCTTTCAGACAAGCCGTGATCATAATACGTACATAGCGCCTCTTGTTGTAAATCACTACAGTGAGTACATGTAGTTCACACCTGACCACCAGGTAGATTTAATCCGTTTCACATGAGTGACCAAGTGTTGAGAATTCGAAAGGATTAAAGTGATTATCTTCTCACGTTACTTGTATAGTGTATTGTAACCTGGACATAACCGATGAAGAGCAGACGATTTTTTAAAAGTTTATAAAGACGGATTATTTTAGAAAGAAGGAAAATTGGATGTCATGCAATTTGTTCCGTGATTGGGAAGGCAAACTTGCTTAATGGGACTGGCCCCTTCATCAATAGGCCATTCTCATAAACAATGGGTAATCTTTCTTCACGAAAGGGCCATTCCAATAAAGCCTGTGTTTGTGAAACACGAATGCCCCCGGTGGCATCTTTGTTAGTATGAACACTATTTTCTGTTAAGTACATGTATGTGAGGTCACTGGGTTAAAAGGTCGAAGGTCAAGGTCACAAGGTCAAAAATTTTGGTAACGAAATGAACAAACTTGAATCATACATCCTTCTAGATCACATAGATACAATTAGTTTTTCAATCCATTCAGTGGAACTGGAGAAGAAGATTTTTGAAGAGGGGTACCCTCCGGGGCCTATTTGACCCCGCCCTGGATCCACCCCTGAAGAGATCGAGCCGAAATGAACAAACTTGGTAGAGGACCTTTAGTACTTCATGCATACCAAGTTTCATCAAAATCCCTTCAGCCGTTCTTGAGAAGAAGTTGAAAATGTTAAAAGTTTACGACGGACGGACGGACAACGGACGACGGACGCCACACTATGACAATAGCTCACTTGAGCCTTTGGCTCAGGTGAGCTAAAAAGGGGAAAAAAAAATTGTTGGGGTCCCGCCGGGGTTTGAAGCCACTCCCCATGGGTCCATTGGGCATGGAAAACATACATTATACCTATGTACAATCTTAAAAAATATTCCTTAAAAATCCAAAAGTGGATATCTGGACAAAATTCTTTCACTTGTAGGGTACCATGCATGAGTACCTCATACCTACAAATTGTCATGACAATCTGAAGAGTGGTTATAGAAAAGAAGCAGAAAATGTATGAAAATCACCCCCCCCCCTTCCTTTTTGCATAAGAAAAAAATTCATAAAAAATCAAAAAAATAAAATTTAAGCATAAAATACATATCAAACCATTAAGTAAATTAAATATGATAAATATGTAGTAAATGAGTGTGTAAAATCATACACTTATTGAGTTATTTAAAGAAAAAGTGCAAAAATGTGCATTTCTGACTAAGTCCGAAAAGACGTCAAAAACGCGTCAAAAATTAGTTATCGGATTTTAACGAAATGAACAAACTTGAATCATACATCCTTCTAGATCACATAGATACAATTAGTTTTTCAATCCATTCATTGGAACTGGAGAAGAAGATTTTTGAAGAGGGGTACCCTCTGGGGCCTATTTGACCCCGCCCTGGATCCACCCCTGAAGGGATCGAGCCGAAATAAACAAACTTGGTAGAGGACCTTTAGTACTTCATGCATACCAAGTTTCATCAAAATCCCTTCAGCCGTTCTTGAGAAGAAGTTGAAAATGTTAAAAGTTTACGACGGACGGACGGACGACGGATGACGGACGCTGGACGCCACACTATGACAATAGCTCACTTGAGCCTTTGGCTCAGGTGAGCTAAAAAGGGAAAAAAATTTTGTTGGGGTCCCCCCGGGGTTTGAAGCCACTCCCCATGGGTCCATTGGGCATGGAAAACATACATTATACCTATGTACAATCTTAAATAAAGCCTGTGTTTGTGAAACACGAATGCCCCCGGTGGCATCTTTGTTAGTATGAACACTATTTTCTGTTAAGTACATGTATGTGAGGTCACTGGGTTAAAAGGTCGAAGGTCAAGGTCACAAGGTCAAAAATTTTGGTATCAATGGAAAGGTCTTGTCACAAGGAATACACATATGAAATATGAAAGCCCTATCACTTCCCATTCAAAAGTTATGCCCAATGTACAAGTTTTTGAAAAGTAGGTCAAAGGTCAAGGTCAATGTCATGAGGTCAAGAATTTTGGTATCAATGGAAAGGTCTTGTCACAAGGAATACACATGTGAAATATGAAAGCCCTATCACTTCCCATTTAAAAGTTATGCTCAATGTTAAAGTTTTTGAAAAGTAGGTCAAAGGTCAAGGTCACGAGGTCAAAAATTTTGGTATCAATGGAAAGGTCTTGTCAGAAGGAATACACATGTGAAATATGAAAGCCCTATCACTTCCCATTCAAAATTTATGCCCAATGTTAAAGTTTTTGAAAAGTAGGTCAAAGGTCAAGGTCAAGGTCACGAGGTCAAAAATTTTGGTATCAATGGAAAGGTCTTGTCACAAGGAATACACATGTGAAATATGAAAGCCCTATCACTTCCCATTCAAAAGTTATGCCCAATGTTAAAGTTTTTGAAAAGTAGGTCAAAGGTCAAGGTCAAGGTCACGAGGTCAAAAATTTTGGTATCAATGGAAAGGTCTTGTCACAAGGAATACACATGTGAAATATGAAAGCCCTATCACTTCCCATTCAAAAGTTATGCTCAATGTTAAAGTTTTTGAAAAGTAGGTCAAAGGTCAAGGTCACGAGGTCAAAAATTTTGGTATCAATGGAAAGGTCTTGTCAGAAGGAATACACATGTGAAATATGAAAGCCCTATCACTTCCCATTCAAAATTTATGCCCAATGTTAAAGTTTTTGAAAAGTAGGTCAAAGGTCAAGGTCAAGGTCACGAGGTCAAAAATTTTGGTATCAATGGAAAGGTCTTGTCACAAGGAATACACATGTGAAATATGAAAGCCCTATCACTTCCCATTCAAAAGTTATGCCCAATATTAAAGTTTTTGAAAAATAGGTCAAAGGTCAAGGTCACGAGGTCAAAAATTTTGGTATCAATGGAAAGGTCTTGTCACAAGGAATACACATATGAAATATGAAAGCCCTATCACTTCCCATTCAAAAGTTATGCCCAATGTTAAAGTTTTTGAAAAGTAGGTCAAAGGTCAAGGTCAAGGTCACGAGGTCAAAAATTTTGGTATCAATGGAAAGGTCTTGTCACAAGGAATACACATGTGAAATATGAGAGCCCTATCACTTCCCATTCAAAAGTTATGTCCAATGTTAAAGTTTTTCGGACAAACAGATAAACAGACAAACAGACGGACAGGCCAAAAACTATATGCCCCCGAATCTTTGATTCCGGGGGCATAAAAAATGATCAATTTTCGAAAAGCTTTGCATATACGATGTATGTAAATCAGACGTTAGCAAGTTTTTTAAGTCGTGAAAATTCCATATTTACCATTTCCAATGAATAATTTACAGTACATTTTTTTTGCATATATCGCAGAACAACCAAGACCAAACTTTAGCCACCGATCCTGTATTTTTCGTGTCCAAGTATGGGCAGCTTTTTTGATACTAGGGAAGAAGGGGGGAGGGGGGGGTTGACTGCAATCATTGACATTTCTGTACAAACTCAAAATGACCACGTAAAATTAATGAGTCAGTGACATGATAATTTTACGGACGAACGCATACACAAGAAGTTAGTACCTTTACGTAGATAAGTTGGAGATTTAAACGAGGATAAAAAAGAACGTCGGAGAAAAATCAATATTGTATCATAATAGCAAAGAACCTTTCGGGTGAGCGGAACAAAAGAATTTGTGCTTCTGACTGGCCATATACAGTAAGCAGCTAGCTGAGATCCACACGCTACTGCTACATTGCAACATAAATACGAGTGGTCAGAACTTTTCTATAGATTAAAAAACCGAAAATGGACATCGTACGATTCGTAGAATAATGCGCACCAGGGCCCAGCGAGTTGCCGATTTTATAGACCATTTTTTATGTCGCATGGTGAATGGCCTTCCCAATGATACTGCAATTTGCAGGAAAATTAGCGTTTTTTTAATCGCACATAATTTCCACAACCAAGACAAGTGTGGACTTCCGGGGGGGGGGGGGGGGGGGGGGGGGGGGGGGGGGGGGGGGGGGTGTTCTTCTTTTCTTGCTGTAAAAAATATATGATTATTCAAATTTCCACAACCTGTCATGAATCATAAAAGATGACTGATAACTTAATATTTAGATTAACTAAAGACTCAATTGCAGTCCATTACAAATGTACTTGCAGTGATCAAGAAACTATTGATGGAATGGGGTTACTGTATGTTCAGATAACAATAATTATAATATTGTTTTGGAATGCAGAGGGAGGGGTTTACTATGTGCATTATACAATTATGGACTTTTCACTAAGTATATATGATGTGATATTGACTCACTATGAACATGATGAAAATATTGACCGAGACAAAGCCAACTTCAAGCTGGTCAATATTTTCATAGTGAGTCAATATGACATCATATATACTGAGTTAAAAGTCCATTTTTTTGTTTTATTCTATAATTTCATATATGATTCACTATAAATAACGACGCCATTTGCAGAACTAAGTGAGGGTAATACCAGTCTATTTTTAAACCATGGTATACGGTGATTTATTTAGGAGCGTTGATGACCTTATCAGCCAATCATGCAAAGAGAGTCGCTATTTATAGTTTATAGAATAATACATATTAGCTCAAAAAGAAAGGTGATGGTCACCAGAGACCCCTACCAACCTCATCTATCCTACTCCACCCCAAAGAGTATGTATGTATAATAGTCATTTTAAAATTTAATCATGCTGCTCAAGCTTCAGCTTATGTACATTATACCCACAATAATGGCCGCAGCTATGTACACCACCCACGCAATCTCTAATAACAAACATCTTAAATAGCAGTAAGTTGAGTTCCAGAATCAATAAATGAAATTATAAATGATGGGACTCAACAAAATGTCACCAAAAAATCCTCGACTTATCATTTTCAGTTCCCTCCCTCTTCTAGGTGAAGACTTAGAGTGCCTCCATATACAATAAAAACTTAACAAAGTTTCTAGATTGCATCTGCCCTCTGACCAAAAAAAAAAAAAAAAAAAAAAAAAAAAAAAAAGATTTTCCTACCTACCGACCCTCTCAATTTTTGGCATGTTACAGGAAACAAACATATTTTTTTGTTTGGCCTTATATATATGTATAGCAAGTCCACTGTTATTCACGTTAATAATCTTTATCGGTACAGTTTATAGACAGATATAATTAAGTTAAGATTACTTCAAAGTTGTTATAATATTAATCGATCGTTTTAATTGCTTGTGATATAATTTTTTTAAATTTAATTTTTCTCTGTTAATCACCGGTATGTATACATAGCATTTAGTCTCTCGGTGGGTTGACTTAATTTTTAAAGTCGTGAATGTTAACATCTTATATCATTCATCAATTTATCAAGTCCAACCAATACAGTATATCTCGTATACACAAGACAATGATCTGACACCTGCCATTTACCTTGATTTTTGTCGGCTGTCCAGGTAGATTTTTCACCCAGGCGCCGCGGCGGAACCAATGATCCGCAAAGGAGAGAAAGCCACTGCATGTGATCTATCCATTTCATATTTCAGTTTTTGATATTTTGACACGGATGAAACATCTAAACCATTTTTTTTTTTTTTTTTTGGTAAATAATTACATTACATATGTCTTTTAGTTAAAGGAAGCAAAAAGGAAATACAACCCATTTATTATATAAATATACATGTATTATATCGATCATAATCATATAAGTTGGAACAGTGGATCATTATTCAATATATTTCTCATAAATATCTCAAGATTTATTTATTTATTTATTTATTTATTTCAACGGGATAATTGTTTAAATAATTCCGAAAATTAGATAGATGGAAGTCCGAACATCTATTCTTGAAATTCTTTTCAAATATTGGATGTTTTAACAGTCGAGGTGCATAAGATGGAAATTGAATGCTAGGATTTTATATGGTCCGAGATCTCTCTCTTTAATTCATATTAACATTTACATGTATCATTTATTTTTATTGAGTATTTCAATCTTATCTTTCATTTTAAATTCATGAATGTCTCTTTTTATCCCAACGATTTTCAATCTTAAGGGGTGCAGCTGCCATCACTTACGTGGAAGTTGAGAAGTAAATGCTTCTTTAGGCATTCTTAAACAAAAAATAAAGCTGAGAAAATTAGTACTCTTTATTTCATTAAAACGGTGTCTGCGAGATAAATTATATTTTTTTTCTGTTTTGCGTTTTCAAACAGTTCGACATTAATTTTGATCAAACTATTTCCTTCTTTCCATCCCGTTCAAATGCTCTGCCTTAATTAAATCACAATTACATATGTAATATGCATGTTTGAGGGATAGGTGTGTACTTGTCAAAACAACTGGTAATTAGTCGGGTATGTTTGTAACACCTTATAAATGAGCATAAAAATGGGACACTATGAGCTACGCCGGCTTCTTTGAAAAGCAAAATTTGAAGAAAAAAATATCAGCAGTTTATTGATTCTTGCCCCCCCCCCCCCCCAATCGATATACTAATAAACTCTAAACTCAGCGGCATTTCTTTATTGTTGTGATTAGAATGGTCAGTGTCACAGCAGGACTTATCAATGAAATAATAATAGGAAAGTAGCGCATATTAGAGCATCAATTGTCGATTTATCCCCGGGTATCGCGTATATTTCCCTTCACTGCCAACCGTTTTTGCCAACCAGCCTCGTTTTCGCGAGACCCGTGACGTCACGGCGAACATCCCTATATTTTTAATCAGTTATAGCTATACCATGATGAAGATTTTGTGTGAAATGAACTCTACATTACACTGCTTCAATTGTTTTAACCACTAATGCACTATAAAAACATTTGTCCCTTTTTCGTCTGCATAAATCTTAATGTTTACGATCGTCTTCCCATGGACATTCATTCCCATAATAATCCAAGCCTAGGTCGTTAAAACAACATCAAAGTGGCTAATTACTTTCCATATCACTAAACAAACAACTCAATTTACCTGTAACTGCAGGTGTTATAATTGAAAAGTCACAGCTGGAAATTTAAAGTCCCAAGTAATAGACGGAACCAAATTGGGTGATTTCCAGGTCAGAAACGAAAAATCGTGTGAAAGACATGACCCGCGCGGGTGATAAAAAATAAGCAGGTCAAAGGGTAAAAAAGCGGGACTGACCCACTGAAATCGGGTCAGTTGACAGCTATGGCTGGGACGATACATAAATCGATATATCGATAAATCGCGATACGTTGTTCCACGATACGCGTATTGATATGTTGGAGCTATATCGCGATATCCGGACCTTTTTAACTCCATTCAAAGGCATGAAAACGCTCGGTAACTTCGACGATTGAAAGTTTCGGGCTAACTGAAACGTGTGACGTGTTGTCATTTTCTCCTGTATATACGGTATTATATAATTATTATACATTCTTTTGAAAACCAATTCTCAGAGTGTATAATTGATAGAGTATAAATTCTGTTTGCATAATACATATGTTAAGGGTATGTGGTTTGATTATTAGGGCTGTGCAATTTTATTGTCATATCGGTGCACCGCGATATTTTCGTTTCCAATACGTACCGCGGTACGTTTTTCGAAATACCGGTTCGAGTACAATATTTTACTTTTAACAGAGTAATCGTTGCATAGAAAGTATCCTGGTCAAAAACGACATACAAATATACGTTTTAACAATCAAATTCATCCTTATTTCAATAAAATATATGTTCTTATGGCATTTCATTGAGCAACCAGAGATTGACGTTCTCAGTCAGAGGAAATATGAGCTGACGATATGACAATCTCTCATTTATATTCTAAATTGTTTCGCAACGGTTTTCATAATTAACTTCAAAACAACATAATTCTTCTTAATTGACTGAACTCAGCTAGTTTCCCATATTTTGATATTTTTTGATAGTTCCGACCATCCAGTGTTTTTTTCCGGCCCCTTCCAAATGCCAAATTTCCTATATTTTTCCTCCAAAATCACTCTTAAATTCCCAAAGAGAAATTATTTTAAAAAAAGATCACATGAAAACCTGGAAGTCTGCACATATTGTCTATGTGCATTTCAGCCTGTGTTCAGTTCAAGCAAATAAATGAATTAGCAGTGTTAATAAAGGATACTTTATAATTAGAGTTTAGACTTTGGTGAGAATTTGTATTACGAAAAATAACAATTTTAGAAATTTTCCTAAATGGGTCAGACACAGGCACCTTCCTCGAATAATAAAAAAAAAACCCTGGTTACGTTTCACATCATTATAATGTTTCACATTGGCTAGTATTGATGAAGCCAATGGCAGTTTTTTTTTTCTTTTTTCAAGTTTCAACTGTTTGTATCTGTGAAAGGAACACGATTTTTATTTAATTGTTTACGACTTTATTTCTCTATTTTCTGTGATCCCAAACTTTGACTAAAGACAGAATCAGCAATAATACTGATGATAAAAAGATAGACTTTGTCTTGTTTTAGTGTTTTTCTGTAAAAATAATGCTATTTATAAAAGGATTAAATAATGCAATAAATCGCAATATGAAATCTTGTATCGCAATATATCGCAATACGTATTTTTGGCCGCAATACCCAGCCCTATTGATTATCCACTTGATAATTAGTTTTAGCCCCTGACCTCCAGGTTCTTGGAAAATGGATGTGGTCATTTTCTAATATACAACTCTATGTAATCTTCTGAACACCATTTTACTTAGAAAGTACGACTGATAAAAAGATTTTTGCGTTATGTTCAGACTTACGCTTAATGTTACGCTTGCACATCTTATATACATGTGCTTTTTTAGCCTCTTACCCTTGGGTCTTAGAAAATAGTCGTGTCATTTAGTTATGTATTTTACTAAACAACCAGGAGAGCTTCAGTCTCGTCAGAGACTTCTAGTTTAAAGTAAAATAGCCCATTCCTTCTGAGATCAGGGAGACGTAGCTCATCTGTCTGAATGGAAGAAGCTTATAGATACAAATATGCGAAGTATGACATGTTATGATTTCTGTGAGTACATTTAATAGAATAGTGTAAGAGACTCGAGTCAACCCTCATTTCCACGGATGGATCTGTTCATATGGTCAAAAATTTGGCCGATAGAGTAGTATCTTCGGATGAAGGGGAATCTTTAGAAATCGAACAAAGTGTTCAGCATTAACCACCGTCTGATAAAATAATGTACACGGGTACAATAAACATGCATTCTTTTATTTATTGATTTAAGGATTTAACTACGTTTCTCTTGCGTTCGTCGGTGGTCCTTGCTTATACTTTTTACAACGTGAACGTCATTAATAATAGATTCGGAAGTATTACAATGGACACTTGCTATTATTCGACATAGGTATTTACATAGGCTGTAGAGATCAATAAAGAAAATCATACGAACGTTTTAATACAGGTAATACTCGAAGTATTAAACACCCGAATAGCCGTAACGTAAATAGGGAACGCGCCATGATTTATACAAGCTTTTCAAAGTATTTATTCATTGGGTACTGTTTGGAAGATTTTACAGGACAATAAACATGTTCAATGAAATAAATGGATATTTCGTTTTTAATCGACGATCGAGGATACTTGACATGGCAGAAATTTTTTTCTTAAGTTGCAATAAAAACGTCTCGTCGGCAGCAAATTATAGCGTGCAGTGGTGTCGAGAAACATAGATTTTATTTTACATGGCCTTACTATAAACTATTGGCATATTGTTATAATAAATAAAAACATCCAGAGAGACGTATTTACGCAAAGTGCAACATGTAATTCAGTTCTGCATTTAGTTTCGGTGACATGTGTATACATTGTATTTATCGATTTATTGAAGAGGCTGGAGCCAAAATAAAACAAATTCATTCATTCTTGTTCATCTCGAGAACTTTAACTTCGTTAAAAGTCATTTAAGGCATGTAGATATACATGATGGACTCATGAATTGACATAAGATATAAAACATGCAAGTTTAATAAAAGAAATTAAAGATTGAATACATGTAATAGAATTAAGATATTCTTTCTTTTTTTATTTTTTTGATAGGAAAGGGTCCTGAATTGTAACAAACGGACTGTACAGTTGGACAGGCAGACAGACGGCACAATGTTTAAACATGACTGTCTAAAGACAGGAATATTTCATTGATAATTCAATCATAATTAAATAAATCAAACTGAATTCATCATTTTCATAGTGTAATGTATTTCATAGAATACAGCAGAAATTAACTTTTTGTTGTTTTGTATTTCATAGTATACTGCAGAAATGAACTTTTTGTTAAAAAAAATGTCCTACCAGTTAAAATCCTTTCGGACCGATTGATTTAGGACTATAGGGATTACCTTGGAATTTTCTCATGAGGGGCCCATGGCCCCTCATGAGGAAATGGAAGGGCCATAGGCCAGGGGTATGGGGGCCACCAAGGCCCCCATTAGGGCCCAGGGGCAATGCCCTAGTGGGGGTTTGCCCCCCAGGAAAAAACAAGGTTTTACAATTTTCAATGCATAAAACTGAGCCTTCCAGCATTCTTCATTTTGAATTCTAGAGGCATCAAGTTCGGTCAACAAATATGGCTGCCGAGGGCTCTGATTTGCTGACACATTTTCGACTTCTTCTCTTCAACCGCTGCACAGAATTTCACGAAACTTTACAGGAAGCAAGTACTCAGGGTCCTCTACCAAATTTGTGTTTTTCTTGCTAATCGGTCAACAAATATAGCTGCCCATTGCTCTGATTGGATGACACATTTTCGACTTCTCCTCTGAAACTGTTTCACAGAATTTAATGAAACCTTACAGGAAGCAGGTACTCAAAGTCCTCTACCAAATTGTCCACCATTCTTTTGTTTGCAATTCAGGTGAGCGATGTGGTCCCCTTGGGCCTCTTGTTTTTAATTCCATGCATATCTTTACTAGTACTACTCTTTACTCTTTATTTCAGGGTCAAAATTTTTAACCTATTTTGATGAAAAAAAATTATTGCAAGATTAAACAAATGTTGATATAGACCAAGCTTTTTTAGAAAGATAATACTTATTACTTGTAACTTCGTACAGGCTACATTTAGACAATTGACCATATGACGCCACAAAATTTAACCCTCCTATAGCATGTACAGTATGTAACTAATTTGTCATAGTACTACAATGATCGTATCATTTATACATTGTTAATATTTCAGACTCTACGAAAAAAAAGGCTAAAACTGATATACAGAAAATCATCACTGATATAGTTGATGCAAGGGAGTACCAGAAGCCTGTTGGTCAAGACGGAATGGGCGAAGAGATTACTGGCAGTAAATTAAAGCTTTGTAAGTCACTAGAGAGGCAACCCCTCCTACATTTTAGGTTATAGTCGTAAGTCTGTGTTTTCAGTTCATTTGAAGCTTTGGGTCATTACATAATATTGTCATTGGTCATTGAGATCATTACTCTTTTTCGGTTTATCATAATTTTATCAAACATCATGTATGCTTTTGAAGAATGCGTTTAAAATTTAAAAGTGACTTAATCCTCTCCTAAAATCACATGATCATTTAATGACTTGTTAGTTTCAAGGAAAAGGATAAAAAGATGAAATTTAATGGGTAGGCCCCAGGTTGAAAGTACACGCAAATAAAGTTTAATTTTGGTAGGCACGATGCATGAAATGAATTCAAAGTAGATAATATATAACATGTACTCATTAGTTTATTATACATGTACCCCACCAAAAAAAATGGCTGGAGTATATAATGATGCACATGTCCTTCTGATCCTGCATTCGTTTGCCCGTCCCACATGCAGTTTCCAGGCATTTTAAGGAAAACCATTAAAGATATTCATTTCATTTCTTGGATATACCTTTAACATAAAGAAAGAGTATAAGGCCAGCTAGGGCAGTAGTAGGATATAAGGCCAGGTTAGCGCAGTGGTAACGCGCTTGCTTCTCACCTCTAAGGTCCAGGGTTCGAAACCCAGATTCAGCAAAGGGTCTTATGTGGGAGGATAGGTGGTCCCCTGCTAAGACCTCTGCAGGGTTTTTTAGCTCTACTGGTCATAGACCAGTCGAGCTTATGTGATACCTGGGCGTCTGTCCGTACGTCTGTCCTTAAACAATTCCTGTGCTGGCAACTCCTCTGAAAATATGAGAGATCGAAATGTAACTCTTTTTGCATTACACTTGGTCTGTGGTCTAGTTGTGCACCTGACATTCTGTTTGAGCCCCTGACCCTCAGGGTCCTAGAAAATGCGTGTGGTCTTGAAAATTTATGTAATCTTGTGCTAGCAATGCCTCTGCCACTATAAATGATGGAAACTTCATTCCTTTTGCGATGTAATGGTTCTGTAGTCTAATTGTGCACCTGATATTTTGTTTGGGCTCCTGATCCCCAGGGACTGAGAAAATGGGTGTGGTCATTTTCTCCTGTATAATTCTATGTAATCTTGTGCTTACAAATCCTCTGACACTATAGATGATGGAGAATGAATTCTTTTTGCAATATGATAGGTCTGTGGTATAGTTGTGGACCTTATATTTTGTTTGGGCCACTGACTCCCAGGGACTTCAAAAATGGGTGTGGTTATTTCCTCCTATCTAACTCTATGTAATCCTGTGTTCACAACTCCTCTGAAACTATAAATAAAGACTTAATCCTTTTTGCAATATGATAGGCCTGTGGTCTAGTTGTGCACCTGATATTTTTTTTGAGCCCCTGACCCCAGGGTCTTGAAATGGGTGTCACTTAAAGGTGACCCGCAAAGATCCCTCACTCATCTCATTTTTTCTTGTTCACTTGAACAAGTAGATCTAGAATAACACATTCCAATTTTTCATTTGACCAAATTGCGTCCAGTTTAGCAAATAAAGCGGGTGAAAATACGTCCCGTATTAAAATTCAAAAAAGCCTGCCCGGATTACCTCCCGTGGCGATGACGTAATGTACACCCAAGCCCGCATATACTATGCTGTAATCACTGTATATAATATACACAGCTTAAAAAGAACGATTTATGCGAGCATATATTTCTTTTTTTTTTTAATACATCAAATATCGAATAGCTTTGCGCTAATTTTGTACATCACATTAACAATCGTTTTGATATCATAAGTTCACGACTGTGCGGTTAGAAGTTTCCTATAGAAAGTGGCTTCACCTGCTTTCAAGATTTGTTACCGGGGCGAAATTTTATGGATTGAATTTTTCGAGCAACCCTAAGTAATGTATATATTTTTGAAAAGGTCTTTCCGAGACGGCGATTTTAAAAATGATTTCAATTAAATCGGACTTAAAACAAAAAAGTTATTAGCAAAAAGAACTTTGATGGCCAAAAAAATTAATTGTGTGTAGATTTATTTCTATGCGTTTAATTGGAGTATTGTGGTCGTGTTTGGTATCAAATGAATTCGAATGAAGTGCTGTAGAGGAAGATGATAAGGAAATGCAAAAATAATGTTGAAACAAACAATATGTATCTTTACGGCCGAGTTTGTCGGTGCATCAAAGGCTTGGCGATCGTTGCCGAATAACGGTATAAAAGTTGTCGGCAAAAAGTGTAATGATGAGTGGAGGGTGTGTGTTCCCGATTCGTCGACTTCAATTATTTAAGAAATGAATCTTATATTTTTTCTGTTGATGCAGGTATCACCCGAAAAATTGGACAGAAAACTGCATCAATGCGCGTAGCGCGTTGATGCAAAAGTTTTCTGTCCAATTTTTCGGGTGATACCTGCATCAACAGAAAAAAATAAGATTTATTTCTTATCATTTAATTTTGGAAAACAGACTGTTTTCTTGGATCTAAAAACAATCAGTCACCGGACTATATTTCGTAAGTCGGAAGGTTAAGCAGTGATACGTCTTCAAAAACAAGTTATGACAGCCGCCATGATTCAAACAGCGAACGATCGTCTCTCTTTATCTTCGGAATAAGGACAAGTTTAAGCAAATTATACATGCACTGTTAATTTTTGAGTAAGTAGAAAATAAATGGTACCCTTGAAATGATAAGCAAACATCTACAAATTGAATTTTCAGCAACGAGTTCATTCGTGTTTGAGGGAACCCCCAGTTCTAAGAATAGTGCTATAAATAGACTTCCGTGAAAAATTGTGTTGATCGATGTATCAACAAAATTTCTCAGCCAATCAGAATCTTCGTTTCTTGAAAATGACAATGGAAATTAAATTATATTATAATCACCTTAATTGGTGTCAAAGGGGCCATCTAAGGGGCACAGGTAGACTGATAATTAACCAATTAGTATAAAGTTTACCTGTAAAAGTATATGATGAGTAGTGAAAGCTAAGATTCTAGAATATTTGATCGTGTGATGGAATGTGTTTGTGTTCAATCTGTAAAGATGTGCTAGTCTTTATATATGAATACACTTTTCAAATATAAATATAGCACCAACACTCATCGTTCAAAGATATCAAGAGCTGCTATTTTTTTTTTCTTTTTTTTTTTTTGCTACAACAGAGGAAGAAGAAGGATAATGTGAATTATTTTAGTTACATTTATTTCATTTCATAAAAATATGTCATATTTAAATAACGAAATGGTTCCACAGTAGTCTGTGAATGGTTCGGTAAGGTATGTGATGTCCGCCTCATCTCCGTTCACGTCCTCAATTGCGTCCAATGGAATAAATGGTAGTATGGCTGTCCGTCGTACCGATGTCTTTACTGCATTGTTGTCTTGCCGGTTGCCTGGGCTCGTCTCCACATACACTGAATATAGTGGATAAAGCACCCCGTTGTTGTCAACACGGATGTGGAATCTGTATATCTGGTGGAACAGCAGTGGCGGATCCTACGCATTACTTCGATTTCTAGAACGTTTTCTGACAAATTATTTACTGTACAATCTGGAAATTAACGCAGTTTGATACACATCGAGCCTTTGGTATCGAAATATTTAAGTTTAATTTATCAGAAAATTGATTATATATATGCCGTCTATACAGCGCCTGTCAACTACGTTTACTGATTACATGCAGTTTACACAGTATCTTCAGGCCAGTTGTTAATTATGTTTACTAACAACCACTTCAGACAAAATTGAGGAAAAAAATGTGAAGAAATGCGAAAAATTAAAGACATATATAACATGCAAACTTCATTACTAAATATCAAATGTAACGAAATACTTTCGCCACTAAACAGACTATGGAATAAATGTTTGTAATATCTATGCATTTGTTTATCGAAAAATGTTGTAAATTCGGAAGATGGTTTTTTTTTTTTTTTTACAATCGGGCTTAAGTATTCTGAAAATTTGAATGATTAATTATTATCGAGTAAATACAAATATTGAAAAATCCGTGGTTTTCAGTGGCGGATCCAGAGGGTGCGGGGGGTTGCATCGAGGGGGGAGAGGTGCGGGAGGCGGTCCGGGGCCTCCCTCGGGAAATTTTGCAAAAAATATATGCAAATGTGCAATCTGAATATTTGAAACCTGTATTAATTAGCTTTACCAAAAGTGCAATAATAAGAAAAGAAAATATGGAGTATCCATGCATAATTTTCACCGATTTTGGACCAGAGATACAACTTACCTGAAGATAAGGGTCGATCTTGGCACTGAACCTCATGCATGCGATTCGTATGTAAAAAAAAATATATTCAATAGCTTCCGCGTACAATGTAATTAGCTTTTTACCATGTTTATTGCGGAAAAGTCGGCGGAGAAATAAACATAGCTCATAGTCTTGCTGATTTTGTATATTTCATTCGATTATATCTTAGTTCAAAATAGTTTTTGGGTGTATAAGCATGATAAGAGATGGACAATAGGTCAGAGACCACTAAAAGGCCGGTTCTGATTGGAGAAAAACCTGTAGGGTGAGGGGGCCTGTTATTTTAAATGTGACAGAAGATGTGATTGGCTATCAATTATATTTTCTTTTGGTATATTGTTTGAATATGATATATATAAGTAAAAAATAAGTGCAATTAAAATGTCGATACCCGGATTTTTTCCCTAGCTCCCGATCCGCTAAAGGGAACGGGCGCGGGAAAATTTGAAAATTCTCTGCGGGGTACCTTGTGACGCAAATAGCGCGAAAAAGAGCAGGTCATGCTATATTTTTTAATTTAGTTTCGTATCAAGCTTGAATCAATGAACAAATCGGTATATAACATGCATGGCCAGCAATGTTAGTATAGACGTTATAAGGCATTTCGTTAGCATTACGGCCTATGGAAAATGATTTGGTTGTCTCTGACCTAGAGGGAAACACGTGCTATACTGAAATAAATGCAAAATATCAACACCAGCCTTGTGTTAGCGTTTTGTTTTCTTGTTATTCGTACCATTTATGTACTTTTCTATATTTTCATGCCAAAAAGTGTTCAATTAAACAGTTTTCATGGAAAATTTATGCATATGACTGAATTTATGGGCAAATTGGGATTTCGCGCCAAAAGCGCGATGTGGGCATTGTCATTCTTTTTTAAATTCAACACGTTTTAACCGCTCTGTATCGCCATATATGCATTAAAACCATTGTTTTATGCACGGACATCTAGTTTAACATTAAAAACAAATTATTTCTTAAAAATTATTCGTTGGAGATACACAAAAGTATCCTCCATGGCATCACAGGCAAAATTTTCTATGATATTGCTACACATATAACCATATAGAATTAGAGTCGGATGATTTTATTCTTTTATTTTCTGCATAAAATGACTTTTTATTTCTTCATTAAGGATTACAACCGCATTCAGATGCATTATATGTGACATTGTCATAATTAATGCGAGTTCACATACCTATATGAAAATACGTCCTACGGAGGGGGGTAAGGGTCCTAAATTTCTCATAAATGCTATAAAAACCGTGCAATTATAACAAATTTGCATGAATTGTATTCTTCATTTAATAAAGAATGTAAAATGAGTCGATACATGTACATAACATTAAACCCTTTCCTCTGAGAACGGAATAAAAGAGAAAAACTAGAAAAATTAAAATGCGAATTTTGGCGCCTTTTTTCAATGCCGACATACACGCAAAAATCTCAAATATCTCCCATACCACGTACAGTAGAAAGCTGAAACTTCGGATAAATTTTATTGATATCAATGCCTTTATTATACCAAAAAATTGTATTAATCAAAGAGGGGGTTATATATGTCTATAGGTCAGAGACCACTAAAAGGCCGGTTCTGATTGGAGAAAAACCTGTAGGGTGAGGGGGCCTGTTATTTTAAATGTGACAGAAGATGTGATTGGCTATCAATTATATTTTCTTTTGGTATATTGTTTGAATATGATATATATAAGTAAAAAATAAGTGCAATTAAAATGTCGATACCCGGATTTTTTCCCTAGCTCCCGATCCGCTAAAGGGAACGGGCGCGGGAAAATTTGAAAATTCTCTGCGGGGTACCTTGTGACGCAAATAGCGCGAAAAAGAGCAGGTCATGCTATATTTTTTAATTTAGTTTCGTATCAAGCTTGAATCAATGAACAAATCGGTATATAACATGCATGGCCAGCAATGTTAGTATAGACGTTATAAGGCATTTCGTTAGCATTACGGCCTATGGAAAATGATTTGGTTGTCTCTGACCTAGAGGGAAACACGTGCTATACTGAAATAAATGCAAAATATCAACACCAGCCTTGTGTTAGCGTTTTGTTTTCTTGTTATTCGTACCATTTATGTACTTTTCTATATTTTCATGCCAAAAAGTGTTCAATTAAACAGTTTTCATGGAAAATTTATGCATATGACTGAATTTATGGGCAAATTGGGATTTCGCGCCAAAAGCGCGATGTGGGCATTGTCATTCTTTTTTAAATTCAACACGTTTTAACCGCTCTGTATCGCCATATATGCATTAAAACCATTGTTTTATGCACGGACATCTAGTTTAACATTAAAAACAAATTATTTCTTAAAAATTATTCGTTGGAGATACACAAAAGTATCCTCCATGGCATCACAGGCAAAATTTTCTATGATATTGCTACACATATAACCATATAGAATTAGAGTCGGATGATTTTATTCTTTTATTTTCTGCATAAAATGACTTTTTATTTCTTCATTAAGGATTACAACCGCATTCAGATGCATTATATGTGACATTGTCATAATTAATGCGAGTTCACATACCTATATGAAAATACGTCCTACGGAGGGGGGTAAGGGTCCTAAATTTCTCATAAATGCTATAAAAACCGTGCAATTATAACAAATTTGCATGAATTGTATTCTTCATTTAATAAAGAATGTAAAATGAGTCGATACATGTACATAACATTAAACCCTTTCCTCTGAGAACGGAATAAAAGAGAAAAACTAGAAAAATTAAAATGCGAATTTTGGCGCCTTTTTTCAATGCCGACATACACGCAAAAATCTCAAATATCTCCCATACCACGTACAGTAGAAAGCTGAAACTTCGGATAAATTTTATTGATATCAATGCCTTTATTATACCAAAAAATTGTATTAATCAAAGAGGGGGTTATATATGTCTATAGGTCAGAGACCACTAAAAGGCCGGTTCTGATTGGAGAAAAACCTGTAGGGTGAGGGGGCCTGTTATTTTAAATGTGACAGAAGATGTGATTGGCTATCAATTATATTTTCTTTTGGTATATTGTTTGAATATGATATATATAAGTAAAAAATAAGTGCAATTAAAATGTCGATACCCGGATTTTTTCCCTAGCTCCCGATCCGCTAAAGGGAACGGGCGCGGGAAAATTTGAAAATTCTCTGCGGGGTACCTTGTGACGCAAATAGCGCGAAAAAGAGCAGGTCATGCTATATTTTTTAATTTAGTTTCGTATCAAGCTTGAATCAATGAACAAATCGGTATATAACATGCATGGCCAGCAATGTTAGTATAGACGTTATAAGGCATTTCGTTAGCATTACGGCCTATGGAAAATGATTTGGTTGTCTCTGACCTAGAGGGAAACACGTGCTATACTGAAATAAATGCAAAATATCAACACCAGCCTTGTGTTAGCGTTTTGTTTTCTTGTTATTCGTACCATTTATGTACTTTTCTATATTTTCATGCCAAAAAGTGTTCAATTAAACAGTTTTCATGGAAAATTTATGCATATGACTGAATTTATGGGCAAATTGGGATTTCGCGCCAAAAGCGCGATGTGGGCATTGTCATTCTTTTTTAAATTCAACACGTTTTAACCGCTCTGTATCGCCATATATGCATTAAAACCATTGTTTTATGCACGGACATCTAGTTTAACATTAAAAACAAATTATTTCTTAAAAATTATTCGTTGGAGATACACAAAAGTATCCTCCATGGCATCACAGGCAAAATTTTCTATGATATTGCTACACATATAACCATATAGAATTAGAGTCGGATGATTTTATTCTTTTATTTTCTGCATAAAATGACTTTTTATTTCTTCATTAAGGATTACAACCGCATTCAGATGCATTATATGTGACATTGTCATAATTAATGCGAGTTCACATACCTATATGAAAATACGTCCTACGGAGGGGGGTAAGGGTCCTAAATTTCTCATAAATGCTATAAAAACCGTGCAATTATAACAAATTTGCATGAATTGTATTCTTCATTTAATAAAGAATGTAAAATGAGTCGATACATGTACATAACATTAAACCCTTTCCTCTGAGAACGGAATAAAAGAGAAAAACTAGAAAAATTAAAATGCGAATTTTGGCGCCTTTTTTCAATGCCGACATACACGCAAAAATCTCAAATATCTCCCATACCACGTACAGTAGAAAGCTGAAACTTCGGATAAATTTTATTGATATCAATGCCTTTATTATACCAAAAAATTGTATTAATCAAAGAGGGGGTTATATATGTCTATAGGTCAGAGACCACTAAAAGGCCGGTTCTGATTGGAGAAAAACCTGTAGGGTGAGGGGGCCTGTTATTTTAAATGTGACAGAAGATGTGATTGGCTATCAATTATATTTTCTTTTGGTATATTGTTTGAATATGATATATATAAGTAAAAAATAAGTGCAATTAAAATGTCGATACCCGGATTTTTTCCCTAGCTCCCGATCCGCTAAAGGGAACGGGCGCGGGAAAATTTGAAAATTCTCTGCGGGGTACCTTGTGACGCAAATAGCGCGAAAAAGAGCAGGTCATGCTATATTTTTTAATTTAGTTTCGTATCAAGCTTGAATCAATGAACAAATCGGTATATAACATGCATGGCCAGCAATGTTAGTATAGACGTTATAAGGCATTTCGTTAGCATTACGGCCTATGGAAAATGATTTGGTTGTCTCTGACCTAGAGGGAAACACGTGCTATACTGAAATAAATGCAAAATATCAACACCAGCCTTGTGTTAGCGTTTTGTTTTCTTGTTATTCGTACCATTTATGTACTTTTCTATATTTTCATGCCAAAAAGTGTTCAATTAAACAGTTTTCATGGAAAATTTATGCATATGACTGAATTTATGGGCAAATTGGGATTTCGCGCCAAAAGCGCGATGTGGGCATTGTCATTCTTTTTTAAATTCAACACGTTTTAACCGCTCTGTATCGCCATATATGCATTAAAACCATTGTTTTATGCACGGACATCTAGTTTAACATTAAAAACAAATTATTTCTTAAAAATTATTCGTTGGAGATACACAAAAGTATCCTCCATGGCATCACAGGCAAAATTTTCTATGATATTGCTACACATATAACCATATAGAATTAGAGTCGGATGATTTTATTCTTTTATTTTCTGCATAAAATGACTTTTTATTTCTTCATTAAGGATTACAACCGCATTCAGATGCATTATATGTGACATTGTCATAATTAATGCGAGTTCACATACCTATATGAAAATACGTCCTACGGAGGGGGGTAAGGGTCCTAAATTTCTCATAAATGCTATAAAAACCGTGCAATTATAACAAATTTGCATGAATTGTATTCTTCATTTAATAAAGAATGTAAAATGAGTCGATACATGTACATAACATTAAACCCTTTCCTCTGAGAACGGAATAAAAGAGAAAAACTAGAAAAATTAAAATGCGAATTTTGGCGCCTTTTTTCAATGCCGACATACACGCAAAAATCTCAAATATCTCCCATACCACGTACAGTAGAAAGCTGAAACTTCGGATAAATTTTATTGATATCAATGCCTTTATTATACCAAAAAATTGTATTAATCAAAGAGGGGGTTATATATGTCTATAGGTCAGAGACCACTAAAAGGCCGGTTCTGATTGGAGAAAAACCTGTAGGGTGAGGGGGCCTGTTATTTTAAATGTGACAGAAGATGTGATTGGCTATCAATTATATTTTCTTTTGGTATATTGTTTGAATATGATATATATAAGTAAAAAATAAGTGCAATTAAAATGTCGATACCCGGATTTTTTCCCTAGCTCCCGATCCGCTAAAGGGAACGGGCGCGGGAAAATTTGAAAATTCTCTGCGGGGTACCTTGTGACGCAAATAGCGCGAAAAAGAGCAGGTCATGCTATATTTTTTAATTTAGTTTCGTATCAAGCTTGAATCAATGAACAAATCGGTATATAACATGCATGGCCAGCAATGTTAGTATAGACGTTATAAGGCATTTCGTTAGCATTACGGCCTATGGAAAATGATTTGGTTGTCTCTGACCTAGAGGGAAACACGTGCTATACTGAAATAAATGCAAAATATCAACACCAGCCTTGTGTTAGCGTTTTGTTTTCTTGTTATTCGTACCATTTATGTACTTTTCTATATTTTCATGCCAAAAAGTGTTCAATTAAACAGTTTTCATGGAAAATTTATGCATATGACTGAATTTATGGGCAAATTGGGATTTCGCGCCAAAAGCGCGATGTGGGCATTGTCATTCTTTTTTAAATTCAACACGTTTTAACCGCTCTGTATCGCCATATATGCATTAAAACCATTGTTTTATGCACGGACATCTAGTTTAACATTAAAAACAAATTATTTCTTAAAAATTATTCGTTGGAGATACACAAAAGTATCCTCCATGGCATCACAGGCAAAATTTTCTATGATATTGCTACACATATAACCATATAGAATTAGAGTCGGATGATTTTATTCTTTTATTTTCTGCATAAAATGACTTTTTATTTCTTCATTAAGGATTACAACCGCATTCAGATGCATTATATGTGACATTGTCATAATTAATGCGAGTTCACATACCTATATGAAAATACGTCCTACGGAGGGGGGTAAGGGTCCTAAATTTCTCATAAATGCTATAAAAACCGTGCAATTATAACAAATTTGCATGAATTGTATTCTTCATTTAATAAAGAATGTAAAATGAGTCGATACATGTACATAACATTAAACCCTTTCCTCTGAGAACGGAATAAAAGAGAAAAACTAGAAAAATTAAAATGCGAATTTTGGCGCCTTTTTTCAATGCCGACATACACGCAAAAATCTCAAATATCTCCCATACCACGTACAGTAGAAAGCTGAAACTTCGGATAAATTTTATTGATATCAATGCCTTTATTATACCAAAAAATTGTATTAATCAAAGAGGGGGTTATATATGTCTATAGGTCAGAGACCACTAAAAGGCCGGTTCTGATTGGAGAAAAACCTGTAGGGTGAGGGGGCCTGTTATTTTAAATGTGACAGAAGATGTGATTGGCTATCAATTATATTTTCTTTTGGTATATTGTTTGAATATGATATATATAAGTAAAAAATAAGTGCAATTAAAATGTCGATACCCGGATTTTTTCCCTAGCTCCCGATCCGCTAAAGGGAACGGGCGCGGGAAAATTTGAAAATTCTCTGCGGGGTACCTTGTGACGCAAATAGCGCGAAAAAGAGCAGGTCATGCTATATTTTTTAATTTAGTTTCGTATCAAGCTTGAATCAATGAACAAATCGGTATATAACATGCATGGCCAGCAATGTTAGTATAGACGTTATAAGGCATTTCGTTAGCATTACGGCCTATGGAAAATGATTTGGTTGTCTCTGACCTAGAGGGAAACACGTGCTATACTGAAATAAATGCAAAATATCAACACCAGCCTTGTGTTAGCGTTTTGTTTTCTTGTTATTCGTACCATTTATGTACTTTTCTATATTTTCATGCCAAAAAGTGTTCAATTAAACAGTTTTCATGGAAAATTTATGCATATGACTGAATTTATGGGCAAATTGGGATTTCGCGCCAAAAGCGCGATGTGGGCATTGTCATTCTTTTTTAAATTCAACACGTTTTAACCGCTCTGTATCGCCATATATGCATTAAAACCATTGTTTTATGCACGGACATCTAGTTTAACATTAAAAACAAATTATTTCTTAAAAATTATTCGTTGGAGATACACAAAAGTATCCTCCATGGCATCACAGGCAAAATTTTCTATGATATTGCTACACATATAACCATATAGAATTAGAGTCGGATGATTTTATTCTTTTATTTTCTGCATAAAATGACTTTTTATTTCTTCATTAAGGATTACAACCGCATTCAGATGCATTATATGTGACATTGTCATAATTAATGCGAGTTCACATACCTATATGAAAATACGTCCTACGGAGGGGGGTAAGGGTCCTAAATTTCTCATAAATGCTATAAAAACCGTGCAATTATAACAAATTTGCATGAATTGTATTCTTCATTTAATAAAGAATGTAAAATGAGTCGATACATGTACATAACATTAAACCCTTTCCTCTGAGAACGGAATAAAAGAGAAAAACTAGAAAAATTAAAATGCGAATTTTGGCGCCTTTTTTCAATGCCGACATACACGCAAAAATCTCAAATATCTCCCATACCACGTACAGTAGAAAGCTGAAACTTCGGATAAATTTTATTGATATCAATGCCTTTATTATACCAAAAAATTGTATTAATCAAAGAGGGGGTTATATATGTCTATAGGTCAGAGACCACTAAAAGGCCGGTTCTGATTGGAGAAAAACCTGTAGGGTGAGGGGGCCTGTTATTTTAAATGTGACAGAAGATGTGATTGGCTATCAATTATATTTTCTTTTGGTATATTGTTTGAATATGATATATATAAGTAAAAAATAAGTGCAATTAAAATGTCGATACCCGGATTTTTTCCCTAGCTCCCGATCCGCTAAAGGGAACGGGCGCGGGAAAATTTGAAAATTCTCTGCGGGGTACCTTGTGACGCAAATAGCGCGAAAAAGAGCAGGTCATGCTATATTTTTTAATTTAGTTTCGTATCAAGCTTGAATCAATGAACAAATCGGTATATAACATGCATGGCCAGCAATGTTAGTATAGACGTTATAAGGCATTTCGTTAGCATTACGGCCTATGGAAAATGATTTGGTTGTCTCTGACCTAGAGGGAAACACGTGCTATACTGAAATAAATGCAAAATATCAACACCAGCCTTGTGTTAGCGTTTTGTTTTCTTGTTATTCGTACCATTTATGTACTTTTCTATATTTTCATGCCAAAAAGTGTTCAATTAAACAGTTTTCATGGAAAATTTATGCATATGACTGAATTTATGGGCAAATTGGGATTTCGCGCCAAAAGCGCGATGTGGGCATTGTCATTCTTTTTTAAATTCAACACGTTTTAACCGCTCTGTATCGCCATATATGCATTAAAACCATTGTTTTATGCACGGACATCTAGTTTAACATTAAAAACAAATTATTTCTTAAAAATTATTCGTTGGAGATACACAAAAGTATCCTCCATGGCATCACAGGCAAAATTTTCTATGATATTGCTACACATATAACCATATAGAATTAGAGTCGGATGATTTTATTCTTTTATTTTCTGCATAAAATGACTTTTTATTTCTTCATTAAGGATTACAACCGCATTCAGATGCATTATATGTGACATTGTCATAATTAATGCGAGTTCACATACCTATATGAAAATACGTCCTACGGAGGGGGGTAAGGGTCCTAAATTTCTCATAAATGCTATAAAAACCGTGCAATTATAACAAATTTGCATGAATTGTATTCTTCATTTAATAAAGAATGTAAAATGAGTCGATACATGTACATAACATTAAACCCTTTCCTCTGAGAACGGAATAAAAGAGAAAAACTAGAAAAATTAAAATGCGAATTTTGGCGCCTTTTTTCAATGCCGACATACACGCAAAAATCTCAAATATCTCCCATACCACGTACAGTAGAAAGCTGAAACTTCGGATAAATTTTATTGATATCAATGCCTTTATTATACCAAAAAATTGTATTAATCAAAGAGGGGGTTATATATGTCTATAGGTCAGAGACCACTAAAAGGCCGGTTCTGATTGGAGAAAAACCTGTAGGGTGAGGGGGCCTGTTATTTTAAATGTGACAGAAGATGTGATTGGCTATCAATTATATTTTCTTTTGGTATATTGTTTGAATATGATATATATAAGTAAAAAATAAGTGCAATTAAAATGTCGATACCCGGATTTTTTCCCTAGCTCCCGATCCGCTAAAGGGAACGGGCGCGGGAAAATTTGAAAATTCTCTGCGGGGTACCTTGTGACGCAAATAGCGCGAAAAAGAGCAGGTCATGCTATATTTTTTAATTTAGTTTCGTATCAAGCTTGAATCAATGAACAAATCGGTATATAACATGCATGGCCAGCAATGTTAGTATAGACGTTATAAGGCATTTCGTTAGCATTACGGCCTATGGAAAATGATTTGGTTGTCTCTGACCTAGAGGGAAACACGTGCTATACTGAAATAAATGCAAAATATCAACACCAGCCTTGTGTTAGCGTTTTGTTTTCTTGTTATTCGTACCATTTATGTACTTTTCTATATTTTCATGCCAAAAAGTGTTCAATTAAACAGTTTTCATGGAAAATTTATGCATATGACTGAATTTATGGGCAAATTGGGATTTCGCGCCAAAAGCGCGATGTGGGCATTGTCATTCTTTTTTAAATTCAACACGTTTTAACCGCTCTGTATCGCCATATATGCATTAAAACCATTGTTTTATGCACGGACATCTAGTTTAACATTAAAAACAAATTATTTCTTAAAAATTATTCGTTGGAGATACACAAAAGTATCCTCCATGGCATCACAGGCAAAATTTTCTATGATATTGCTACACATATAACCATATAGAATTAGAGTCGGATGATTTTATTCTTTTATTTTCTGCATAAAATGACTTTTTATTTCTTCATTAAGGATTACAACCGCATTCAGATGCATTATATGTGACATTGTCATAATTAATGCGAGTTCACATACCTATATGAAAATACGTCCTACGGAGGGGGGTAAGGGTCCTAAATTTCTCATAAATGCTATAAAAACCGTGCAATTATAACAAATTTGCATGAATTGTATTCTTCATTTAATAAAGAATGTAAAATGAGTCGATACATGTACATAACATTAAACCCTTTCCTCTGAGAACGGAATAAAAGAGAAAAACTAGAAAAATTAAAATGCGAATTTTGGCGCCTTTTTTCAATGCCGACATACACGCAAAAATCTCAAATATCTCCCATACCACGTACAGTAGAAAGCTGAAACTTCGGATAAATTTTATTGATATCAATGCCTTTATTATACCAAAAAATTGTATTAATCAAAGAGGGGGTTATATATGTCTATAGGTCAGAGACCACTAAAAGGCCGGTTCTGATTGGAGAAAAACCTGTAGGGTGAGGGGGCCTGTTATTTTAAATGTGACAGAAGATGTGATTGGCTATCAATTATATTTTCTTTTGGTATATTGTTTGAATATGATATATATAAGTAAAAAATAAGTGCAATTAAAATGTCGATACCCGGATTTTTTCCCTAGCTCCCGATCCGCTAAAGGGAACGGGCGCGGGAAAATTTGAAAATTCTCTGCGGGGTACCTTGTGACGCAAATAGCGCGAAAAAGAGCAGGTCATGCTATATTTTTTAATTTAGTTTCGTATCAAGCTTGAATCAATGAACAAATCGGTATATAACATGCATGGCCAGCAATGTTAGTATAGACGTTATAAGGCATTTCGTTAGCATTACGGCCTATGGAAAATGATTTGGTTGTCTCTGACCTAGAGGGAAACACGTGCTATACTGAAATAAATGCAAAATATCAACACCAGCCTTGTGTTAGCGTTTTGTTTTCTTGTTATTCGTACCATTTATGTACTTTTCTATATTTTCATGCCAAAAAGTGTTCAATTAAACAGTTTTCATGGAAAATTTATGCATATGACTGAATTTATGGGCAAATTGGGATTTCGCGCCAAAAGCGCGATGTGGGCATTGTCATTCTTTTTTAAATTCAACACGTTTTAACCGCTCTGTATCGCCATATATGCATTAAAACCATTGTTTTATGCACGGACATCTAGTTTAACATTAAAAACAAATTATTTCTTAAAAATTATTCGTTGGAGATACACAAAAGTATCCTCCATGGCATCACAGGCAAAATTTTCTATGATATTGCTACACATATAACCATATAGAATTAGAGTCGGATGATTTTATTCTTTTATTTTCTGCATAAAATGACTTTTTATTTCTTCATTAAGGATTACAACCGCATTCAGATGCATTATATGTGACATTGTCATAATTAATGCGAGTTCACATACCTATATGAAAATACGTCCTACGGAGGGGGGTAAGGGTCCTAAATTTCTCATAAATGCTATAAAAACCGTGCAATTATAACAAATTTGCATGAATTGTATTCTTCATTTAATAAAGAATGTAAAATGAGTCGATACATGTACATAACATTAAACCCTTTCCTCTGAGAACGGAATAAAAGAGAAAAACTAGAAAAATTAAAATGCGAATTTTGGCGCCTTTTTTCAATGCCGACATACACGCAAAAATCTCAAATATCTCCCATACCACGTACAGTAGAAAGCTGAAACTTCGGATAAATTTTATTGATATCAATGCCTTTATTATACCAAAAAATTGTATTAATCAAAGAGGGGGTTATATATGTCTATAGGTCAGAGACCACTAAAAGGCCGGTTCTGATTGGAGAAAAACCTGTAGGGTGAGGGGGCCTGTTATTTTAAATGTGACAGAAGATGTGATTGGCTATCAATTATATTTTCTTTTGGTATATTGTTTGAATATGATATATATAAGTAAAAAATAAGTGCAATTAAAATGTCGATACCCGGATTTTTTCCCTAGCTCCCGATCCGCTAAAGGGAACGGGCGCGGGAAAATTTGAAAATTCTCTGCGGGGTACCTTGTGACGCAAATAGCGCGAAAAAGAGCAGGTCATGCTATATTTTTTAATTTAGTTTCGTATCAAGCTTGAATCAATGAACAAATCGGTATATAACATGCATGGCCAGCAATGTTAGTATAGACGTTATAAGGCATTTCGTTAGCATTACGGCCTATGGAAAATGATTTGGTTGTCTCTGACCTAGAGGGAAACACGTGCTATACTGAAATAAATGCAAAATATCAACACCAGCCTTGTGTTAGCGTTTTGTTTTCTTGTTATTCGTACCATTTATGTACTTTTCTATATTTTCATGCCAAAAAGTGTTCAATTAAACAGTTTTCATGGAAAATTTATGCATATGACTGAATTTATGGGCAAATTGGGATTTCGCGCCAAAAGCGCGATGTGGGCATTGTCATTCTTTTTTAAATTCAACACGTTTTAACCGCTCTGTATCGCCATATATGCATTAAAACCATTGTTTTATGCACGGACATCTAGTTTAACATTAAAAACAAATTATTTCTTAAAAATTATTCGTTGGAGATACACAAAAGTATCCTCCATGGCATCACAGGCAAAATTTTCTATGATATTGCTACACATATAACCATATAGAATTAGAGTCGGATGATTTTATTCTTTTATTTTCTGCATAAAATGACTTTTTATTTCTTCATTAAGGATTACAACCGCATTCAGATGCATTATATGTGACATTGTCATAATTAATGCGAGTTCACATACCTATATGAAAATACGTCCTACGGAGGGGGGTAAGGGTCCTAAATTTCTCATAAATGCTATAAAAACCGTGCAATTATAACAAATTTGCATGAATTGTATTCTTCATTTAATAAAGAATGTAAAATGAGTCGATACATGTACATAACATTAAACCCTTTCCTCTGAGAACGGAATAAAAGAGAAAAACTAGAAAAATTAAAATGCGAATTTTGGCGCCTTTTTTCAATGCCGACATACACGCAAAAATCTCAAATATCTCCCATACCACGTACAGTAGAAAGCTGAAACTTCGGATAAATTTTATTGATATCAATGCCTTTATTATACCAAAAAATTGTATTAATCAAAGAGGGGGTTATATATGTCTATAGGTCAGAGACCACTAAAAGGCCGGTTCTGATTGGAGAAAAACCTGTAGGGTGAGGGGGCCTGTTATTTTAAATGTGACAGAAGATGTGATTGGCTATCAATTATATTTTCTTTTGGTATATTGTTTGAATATGATATATATAAGTAAAAAATAAGTGCAATTAAAATGTCGATACCCGGATTTTTTCCCTAGCTCCCGATCCGCTAAAGGGAACGGGCGCGGGAAAATTTGAAAATTCTCTGCGGGGTACCTTGTGACGCAAATAGCGCGAAAAAGAGCAGGTCATGCTATATTTTTTAATTTAGTTTCGTATCAAGCTTGAATCAATGAACAAATCGGTATATAACATGCATGGCCAGCAATGTTAGTATAGACGTTATAAGGCATTTCGTTAGCATTACGGCCTATGGAAAATGATTTGGTTGTCTCTGACCTAGAGGGAAACACGTGCTATACTGAAATAAATGCAAAATATCAACACCAGCCTTGTGTTAGCGTTTTGTTTTCTTGTTATTCGTACCATTTATGTACTTTTCTATATTTTCATGCCAAAAAGTGTTCAATTAAACAGTTTTCATGGAAAATTTATGCATATGACTGAATTTATGGGCAAATTGGGATTTCGCGCCAAAAGCGCGATGTGGGCATTGTCATTCTTTTTTAAATTCAACACGTTTTAACCGCTCTGTATCGCCATATATGCATTAAAACCATTGTTTTATGCACGGACATCTAGTTTAACATTAAAAACAAATTATTTCTTAAAAATTATTCGTTGGAGATACACAAAAGTATCCTCCATGGCATCACAGGCAAAATTTTCTATGATATTGCTACACATATAACCATATAGAATTAGAGTCGGATGATTTTATTCTTTTATTTTCTGCATAAAATGACTTTTTATTTCTTCATTAAGGATTACAACCGCATTCAGATGCATTATATGTGACATTGTCATAATTAATGCGAGTTCACATACCTATATGAAAATACGTCCTACGGAGGGGGGTAAGGGTCCTAAATTTCTCATAAATGCTATAAAAACCGTGCAATTATAACAAATTTGCATGAATTGTATTCTTCATTTAATAAAGAATGTAAAATGAGTCGATACATGTACATAACATTAAACCCTTTCCTCTGAGAACGGAATAAAAGAGAAAAACTAGAAAAATTAAAATGCGAATTTTGGCGCCTTTTTTCAATGCCGACATACACGCAAAAATCTCAAATATCTCCCATACCACGTACAGTAGAAAGCTGAAACTTCGGATAAATTTTATTGATATCAATGCCTTTATTATACCAAAAAATTGTATTAATCAAAGAGGGGGTTATATATGTCTATAGGTCAGAGACCACTAAAAGGCCGGTTCTGATTGGAGAAAAACCTGTAGGGTGAGGGGGCCTGTTATTTTAAATGTGACAGAAGATGTGATTGGCTATCAATTATATTTTCTTTTGGTATATTGTTTGAATATGATATATATAAGTAAAAAATAAGTGCAATTAAAATGTCGATACCCGGATTTTTTCCCTAGCTCCCGATCCGCTAAAGGGAACGGGCGCGGGAAAATTTGAAAATTCTCTGCGGGGTACCTTGTGACGCAAATAGCGCGAAAAAGAGCAGGTCATGCTATATTTTTTAATTTAGTTTCGTATCAAGCTTGAATCAATGAACAAATCGGTATATAACATGCATGGCCAGCAATGTTAGTATAGACGTTATAAGGCATTTCGTTAGCATTACGGCCTATGGAAAATGATTTGGTTGTCTCTGACCTAGAGGGAAACACGTGCTATACTGAAATAAATGCAAAATATCAACACCAGCCTTGTGTTAGCGTTTTGTTTTCTTGTTATTCGTACCATTTATGTACTTTTCTATATTTTCATGCCAAAAAGTGTTCAATTAAACAGTTTTCATGGAAAATTTATGCATATGACTGAATTTATGGGCAAATTGGGATTTCGCGCCAAAAGCGCGATGTGGGCATTGTCATTCTTTTTTAAATTCAACACGTTTTAACCGCTCTGTATCGCCATATATGCATTAAAACCATTGTTTTATGCACGGACATCTAGTTTAACATTAAAAACAAATTATTTCTTAAAAATTATTCGTTGGAGATACACAAAAGTATCCTCCATGGCATCACAGGCAAAATTTTCTATGATATTGCTACACATATAACCATATAGAATTAGAGTCGGATGATTTTATTCTTTTATTTTCTGCATAAAATGACTTTTTATTTCTTCATTAAGGATTACAACCGCATTCAGATGCATTATATGTGACATTGTCATAATTAATGCGAGTTCACATACCTATATGAAAATACGTCCTACGGAGGGGGGTAAGGGTCCTAAATTTCTCATAAATGCTATAAAAACCGTGCAATTATAACAAATTTGCATGAATTGTATTCTTCATTTAATAAAGAATGTAAAATGAGTCGATACATGTACATAACATTAAACCCTTTCCTCTGAGAACGGAATAAAAGAGAAAAACTAGAAAAATTAAAATGCGAATTTTGGCGCCTTTTTTCAATGCCGACATACACGCAAAAATCTCAAATATCTCCCATACCACGTACAGTAGAAAGCTGAAACTTCGGATAAATTTTATTGATATCAATGCCTTTATTATACCAAAAAATTGTATTAATCAAAGAGGGGGTTATATATGTCTATAGGTCAGAGACCACTAAAAGGCCGGTTCTGATTGGAGAAAAACCTGTAGGGTGAGGGGGCCTGTTATTTTAAATGTGACAGAAGATGTGATTGGCTATCAATTATATTTTCTTTTGGTATATTGTTTGAATATGATATATATAAGTAAAAAATAAGTGCAATTAAAATGTCGATACCCGGATTTTTTCCCTAGCTCCCGATCCGCTAAAGGGAACGGGCGCGGGAAAATTTGAAAATTCTCTGCGGGGTACCTTGTGACGCAAATAGCGCGAAAAAGAGCAGGTCATGCTATATTTTTTAATTTAGTTTCGTATCAAGCTTGAATCAATGAACAAATCGGTATATAACATGCATGGCCAGCAATGTTAGTATAGACGTTATAAGGCATTTCGTTAGCATTACGGCCTATGGAAAATGATTTGGTTGTCTCTGACCTAGAGGGAAACACGTGCTATACTGAAATAAATGCAAAATATCAACACCAGCCTTGTGTTAGCGTTTTGTTTTCTTGTTATTCGTACCATTTATGTACTTTTCTATATTTTCATGCCAAAAAGTGTTCAATTAAACAGTTTTCATGGAAAATTTATGCATATGACTGAATTTATGGGCAAATTGGGATTTCGCGCCAAAAGCGCGATGTGGGCATTGTCATTCTTTTTTAAATTCAACACGTTTTAACCGCTCTGTATCGCCATATATGCATTAAAACCATTGTTTTATGCACGGACATCTAGTTTAACATTAAAAACAAATTATTTCTTAAAAATTATTCGTTGGAGATACACAAAAGTATCCTCCATGGCATCACAGGCAAAATTTTCTATGATATTGCTACACATATAACCATATAGAATTAGAGTCGGATGATTTTATTCTTTTATTTTCTGCATAAAATGACTTTTTATTTCTTCATTAAGGATTACAACCGCATTCAGATGCATTATATGTGACATTGTCATAATTAATGCGAGTTCACATACCTATATGAAAATACGTCCTACGGAGGGGGGTAAGGGTCCTAAATTTCTCATAAATGCTATAAAAACCGTGCAATTATAACAAATTTGCATGAATTGTATTCTTCATTTAATAAAGAATGTAAAATGAGTCGATACATGTACATAACATTAAACCCTTTCCTCTGAGAACGGAATAAAAGAGAAAAACTAGAAAAATTAAAATGCGAATTTTGGCGCCTTTTTTCAATGCCGACATACACGCAAAAATCTCAAATATCTCCCATACCACGTACAGTAGAAAGCTGAAACTTCGGATAAATTTTATTGATATCAATGCCTTTATTATACCAAAAAATTGTATTAATCAAAGAGGGGGTTATATATGTCTATAGGTCAGAGACCACTAAAAGGCCGGTTCTGATTGGAGAAAAACCTGTAGGGTGAGGGGGCCTGTTATTTTAAATGTGACAGAAGATGTGATTGGCTATCAATTATATTTTCTTTTGGTATATTGTTTGAATATGATATATATAAGTAAAAAATAAGTGCAATTAAAATGTCGATACCCGGATTTTTTCCCTAGCTCCCGATCCGCTAAAGGGAACGGGCGCGGGAAAATTTGAAAATTCTCTGCGGGGTACCTTGTGACGCAAATAGCGCGAAAAAGAGCAGGTCATGCTATATTTTTTAATTTAGTTTCGTATCAAGCTTGAATCAATGAACAAATCGGTATATAACATGCATGGCCAGCAATGTTAGTATAGACGTTATAAGGCATTTCGTTAGCATTACGGCCTATGGAAAATGATTTGGTTGTCTCTGACCTAGAGGGAAACACGTGCTATACTGAAATAAATGCAAAATATCAACACCAGCCTTGTGTTAGCGTTTTGTTTTCTTGTTATTCGTACCATTTATGTACTTTTCTATATTTTCATGCCAAAAAGTGTTCAATTAAACAGTTTTCATGGAAAATTTATGCATATGACTGAATTTATGGGCAAATTGGGATTTCGCGCCAAAAGCGCGATGTGGGCATTGTCATTCTTTTTTAAATTCAACACGTTTTAACCGCTCTGTATCGCCATATATGCATTAAAACCATTGTTTTATGCACGGACATCTAGTTTAACATTAAAAACAAATTATTTCTTAAAAATTATTCGTTGGAGATACACAAAAGTATCCTCCATGGCATCACAGGCAAAATTTTCTATGATATTGCTACACATATAACCATATAGAATTAGAGTCGGATGATTTTATTCTTTTATTTTCTGCATAAAATGACTTTTTATTTCTTCATTAAGGATTACAACCGCATTCAGATGCATTATATGTGACATTGTCATAATTAATGCGAGTTCACATACCTATATGAAAATACGTCCTACGGAGGGGGGTAAGGGTCCTAAATTTCTCATAAATGCTATAAAAACCGTGCAATTATAACAAATTTGCATGAATTGTATTCTTCATTTAATAAAGAATGTAAAATGAGTCGATACATGTACATAACATTAAACCCTTTCCTCTGAGAACGGAATAAAAGAGAAAAACTAGAAAAATTAAAATGCGAATTTTGGCGCCTTTTTTCAATGCCGACATACACGCAAAAATCTCAAATATCTCCCATACCACGTACAGTAGAAAGCTGAAACTTCGGATAAATTTTATTGATATCAATGCCTTTATTATACCAAAAAATTGTATTAATCAAAGAGGGGGTTATATATGTCTATAGGTCAGAGACCACTAAAAGGCCGGTTCTGATTGGAGAAAAACCTGTAGGGTGAGGGGCCTGTTATTTTAAATGTGACAGAAGATGTGATTGGCTATCAATTATATTTTCTTTTGGTATATTGTTTGAATATGATATATATAAGTAAAAAATAAGTGCAATTAAAATGTCGATACCCGGATTTTTTTCCCTAGCTCCCGATCCGCTAAAGGGAACGGGCGCGGGAAAATTTGAAAATTCTCTGCGGGGTACCTTGTGACGCAAATAGCGCGAAAAAGAGCAGGTCATGCTATATTTTTTAATTTAGTTTCGTATCAAGCTTGAATCAATGAACAAATCGGTATATAACATGCATGGCCAGCAATGTTAGTATAGACGTTATAAGGCATTTCGTTAGCATTACGGCCTATGGAAAATGATTTGGTTGTCTCTGACCTAGAGGGAAACACGTGCTATACTGAAATAAATGCAAATATCAACACCAGCCTTGTGTTAGCGTTTTGTTTTCTTGTTATTCGTACCATTTATGTACTTTTCTATATTTTCATGCCAAAAAGTGTTCAATTAAACAGTTTTCATGGAAAATTTATGCATATGACTGAATTTATGGGCAAATTGGGATTTCGCGCCAAAAGCGCGATGTGGGCATTGTCATTCTTTTTTAAATTCAACACGTTTTAACCGCTCTGTATCGCCATATATGCATTAAAACATTGTTTTATGCACGGACATCTAGTTTAACATTAAAAACAAATTATTTCTTAAAATTATTCGTTGGAGATACACAAAAGTATCCTCCATGGCATCACAGGCAAAATTTTCTATGATATTGCTACACATATAACCATATAGAATTAGAGTCGGATGATTTTATTCTTTTATTTTTCTGCATAAAATGACTTTTTATTTCTTCATTAAGGATTACAACCGCATTCAGATGCATTATATGTGACATTGTCATAATTAATGCGAGTTCACATACCTATATGAAAATACGTCCTACGGAGGGGGGTAAGGGTCCTAAATTTCTCATAAATGCTATAAAAACCGTGCAATTATAACAAATTTGCATGAATTGTATTCTTCATTTAATAAAGAATGTAAAATGAGTCGATACATGTACATAACATTAAACCCTTTCCTCTGAGAACGGAATAAAAGAGAAAAACTAGAAAAATTAAAATGCGAATTTTGGCGCCTTTTTTCAATGCCGACATACACGCAAAAATCTCAAATATCTCCCATACCACGTACAGTAGAAAGCTGAAACTTCGGATAAATTTTATTGATATCAATGCCTTTATTATACCAAAAAATTGTATTAATCAAAGAGGGGGTTATATATGTCTATAGGTCAGAGACCACTAAAAGGCCGGTTCTGATTGGAGAAAAAACCTGTAGGGTGAGGGGGCCTGTTATTTTAAATGTGACAGAAGATGTGATTGGCTATCAATTATATTTTCTTTTGGTATATTGTTTGAATATGATATATATAAGTAAAAAATAAGTGCAATTAAAATGTCGATACCCGGATTTTTTCCCTAGCTCCCGATCCGCTAAAGGGAACGGGCGCGGGAAAATTTGAAAATTCTCTGCGGGGTACCTTGTGACGCAAATAGCGCGAAAAAGAGCAGGTCATGCTATATTTTTTTAATTTAGTTTCGTATCAAGCTTGAATCAATGAACAAATCGGTATATAACATGCATGGCCAGCAATGTTAGTATAGACGTTATAAGGCATTTCGTTAGCATTACGGCCTATGGAAAATGATTTGGTTGTCTCTGACCTAGAGGGAAACACGTGCTATACTGAAATAAATGCAAAATATCAACACCAGCCTTGTGTTAGCGTTTTGTTTTCTTGTTATTCGTACCATTTATGTACTTTTCTATATTTTCATGCCAAAAAGTGTTCAATTAAACAGTTTTCATGGAAAATTTATGCATATGACTGAATTTATGGGCAAATTGGGATTTCGCGCCAAAAGCGCGATGTGGGCATTGTCATTCTTTTTTAAATTCAACACGTTTTAACCGCTCTGTATCGCCATATATGCATTAAAACCATTGTTTTATGCACGGACATCTAGTTTAACATTAAAAACAAATTATTTCTTAAAAATTATTCGTTGGAGATACACAAAAGTATCCTCCATGGCATCACAGGCAAAATTTTCTATGATATTGCTACACATATAACCATATAGAATTAGAGTCGGATGATTTTATTCTTTTATTTTCTGCATAAAATGACTTTTTATTTCTTCATTAAGGATTACAACCGCATTCAGATGCATTATATGTGACATTGTCATAATTAATGCGAGTTCACATACCTATATGAAAATACGTCCTACGGAGGGGGGTAAGGGTCCTAAATTTCTCATAAATGCTATAAAAACCGTGCAATTATAACAAATTTGCATGAATTGTATTCTTCATTTAATAAAGAATGTAAAATGAGTCGATACATGTACATAACATTAAACCCTTTCCTCTGAGAACGGAATAAAAGAGAAAAACTAGAAAAATTAAAATGCGAATTTTGGCGCCTTTTTTCAATGCCGACATACACGCAAAAATCTCAAATATCTCCCATACCACGTACAGTAGAAAGCTGAAACTTCGGATAAATTTTATTGATATCAATGCCTTTATTATACCAAAAAATTGTATTAATCAAAGAGGGGGTTATATATGTCTATAGGTCAGAGACCACTAAAAGGGCCGGTTCTGATTGGAGAAAAACCTGTAGGGTGAGGGGGCCTGTTATTTTAAATGTGACAGAAGATGTGATTGGCTATCAATTATATTTTCTTTGGTATATTGTTTGAATATGATATATATAAGTAAAAAATAAGTGCAATTAAAATGTCGATACCCGGATTTTTTCCCTAGCTCCCGATCCGCTAAAGGGAACGGGCGCGGGGAAAATTTGAAAATTCTCTGCGGGGTACCTTGTGACGCAAATAGCGCGAAAAAGAGCAGGTCATGCTATATTTTATAATTTAGTTTCGTATCAAGCTTGAATCAATGAACAAATCGGTATATAACATGCATGGCCAGCAATGTTAGTATAGACGTTATAAGGCATTTCGTTAGCATTACGGCCTATGGAAAATGATTTGGTTGTCTCTGACCTAGAGGGAAACACGTGCTATACTGAAATAAATGCAAAATATCAACACCAGCCTTGTGTTAGCGTTTTGTTTTCTTGTTATTCGTACCATTTATGTACTTTTCTATATTTTCATGCCAAAAAGTGTTCAATTAAACAGTTTTCATGGAAAATTTATGCATATGACTGAATTTATGGGCAAATTGGATTTCGCGCCAAAAGCGCGATGTGGGCATTGTCATTCTTTTTTAAATTCAACACGTTTTAACCGCTCTGTATCGCCATATATGCATTAAAACCATTGTTTTATGCACGGACATCTAGTTTAACATTAAAAACAAATTATTTCTTAAAAATTATTCGTTGGAGATACACAAAAGTATCCTCCATGGCATCACAGGCAAAATTTTCTATGATATTGCTACACATATAACCATATAGAATTAGAGTCGGATGATTTTATTCTTTTATTTTCTGCATAAAATGACTTTTTATTTCTTCATTAAGGATTACAACCGCATTCAGATGCATTATATGTGACATTGTCATAATTAATGCGAGTTCACATACCTATATGAAAATACGTCCTACGGAGGGGGGTAAGGGTCCTAAATTTCTCATAAATGCTATAAAAACCGTGCAATTATAACAAATTTGCATGAATTGTATTCTTCATTTAATAAAGAATGTAAAATGAGTCGATACATGTACATAACATTAAACCCTTTCCTCTGAGAACGGAATAAAAGAGAAAAACTAGAAAAATTAAAATGCGAATTTTGGCGCCTTTTTTCAATGCCGACATACACGCAAAAATCTCAAATATCTCCCATACCACGTACAGTAGAAAGCTGAAACTTCGGATAAATTTTATTGATATCAATGCCTTTATTATACCAAAAATTGTATTAATCAAAGAGGGGGTTATATATGTCTATAGGTCAGAGACCACTAAAAGGCCGGTTCTGATTGGAGAAAAACCTGTAGGGTGAGGGGGCCTGTTATTTTAAATGTGACAGAAGATGTGATTGGCTATCAATTATATTTTCTTTTGGTATAATTGTTTGAATATGATATATATAAGTAAAAAATAAGTGCAATTAAAATGTCGATACCCGGATTTTTTCCCTAGCTCCCGATCCGCTAAAGGGAACGGGCGCGGGAAAATTTGAAAATTCTCTGCGGGGTACCTTGTGACGCAAATAGCGCGAAAAAGAGCAGGTCATGCTATATTTTTTAATTTAGTTTCGTATCAAGCTTGAATCAATGAACAAATCGGTATATAACATGCATGGCCAGCAATGTTAGTATAGACGTTATAAGGCATTTCGTTAGCATTACGGCCCTATGGAAAATGATTTGGTTGTCTCTGACCTAGAGGGAAACACGTGCTATACTGAAATAAATGCAAAATATCAACACCAGCCTTGTGTTAGCGTTTTGTTTTCTTGTTATTCGTACCATTTATGTACTTTTCTATATTTTCATGCCAAAAAGTGTTCAATTAAACAGTTTTCATGGAAAATTTATGCATATGACTGAATTTATGGGCAAATTGGGATTTCGCGCCAAAAGCGCGATGTGGGCATTGTCATTCTTTTTTAAATTCAACACGTTTTAACCGCTCTGTATCGCCATATATGCATTAAAAACCATTGTTTTATGCACGGACATCTAGTTTAACATTAAAAACAAATTATTTCTTAAAAATTATTCGTTGGAGATACACAAAAGTATCCTCCATGGCATCACAGGCAAAATTTTCTATGATATTGCTACACATATAACCATATAGAATTAGAGTCGGATGATTTTATTCTTTTATTTTCTGCATAAAATGACTTTTTATTTCTTCATTAAGGATTACAACCGCATTCAGATGCATTATATGTGACATTGTCATAATTAATGCGAGTTCACATACCTATATGAAAATACGTCCTACGGAGGGGGGTAAGGGTCCTAAATTCTCATAAATGCTATAAAAACCGTGCAATTATAACAAATTTGCATGAATTGTATTCTTCATTTAATAAAGAATGTAAAATGAGTCGATACATGTACATAACATTAAACCCTTTCCTCTGAGAACGGAAATAAAAGAGAAAAACTAGAAAAATTAAAATGCGAATTTTGGCGCCTTTTTTCAATGCCGACATACACGCAAAAATCTCAAATATCTCCCATACCACGTACAGTAGAAAGCTGAAACTTCGGATAAATTTTATTGATATCAATGCCTTTATTATACCAAAAAATTGTATTAATCAAAGAGGGGGTTATATATGTCTATAGGTCAGAGACCACTAAAAGGCCGGTTCTGATTGGAGAAAAACCTGTAGGGTGAGGGGGCCTGTTATTTTAAATGTGACAGAAGATGTGATTGGCTATCAATTATATTTTCTTTTGGTATATTGTTTGAATATGATATATATAAGTAAAAAATAAGTGCAATTAAAATGTCGATACCCGGATTTTTTCCCTAGCTCCCGATCCGCTAAAGGGAACGGGCGCGGGAAAATTTGAAAATTCTCTGCGGGGTACCTTGTGACGCAAATAGCGCGAAAAAGAGCAGGTCATGCTATATTTTTTAATTTAGTTTCGTATCAAGCTTGAATCAATGAACAAATCGGTATATAACATGCATGGCCAGCAATGTTAGTATAGACGTTATAAGGCATTTCGTTAGCATTACGGCCTATGGAAAATGATTTGGTTGTCTCTGACCTAGAGGGAAACACGTGCTATACTGAAATAAATGCAAAATATCAACACCAGCCTTGTGTTAGCGTTTTGTTTTCTTGTTATTCGTACCATTTATGTACTTTTCTATATTTTCATGCCAAAAAGTGTTCAATTAAACAGTTTTCATGGAAAATTTATGCATATGACTGAATTTATGGGCAAATTGGGATTTCGCGCCAAAGAAGAGCGCGATGTGGGCATTGTCATTCTTTTTTAAATTCAACACGTTTTAACCGCTCTGTATCGCCATATATGCATTAAAACCATTGTTTTATGCACGGACATCTAGTTTAACATTAAAAAACAAATTATTTCTTAAAAATTATTCGTTGGAGATACACAAAAGTATCCTCCATGGCATCACAGGCAAAAATTTTCTATGATATTGCTACACATATAACCATATAGAATTAGAGTCGGATGATTTTATTCTTTTATTTTCTGCATAAAATGACTTTTTATTTCTTCATTAAGGATTACAACCGCATTCAGATGCATTATATGTGACATTGTCATAATTAATGCGAGTTCACATACCTATATGAAAATACGTCCTACGGAGGGGGGTAAGGGTCCTAAATTTCTCATAAATGCTATAAAAACCGTGCAATTATAACAAATTTGCATGAATTGTATTCTTCATTTAATAAAGAATGTAAAATGAGTCCGATACATGTACATAACATTAAACCCTTTCCTCTGAGAACGGAATAAAAGAGAAAACTAGAAAAATTAAAATGCGAATTTTGGCGCCTTTTTTCAATGCCGACATACACGCAAAAATCTCAAATATCTCCCATACCACGTACAGTAGAAAGCTGAAACTTCGGATAAATTTTATTGATATCAATGCCTTTATTATACCAAAAAATTGTATTAATCAAAGAGGGGGTTATATATGTCTATAGGTCAGAGACCACTAAAAGGCCGGTTCTGATTGGAGAAAAACCTGTAGGGTGAGGGGGCCTGTTATTTTAAATGTGACAGAAGATGTGATTGGCTATCAATTATATTTTCTTTTGGTATAATTGTTTGAATATGATATATATAAGTAAAAAATAAGTGCAATAAAATGTCGATACCCGGATTTTTTCCCTAGCTCCCGATCCGCTAAAGGGAACGGGCGCGGGGAAAATTTGAAAATTCTCTGCGGGGTACCTTGTGACGCAAATAGCGCGAAAAAGAGCAGGTCATGCTATATTTTTTTAATTTAGTTTCGTATCAAGCTTGAATCAATGAACAAATCGGTATATAACATGCATGGCCAGCAATGTTAGTATAGACGTTATAAGGCATTTCGTTAGCATTACGGCCTATGGAAAATGATTTGGTTGTCTCTGACCTAGAGGGAAACACGTGCTATACTGAAATAAATGCAAAATATCAACACCAGCCTTGTGTTAGCGTTTTGTTTTCTTGTTATTCGTACCATTTATGTACTTTTCTATATTTTTCATGCCAAAAAGTGTTCAATTAAACAGTTTTCATGGAAAATTTATGCATATGACTGAATTTATGGGCAAATTGGGATTTCGCGCCAAAAGCGCGATGTGGGCATTGTCATTCTTTTTTAAATTCAACACGTTTTAACCGCTCTGTATCGCCATATATGCATTAAAACCATTGTTTTATGCACGGACATCTAGTTTAACATTAAAAACAAATTATTTCTTAAAAATTATTCGTTGGAGATACACAAAAGTATCCTCCATGGCATCACAGGCAAAATTTTCTATGATATTGCTACACATATAACCATATAGAATTAGAGTCGGATGATTTTATTCTTTTATTTTCTGCATAAAATGACTTTTTATTTCTTCATTAAGGATTACAACCGCATTCAGATGCATTATATGTGACATTGTCATAATTAATGCGAGTTCACATACCTATATGAAAATACGTCCTACGGAGGGGGGTAAGGGTCCTAAATTTCTCATAAATGCTATAAAAACCGTGCAATTATAACAAATTTGCATGAATTGTATTCTTCATTTAATAAAGAATGTAAAATGAGTCGATACATGTACATAACATTAAACCCTTTCCTCTGAGAACGGAATAAAAGAGAAAAACTAGAAAAATTAAAATGCCGAATTTTGGCGCCTTTTTTCAATGCCGACATACACGCAAAAATCTCAAATATCTCCCATACCACGTACAGTAGAAAGCTGAAACTTCGGATAAATTTTATTGATATCAATGCCTTTATTATACCAAAAAATTGTATTAATCAAAGAGGGGGTTATATATGTCTATAGGTCAGAGACCACTAAAAGGCCGGTTCTGATTGGAGAAAAACCTGTAGGGTGAGGGGGCCTGTTATTTTAAATGTGACAGAAGATGTGATTGGCTATCAATTATATTTTCTTTTGGTATATTGTTTGAATATGATATATATAAGTAAAAAATAAGTGCAATTAAAATGTCGATACCCCGGATTTTTTCCCTAGCTCCCGATCCGCTAAAGGGAACGGGCGCGGGAAAATTTGAAAATTCTCTGCGGGGTACCTTGTGACGCAAATAGCGCGAAAAAGAGCAGGTCATGCTATATTTTTTAATTTAGTTTCGTATCAAGCTTGAATCAATGAACAAATCGGTATATAACATGCATGGCCAGCAATGTTAGTATAGACGTTATAAGGCATTTCGTTAGCATTACGGCCTATGGAAAATGATTTGGTTGTCTCTGACCTAGAGGGAAACACGTGCTATACTGAAATAAATGCAAAATATCAACACCAGCCTTGTGTTAGCGTTTTGTTTTCTTGTTATTCGTACCATTTATGTACTTTTCTATATTTTCATGCCAAAAAGTGTTCAATTAAACAGTTTTCATGGAAAATTTATGCATATGACTGAATTTATGGGCAAATTGGGATTTCGCGCCAAAAGCGCGATGTGGGCATTGTCATTCTTTTTTAAATTCAACACGTTTTAACCGCTCTGTATCGCCATATATGCATTAAAACCATTGTTTTATGCACGGACATCTAGTTTAACATTAAAAACAAATTATTTCTTAAAAATTATTCGTTGGAGATACACAAAAGTATCCTCCATGGCATCACAGGCAAAATTTTCTATGATATTGCTACACATATAACCATATAGAATTAGAGTCGGATGATTTTATTCTTTTATTTTTCTGCATAAAAATGACTTTTTATTTCTTCATTAAGGATTACAACCGCATTCAGATGCATTATATGTGACATTGTCATAATTAATGCGAGTTCACATACCTATATGAAAATACGTCCTACGGAGGGGGGGTAAGGGTCCTAAATTTCTCATAAATGCTATAAAAACCGTGCAATTATAACAAATTTGCATGAATTGTATTCTTCATTTAATAAAGACTGTAAAATGAGTCGATACATGTACATAACATTAAACCCTTTCCTCTGAGAACGGAATAAAAGAGAAAAACTAGAAAAATTAAAATGCGAATTTTGGCGCCTTTTTTTCAATGCCGACATACACGCAAAAATCTCAAATATCTCCCATACCACGTACAGTAGAAAGCTGAAACTTCGGATAAATTTTATTGATATCAATGCCTTTATTATACCAAAAAATTGTATTAATCAAAGAGGGGGTTATATATGTCTATAGGTCAGAGACCACTAAAAGGCCGGTTCTGATTGGAGAAAAACCTGTAGGGTGAGGGGGCCTGTTATTTTAAATGTGACAGAAGATGTGATTGGCTATCAATTATATTTTCTTTTGGTATATTGTTTGAATATGATATATATAAGTAAAAAATAAGTGCAATTAAAATGTCGATACCCGGATTTTTTCCCTAGCTCCCGATCCGCTAAAGGGAACGGGCGCTGGGGAAAATTTGAAAATTCTCTGCGGGGTACCTTGTGACGCAAATAGCGCGAAAAAGAGCAGGTCATGCTATATTTTTTAATTTAGTTTCGTATCAAGCTTGAATCAATGAACAAATCGGTATATAACATGCATGGCCAGCAATGTTAGTATAGACGTTATAAGGCATTTCGTTAGCATTACGGCCTATGGAAAATGATTTGGTTGTCTCTGACCTAGAGGGAAACACGTTGCTATACTGAAATAAATGCAAAATATCAACACCAGCCTTGTGTTAGCGTTTTGTTTTCTTGGTTATTCGTACCATTTATGTACTTTTCTATATTTTCATGCCAAAAAGTGTTCAATTAAACAGTTTTCATGGAAAATTTATGCATATGACTGAATTTATGGGCAAATTGGGATTTCGCGCCAAAAGCGCGATGTGGGCATTGTCATTCTTTTTTAAATTCAACACGTTTTTAACCGCTCTGTATCGCCATATATGCATTAAAACCATTGTTTTATGCACGGACATCTAGTTTAACATTAAAAACAAATTATTTCTTAAAAATTATTCGTTGGAGATACACAAAAGTATCCTCCATGGCATCACAGGCAAAATTTTCTATGATATTGCTACACATATAACCATATAGAATTAGAGTCGGATGATTTTATTCTTTTATTTTCTGCATAAAATGACTTTTTATTTCTTCATTAAGGATTACAACCGCATTCAGATGCATTATATGTGACATTGTCATAATTAATGCGAGTTCACATAC